>CM055103.1:32378227-32703304 GCA_029204225.1 Diphasiastrum complanatum | reverse complement strand
TGATAAAAGTTTTGCCCAAAATGGTTGGGGCACTAGCCCGATATTCACAAAAAATGGCCCCTATGCTTTTACGAAAAATGAGAAAAATGTTAAGGGGACCGAATTTTGAAGTCCCTCTTAAAACTTGGCTAGTGCACAACAACGTGCAAAGTATGAAAACTACAAGAAAGCTTGTAGTTTGCACTTCTTGGAGAATTCAACTTTTGCAAAAAGTGCAAAAACTTCGCACTTCCCCTTGAGCTGGACTTCTGTGAAAAGTGTGGAAAGTGTGACAAGGCTTGCAGTTTGCACTTCCTCTAGAACTCGACTTCTGTGAAAACTACGAAAAATTCATGTATGTGGTTGCATTTCTATAATGAACCAGTGGTCCACCATCGCTCCTAATTTTGTTCATATCGCCTATACTTTGGTTCTATTCAATCCAAAGACACTTTTGAATAGTAAACAATCAAATTGGAGGTACATCATAGATACCTAAAAAATGATATAACAAAATTCCAACTATTGAATTACTTCCTTATGGACCAACATTCTATTGTGGGTCGTGACTGAGCTTGCTTGCTCATAGCAAATTGCATTCGGAAGAGAGAGAGAGAGAGAGAGAGAGAGAGAGAGAGAGAGAGAGAGAGAGAGAGAGAGAGAGAGAGAGAGAGAGAGAGAGAGAGAGAGAGAGAGAGAGAGAGAGAGAGAGAGAGAGAGAGAGAGGAGGAGGAGGAGGAGGAGGAGGAGGAGGAGGAGGAGTCCAACATTGCTCCGTTCACTCCTTCATAGTTTATCAAAGTTGACTAGAAATTAGAAAAAGTCATTTTGGTCAAACTTTTTGTAAATAGAATGCACTTCCATGTGAATGAGTAAATTCTCCCACATGTCAAAATGCCATTCACACGTGTTGATAAGGTTGTAGATGACAAGATGGAGAGATTCCATTAGATCCTATTTTATAGGGAATATTCCTATATATGTCGAAGACTAGCTTTTTTGTTTCTAGCTAATGAGAATAGTCAACTTTGGAAAATGAGTATATATGGCTCCCATTGGTGGATCTGGATGACTAGGCACTCTTCACATGTGTGAAGGCTTGTTGGAAAGTACTCAGCTCGTGAATGTACTTGATCTATAAAGGGATCAACCGAATCAATGAGAAGTTGATGTGACATTGGCAAAAACTAGTTTTCCTTGTGATTTCCACATTTGTCTTGAGTTTTTATGATTGGAATACTATATATATATGCTATGCTAAAGTACTTTACTCTCTGTTTACAGTCCGTTTGGGTACTATCCTCCACATGTGTGAGGCCGCTCTTCATAGTTTTTAACCATTTGATCAATTGCTCTTGTTAAAATCATAGTGTAATGCATCTAGATCAAGATCTAACACTTAGAACTTGATAGATCATTGGATTAAGCAATCAATAACTCTTAATGATTGTTTTGTACAATCATACTTGTCCTTTTATTTTTTTTTTATTTTTTTTTTTCTGAAAATTGACATTGACCACTCCATGATTTTCTTAGTGAGAGAGAGAGAGAGAGAGAGAGAGAGAGAGAGAGAGAGAGAGAGAGAGAGAGAGAGAGAGAGAGAGAGAGAGAGAGAGAGAGAGAGAGAGAGAGAGAGAGAGATGATCTAAGTCTAAATACTTTTGCATGTCTATCATTTTGGAAGGAATTTAAAGTATAAAAATATCCATGTGATTTTGATAAATATGTATCTTTTAGTGCTCATATTGAAATATCAATGCATCATATTTGGGAGAATAGAAATGCATGACTACTTTTGGATATAATAATATGGATGGTATCACTTGTAATTTTATTCAAAATAGGTTCGAAGCACAGAATGATGAATTAGTAGTATATGTAACCATGGCCATTTTGAACTACCAATCATATGTTAACATATAAATCTAAAATTCAGAATAAACTCGAAATTATAGTACATGAAATTTATCTTTCTTTTTATTCTATGTAAGGTCTTTTTACACATTTTGAAATGTTATAAATGTTAAACTTTATTCTCCACCAATCATTAATCTCTTGTATCTCATCTCTTACCAATATTTGATGACGTATAAATGGAGACCATATGCTAACAAACATACTATTTCTTCTTTTCAAAAGAATTTTGAAACTTTTTGAAAGTTGGGTAGCATTACCAAAAAAAATTTATGATTAGCTATATTTCAAATTCAGATCAAGATCAACATATTTTGATTAGCTATTAACCATTGTATTTACTCAATATTTAATGCCAAGAATGTTTTTCCAAGAGTCAACTTCATTATACTTGATGATCAAATTAGACTTTTTGTTGAAATTTTGAATGACTTTACTTAATTGCATCCATAAATAGTAAGTACAACCATGTAAAAAAAAACATGCATAACATGTAGTTTGAAATTATTTATGAAACATTTTTATTTTTAAGGTTCAATGTTGTGAAGAGATATTTCAAATGATTTATCACCAAGCTAGTACATTATATTTTACAAATAAATGGTTTTGTATAAGTAAAGTTGCATGTGAAAAGATCCTATAGATATTTTTATTGGATTTTGATTCGTATGACTATCTTGAGAATGAAGTTTTAGAAATGTGAGTTTAATAATTTTATAATGTTAGACTTAAATTTAAAATTGAAATTCAAATATTTTCTTGTTAATAAGATTTTAAGTATTTCAAAACTCAAGACTAGATGGTACTATTAACGTCATTCATATTGGAAAAATCTTTCGTAGTAGGATCTTTGCTAAATAGAAATTGATTAGAGCGCCAAAAGTAATCTGTTTATTTTAGATTTTGTAAAAATATTACATCATCTTCAAAGTATATATGATACACATTAGACATATGCAATTCATAAATATGTTAGTAATATCATTTTGTGAAGCTAATGAGAGCATGCCATTAAAATTTGTAGTTCTTTTTTTATTGATAATTAAATGTGAAAATCGATATAACATAGTACATAATATTGTATGTAATCAAATGATCCCAACATTAAATAAAATAATCAATACTTATTATTTTATGAATACTAAGTTTCATATATAACATATAGTAATTTTTTATCATTTTAATGCGTTAGCACTTTGAGAAAAAATAATACTTTTTAGCTAATCACCCATTGGATAATAAATACAATAAGATGAATACCAAATTTGTATAATAAAAGCTATCATGAATTTGAGCAACATGATTTTTCTTCCATCATGTTCATGCTTGTAATCTATGCAAAATATTATAGTATAATATATTTTAGTGAAAAAGAAAATTCAAGCATGATAGTTAGTTGAGTTCTCTTTGAAAGAGATTTTGTAATAAATATAAGACAATAGATTATTGACAATATTACACAACCTCTCATTTCAATGTATTGAGAGAGGAAGATACTTATTGGGTTTTAACTAAGAGTAGACTCATTCGAATAGAAGATGTACACAATTTATCGGATTGTATTTGGAAACTTAAATTCTAAAAATCAATCAATTCAAATGTTCTATGAATGTAGAGTTTACAATTCTTAAATTGTTGTTATTGAAAAATACTACATTATCAAGTATTGTAAACTTAATATTAGAATATAATTGTATATTTTTCTCAGATAATATAGGTCCCATACCTCAATCCAAGGTATAACGATCGCCAAGTGAAGATATTCAAGAATCTCGTCACATGCAAACCAAAAGGACACCTGTGGAGCATAAACCACCCAACCAACATGAAGAGGCTAGTAAATACTCTAACCAATTCACCCCCAAGACACAATGAATGAATACAAGAGAGGAGAGGAAACCTGGCTCAACAATATGAAATTCCAATTACTTGTATTGACCACACCCGCAATGACGTAGCATAATTAATAACCACGTACAATTGGAGTGACCAGCTATCCACATCAAGAATTATTTCGATTCCCTTATACAGGACATGGACATAACATTCTTCCCCCCTTGAACCACTTTTGTGTCTAGAAGTGAAAACCAGGGAAGTTCTTCTTTATGCTTTCGACCTGTTCCCATGAATCATCGTCCTAAGTCCATCCCTTCAACTTGATCAAGCACTCAGAGATAGAATGATTTCACAATTGTTTATCTTTGGTTTTGAGTACCTTTTCAGGTTCCAAAGGAACACTAAGCGATAAATCATCCAAATGGGTAATATCTTTCTCTGAACCAACTATGCTACCTTCATGTAAACATAATTTTAACTAGCTTACATGAAACACTAGGTGAGCTGTAGTCTTGTCCTAAAGATCTAGTTCGTAAGCTAAAGAACCAATTTTTTTTATATTCCAAAATGGTCCACAATATCTAATAGACAATTTATAATGCTTCCCCGTATGCATAGTTTTAGAATCTTTAGGTATTCTAAGATATACCCAGTCATCAACTTTAAAATCTTTGGGAGACCTCTTAAGATCGACATAGTATTTAGCTCTATCATGAGCACTCCGGATACAATCACAGGCCACTTGCAATAGTTCATGCATATCATGCAAAAAATCCGCAACTTTCTGGATCTTAACAGACTTCATCTTCACATTTACTAGAGATCTAGGTTGAAAACCGTACATCAACATAAATGTACTATATCCAGTAGCAAAATATTTCCTACTGTTATAAGCAAACTCAATGAAAGGAACTTAATCACCTGTGAGACACATATGTCCTCAACATATCTTTCATAGTCTGATTAGTTTTCTCAGTCTGGCCATCTGGTTCAAGATGATTAGAAGAACTAAAACTAAGCTAGCTTATGGAATATAGCTGACAAAAGTGACCTATAAATTTAGGATCTCTATCACTAACTATATCACTTGGCAGTCCATAAAGCCTAAATAATCTCTCCACAAAGATCTGGGCTAAATCAGAAGCCTTTGTAGCTAACTTTGTCAACTTGTCCACTACAACCCAAATAGAATCATTTTGGCATTGGGTCCTTGGAAGTCCAACCACAAAATCCATAGATATACATTCCCATCATTTCTGAGGGATATCTATGGGATGTAACAACCTTCTAGTCTTTAAGCGATTAACTTTGGCTAACTGACAAGGTCTAGTCACATAAAACTCAACAAATAGCTTGAGTTTTGGCCAATAAAACTCTCTTATGACCAAGTCTAGAGTCCTATGTATACCCGGATGACCTGCACAGGGAACATCATGACATTCATAAAGAATTCTAGACTTCTTTATCTCATCATTTGATGGTACACAAACTTTTCCATTCTGAAATAGTAAACAACCTTTAATAAAAGACTGTTCCCCTATCTTCGTATCTTTCATAGGAACCTGAGACCCCTGTGAGTAAATCTCTATTCCATTCTCATTTTTTCCTGTCTCCACCATCTTCCAAATGGGAGCAAAATGAAAATCTGATTCACACCTCCCTCTCAGTGAAAGATATAGATCAGTGGAAATATGGGTGAATGAAAGCTCATTTAATTCACCAATTCGACTAAGCGCATCCGCAACTTGGTTAGAGTTGCCCTTGACATATCGGATCTCATGATTGCATGGTGCAAATTTTTCTTTTGATGTGCCTCTCATGAATAGAGAGGTCCGAGTTTTTGTTGTACTTGGGAAGATCTAGCTTTGGTGTACATTTTTTAGTACAGGGTCCATGATTGACAATAGTCCCATTAAGGTGAACTCTTGCATGTGATGACTCAACAAGGTGAAAATGTGCTCGGTCATGTGAATACTCTCCCTTATGAGATTCCCATCGCTCAAATGGGTTTATAAAGGGTTCATGTACCTGGGATTTCATTCTGGATAATTGAATATGTTTGGCTTGTTCAGATGTAGGGGACACCATTTTTGGTACAAGAGATCTAATCCACTCTACTCCACAATGCATGATAGAAAATAAGAAACTAAACTAATTTCCACAACCACACACAAAGGGATGGAAGGGCATGATCTTAAGGGAATCACTCAAGAAAGCCATCATGATCAAGGAGCTCCAAGAATGCCAAAACTCGTGGAAGATCTTTTTTATTCAATACAAGTGCAAGGAATTACAAGTAAAAGCTCCTTCACAGGAGAGGGGGACTCTTAAATAAGCAAATGAGTTGCCTAGGTGGAGCCTAAGTGGCAATTCCACATTTTAACAAATTACAAGTGGAATTAGTTCCTCCACTGGAGGTCACCATCAAAAGATGGCTCACTCTACTTTATTTAAGAGAGGTCTACAACATTTATTACAGATGTCTACACATACTAGCTCCAACATGGTCATTCCATCACTTGGGATTCACCATGAGGCTCATGGTTCCATACCTCCATCCAAGGCATAGACACCTTCATGCCCTTATCCAAAGACTCAAGTACCTTAATCCAAAGGCACCTACCCTTATCCAAGGGTGACTCACCATTTAGCTCCCTAGACACTAGATGGGCACATAGTGGTCATTGAAGTCTTGTTAGTTACATAGGTATGTAACATTCCTTCCCCCTAAATTTAAATTTTTTCTTGTAAGAAAAAATTTAAATTTTTTTTTCCAAGAGATCAACCTCCTTTTCCCAACTATCTTCGTCTTCTGACTTGCCCTATTTAAAAATTCTCAAAGCACTCTATTCCTTAGAGTTCTTTTTCGGTTATTAATAATCGCCTCGAGTTCAGGTGGTCCACTCACGGACTCATCACGAAGCTCTACTAGATCTTCCACAGGGACCATGGTTTCCCCAACCCCCAACAACGGTCTTAACTTACTAACGTGAAAAAAATGATGAATTTTTATGTTGGCTGGAAGGTCTAATCTGTATGCAAACTTGTTAATCACTTGGATAACCTTAAAAGCACCACAATACCTAGGTGCCAACTTTACACACTTACCAAATTTCAAGCCCCTAGAGTGAGCAGAGACCCTAAAAAAACCATGTCATTGACCTTGAATTTCTTGTGCTTCCGAGACAGATTAGCACAGTGCATCACCCTATCCTGGGCACTTCTTATGTTGTCTTTAGCCAAATGTAACATTTTATGCATATCCGCAAGAAAATTAGCTATAGCTTGCACCTTTAGGTTCTTCATGTCAACACTAATCGGTGATCGAGGTTGATAACCATACATAAGCATGAAAGGGCTAAATCTGGTCTTTGAATATTTTGCACTATTATATGAAATTCCACCAGTGGAAGGTAATTTTTCCAATCAGACTGCTGATGGCCCACATATGCTCGAAGCATGTCCTCTATCGTTTGATTGGTCCTTTTCGTTTGACCGTCTGATTCAGGATGATTTGTAGAACTCGTACTCAAAGTTGTTTCCAACTTTTGAAACACGGCTTGCCAAAAATTCCCAGTGAAGGGTCACGATCATTGACAATATTGCAAGGCAGCTCGTACAGCCAAAAAAGCTTCTCAACAAAAAGTTGAGCTAGTTCTGAAGCTTTAACCATAGTCTTAGTGGGGATAAATTGAGAAAACTTCATAAGTCTACGTGGAAGCCCGACCACGAAATCCATAGAAATATTTTTCCACTTTCCAATAGGAATATCCAATGTATGTAATAGGCCACTAGCTTTTAGCCTTTCTACTTTATTTAGTTGACACTTTGTACATATAAGTACATCACTTGATTTTTCATCTTAGGCCACCAAAAGTGCCGCCCAAATAAATCAAGAGTTCTTTGTATACCCAGATGTCTTGCACATGGACTATCATGACAGTCATGCAGGATTTGGGCCCTAGCTGTGTCATTCTATGATACATATACCTTGCCCTTACGAAACACGATACCATTCCATATAGCAAAATCCATTTCAGTCTTTCCCTAATTCGAGGAATCCTTCTTACTTGAATCGACCCTAAAAAGTACTTGTTGTCAATACCATCCAAAAAATGGATCGGGCTCAATAAGTCCTTGGAGAGACTGAAATAATCCTGGTTGTATATTAGTAAAGCTTAATTGATTAATAACCGGTAAACGACTCAAAGCATCTGCTAGAGTGTTTTGAGTTCCTTTACAATATCTGAGAATTCGAATACATGCATTAGCTTAGCCCATCTCACTTGTCTCTCTTTTTAAATATGTAACAACACAAATAACAGAGTGTTTGGTGATCAGTCAAAATATCAAATTTGGCTCCATACAAATAATGTCGTCAAATTTTCAAGGCATGATTAATAGCATAAAGCTCCTTATCATAGGTACAATACCTAGATTGAGCCGGATTGAGTTTCTTGCTTTCAAAAGCAACAGGATATCCATCATGCATCAAAACGGCTCCAATCACATAATCACTAGCATCGGTCCTAACCACAAATGGTTTCTTAGGATCGCCATTGATCAAGATTGGTTTGTTGTCACACTTTTCTTAAGCAACTTACACACCACTAGTGGACTCTTAGCCCTTTGGCTAAGTTTTTTAAAGTCTTTCAAAGTTTGAGTGAGGGGAAATGCCATCCTATCAAATTGGGGTATATGTTGATGGAAAAATCCCACGAAACCCAATAATGACTTGATTTCCTAATCTGTAGTAAAAATTGGTCATTCAATAACCCTCCAAATACGATCAACCTCTATTTCTACTTCACGTTTAGAAATCTTATGTCCCAGGCATGATAATTCCCTAGCAAAAAGTCACACTTAGACTCTTTGGCAAAGAGGTTTTCCCTTCTTAAGATGCCCAAGTCAATCTTAAGATGCTCTTTATGTTCCGCCAAAGTCTTACTAAATACTAGGATATCATCCAAGAACACTACCAAGAATCTTCCCATAATATGGCCTGAACAAACCACTCATCATTTGTTAGAAAGTCGTTGGTGAATTGGTTAGACCAAATGGAACCAAAAACTCATAGTGTCCAAATCGAATTCAAAAAGTCATCTTAGGTATATCCTCTACCTTAATGTGAACCTGATGATACCTTGATCTTAGACCTATCTTGGTAAAGTACCTTGCACCACCAAGATAATCTATTAGGTCATCCATTCGCAGTTGTGGATACCTATTTTTAATTGTAACTTTGTTCAATTTTTTATAGTCCACTCATAACCTTATAGTCCCATCCTTTTCAACATAATCCTGTATGTGCAATGGTACATTAGGAACCACATAATCCATGGGTTAAGAATCACATCTAGATGCCATTGTCACACAATACTTCTTCTCACTTTTTTTCATGGGAAGGTTTAGCATCTGAACCAAATTTGCATTTATAAAATTATGAGTGGATTCCATGTCAAAAAGTACATTAACAACATGTTCTCCAATGATACCCTTAATGCAAAAGTCATTAGGTCCATAAAGCAGAACTAAGAAAACAAACATCCATATCATTACTTTGATATATTATACATGAGGTTGAGGCTTTGTTTTTGACACAATCACGTGCAAGGTGACCCTCTCCATTGCACTTGAAGCAAAAATTCTTCTTTCGAGCTTCTGCTAGGTCCTTCTTGCCACCTTGATGTTTATTACTGTGGTGTTTGGGTCTGTTAGAATTAGGATTGGAAGACGCCTCATTGGTAACTTCCTTATCCTTTCTTTTAAATTGAAAACCCTTCTTTTGCTCATTAGGGTGATGACTCTTATGTGCCTTAGGAGTATCATCTTAAAACTTTTCAGCTCGAATAACATCTTCTAATCTATTGGGATGATTCCTTCAAACATCCACTTGATAGTCCTTCGGTAAACGATCAATGAACATGAGCATCTGTATTTTTGGAGGTATTTCACTATAAAGAGGATTAAGATACTCATAGAAATCTTGAATAAATTAATCAAGCCTTTTGTCATAGTCAATTTTCAAAGGTTTTGAAAATGTTCATAATCATCTAACAAGGGAAGAAAATATTCCTTGAATACTAGACAAAATTTCTCCCATGTTCATGGTTTTTTTCCTTTGGCTACTAGGTCCTCCCACCATAATAAAGCTTTTCCATCCAAAACATAGTAGCGGTAGATAGTTTTTCACTTTCGGAAAATTGATTCACAGCAAAATACTTATTCCAAACATTAAGCCATGAATTTACTACTTGTAGATTCCTCTCTTTCTTTTTCCCTTTATATACTTTAACGGGAGGAGGTACTCTGTGGTTTGATTGATTGGCCAATTTAGACTCAAGAGCTTGATTTTTTAAATTAATTTCATGTAATTGGTTTGTCTCTTGAATTTGTTGGTAAAAAAGTTATAGGTCTTGTGCCACACTATCAGGTTTAGGCAAGTCAAAGGTAGAATTAGAGGCTGATTGATCCATGGGAGTGGCTTGATTGTGATCCTTCCCAACAAGTACTTTCTATTCATGATGTTTCAAGGCAAATCACACACAATTTATCACCACAACGTCTCTTTACTATAGCCACACAAACAATGTTACAGAAGAGGTCAAAATTATGGTACATTTCTCTTCCTAGATAGTATTTGAAACAATCTAGAAACAATGAGATGTGGTTGATGAATAATCATATTGTTGTCAATATCCATCCCCAAAACAACAACATAAACAAAGCGTCAGTTCGCGATCTATAATCAATTGACTTACGAAAGAAAACTGTAAAACCGAGAAAAGATTTAACTTCTCTAACTATCTTTAGTATCGACCACTCAAGCACTGTCTTGACCTTACTCTTGTCAATCTTCAACCCACTACGGTGATCTTATGACCGAGGTACAATAACTCATGCTGAAAAAATTCACATTAGATTCTTTAGCATACAGTTTCTCTCATCTGAGAATATCTAAGACAGTCTTAATATGACTCAAATGCTCCTTAAGTGTCCTACTGTAGATGAGAATGTCATCTAAAAATACAACCACACACTTTTCCAGATATGGACGAAAAAGATCGTTCATCATCTGCTAGAACGACGTAGCTGGTGCATTCGTCAACCCAAAAGAAAGCAGGAGAAATTCATAATGACCGGATCTCGTCCGAAAACTTGTCTTTTGCACATCACTCAGATGAATCCTAATTTGATGATATATGGTTCTAAGATCTATCTTTGTGAAGTATTTAGCTCCACCTAATCAATCTACCAGATCATCTATACGAGGCAATGAATTTTTATTTTTAGTAGTTACCTTATTCAAACCCTTGTAGTCAACACACAAACGGAAGCCTCCATCTTTCTTCGCTTTCAGAAGAATAGGAGCACCCCATGGTGACTTACTTGGCTGAATATGACCCATCTTCAAATAATTTGCAATTTGCTTAGTAATCTCTATCTCTTCTTTCTGAGAAAACCGATATGGTTGTCTAGAGATAGGGTGACTACCTGGAATTAACTCAATCTTATGGTCTACCATTCTAGACGGCGGTCTTCCATGAGGTGATTCTTCTGGAAATACATCTTTAAATTCAGAACATATCTTATTCTTCTCAATTTTCTCCTGATCTAAGTCTACTAAGTTAAACAATTCACAACTACTTAGATGCATTTCAGATAAATCATTCAAAAATCCATCCCCAGCCCAATAAGCATCTGATTAAAGTTTAAAAGAACTCTAATAAGGTTCATTAGAGAGGCATAGAGGCTTCTATCAAGTCTAGCAAGCAATCATAAGCTCAAATCATTCAAATAATGGATTTTTGGCCTCCTTCAACAAGCAAAACTTCAACACAATGGTGCCTAAGCCTCACACAACCAAATTGGATGAATGATGGATCAAAATAGAGAAAATCCATCATATATTTAAGCCTTTAATGAGAAGCAACAGGTTTAGACCACCATTTGATAGGTATTCATGCCCAAAAAACCCCAAAAATACACTATTTTTTGAATTTTTGAGCCCCCTAATGGTGTCCAATCCTAACCAAACTTCATGAAAGACTTACTACAGCTTCATTACACCTTTGATAATGTGCATGCAAAATATTGGCTATGAAAATCATCAAAAAACCATGCTTTTTGACCAAATTTGACCAAAATTTGTGGGTCAAATCCACAAATAAGTGAAATCTGATCCAAATACATGTAAATCCATTACATGCATGCACTAAAAGTTTGGATTTCAATCAAATATGGATTCTATAGCCCATTTCTAGTCCAAAAGCCCAATTTTTGGTCCAAAATCACTATCTAATCATCCTTTTGACTATTCAACCAATATGCAATCATTAGATCCAATCATTAATGATTGCAAAACAGCAAGTAAAATCTGGAAAACGTACTACAACAGTACCTATGATCAATTCCCTGCCAAAAACTTGAATTCTAGGTGAAAAAATCACTAAACCATCAAATATCCATTGATTTCCATCAAAATTTATGGAGAAAATCCATAATTTTTAGCTGAAAGTACACCAAGGATCTGAGAATCCACCTACTTGGATGTGAATTCCACCACCTAGAAGCAATAGCAAAGAGATCCACCAAAAAAACTGCAAAAATCCAAGATCTTCAAGCCCCACCTCCTAATTGATGTGATCCAAGCTCTGATACCACTATAATGATCATCAAGTGAAGATCTTCAAGGATCTTGTCAGATGCAATCCAAAAGGACACCGGTGGAGCATAAACCACCCAACCAACATGAAGAGGCTAGTTAATACTCTAACCAATTCACTCCCAAGCCACAGTGAATGAATACAAGAGAGGAGAGAAAACCTGGCTCAAGAATATGAAATTCCAATAGGAAAATGGGCGAGCTTCCATGGTATGTATTAGAAATGCCATGTAGGAGAGAGAAAAATAACTGAAAAAGTAATTATAATATCATTTTCTAACTTCTTTACACATCTGGCCGCACTACTTTCTATGTAAATGGATGCACCTTAGTTTAGTCACATCAAACTTCACTGGTGTTTAACCACAGTTAAAATATAATCTCTCAAAATGCTAAAATACTCCCTCCTAATAGCTGGGAACACTCAAAAATTTGAATTAGGAGTGACATTTCTGAAAAAAGCCTACGCCATCTCTATCTCCAGGGTCAAAAACAAGTGTTTAGCGCCATCTCTATCTCCAGGAGAGTCGTTAGCACCATCTCCAGCTTTGTTATTGTCATTGTGTTGTTTGTTACTATACTATTGTACTGATGACAAAGCTTTATTATCTTCATGTGGATCTGTCACCAGAATATGCTCTGCTTAGGACGAGAAATTCAAAGCAACCCAAATTGTCAACTTCTGATATGGTCCGATATAGGGAGGAAAGGCTAAAACATGTAGATTTATTGTTATCAGGAACATTGTATCCTATTGATCTATGTTCATTGTAACATCCAGATTTTCATTCGGTGAGTCAGTTAATAATCTATATGTGTCATGGTAAAAATGGCCTTTTGGGTTACTGTGAGAATTTGATGCTCTATGGGAATGCACATTCAATGCAAAGAATACATTATTTGGAAGAGGAATCAAGGAAAATATCAAAGGAGTGCGAAGAAAAATCTACAGTAATGATGAGATAAAAATTGCATTTCAATCCATGTGTATCTCATATATGTCTCTTGTTAAAGATATGGATGTGCTCAACAGAAAGGTCTGAAGCAACAAGAGGAAAAGACTGGTAAACAAGGATATATGTGATCTATCATCTACAGGAGGTCATAGAAAAAGAAGAATCCGTGCATTCAAGTAAGTTATAGCTTATTTGGTATTGAATATTTCTTGAACTTTTTGATTCATTCATAATCACTAATTTTGTTATTTATTCATTTCAACTTTCTGTTGATTTGCTTATTATATACTGCTGTGAATACTATGAGTGTCCTAATTTCTACTGACACTTTCATGAACGTTATGTTTGCAATGCAGATCAACATTGGTTGTTGAAGACCATTTGGCCGATGAGATTTCAATTGGAAACTCACTAGGCTCTATCTTGACTTCTAAATCTATGAAATCAATGTTAAATAATAACAAAATGAAAAAGATTAAGGCTTCATTTACTGATAGCATTATGGATGAAGTTGGAAAAATATTAGACACTACATTGCTTTAGGGGGCATGTGACTTTTCTAGCATCAGTAGGGAAGCATATGCAATAGTGTTTAAGATGATAAAGGAGGCATTTGCACAGGTAAATATTAAAAAGTTTCCAATCCCATGACCATTAATAGAACATCATATCCTGCCACCATAAAAAATCACATGGAAGGAGTTCCACTCAATATTCCTAGAATTGGCACTTTCAACATTGAATGGCATTTAGCAGTAGATCTGAAGACATTAAAATGTATGTTCAATGTATCTCATGGCGCTAACTCTAAACACTCTTGTTTGTATGGCATGAAAATAGCAAAAGACATGACAAGGAGTACAGGAATATCAAGAGATCAAAAAGATCCTAATTGGAAACTTGTACTACCGATTCCTCTACGAAATGTTCATATCTATATATTGCATGCGGAGGTGCGTATTATAGAAAAAATAATATATCTTCACATCTTGTTTGCATGGAATTTTGAGCGTGAGGCCTCTGCAAAGGAAGCTATTTCAAGATTAGAGGATGTGTTGTCCAAAGCAGGCTTACATAAAGGCCACGTAAAAATAAAAAAAGATGACAAGCTATCAAGTAAAACATGAAATATTCCATGCAAACCGAGCATTGGAGGATCTAAAGCTCGAAGATTTTTATCAAATTATTCTGGCAAACAATCTAAGGTTCAATACATGGTTTGGAAAGAAATTAGTGCAGCAACTCAAGATTTCGAAGAAGAAGGTTCTACTCGTACACACAAAGTAGAAGTTTGGAAAAAGTTAGACAACATGGTGAAATACTTGAGAAAAGATAAATTTTCAAATACTGATGTACAAATGATATAGAAAACAACCATTGAATTTGTGGATGCAGTTCAAAGTGCATGGGGTGTTGATCATATAACACATTATATGGTAAGATTTTGATTTTACACTACGATAGACAAATATGTGCAATTAAATTAGATACTTTTGGTACTGATTTAGATTATGTTTTTATGACATGTAGCACATATTACGACATCATTTGACATTCTTTGCAAGAAATAGTGGAAGTCTTAGCATATGGTCATCGCAAGGAATGGAAAAATCTCATTGGCAAGCAAGAGCGGCATTTCATAAAAGCACACAACATGGCGGGACTAGCACAAAAAACAACTATATACTGAAAAGGAGAAAAAAGAGATCTGAAAAAGTCCAATCTATCAGTAATACCAAAGTCATTAAAAAAAAGAATATATAGTAATACCAAAGTATATAGTGGGATTTTTAATTAAAAAAGAATATATAGTGGGATCTAGCTTATAGTAATACCAAAGTATATAGTAATACCAAAGTATATAGTGGGATCCCACTATAAGCTAGATTTTTTGCAGTTCTACCTCGATATTGCAACTGTCCAATATCAGTGTGAATAACATCTAACACACCTGCTAAAGATCCACTCGGCTCCCATTCATTTATGTTGGATGGATATAAATCTGCAAGAGAAAAATGATCAGATTGGCAAGTTTACTATTAGATATTTATGAATGATAAAAATCAAATTAGTATCAAAAATATCAATACTCACAGTTGCTTTTTTTGTGATCCTGACGATTGAATCCTTGCACATTTATCTCTGAATGCATATATACATGTTGGACTAGAATTTCAGAAATAGATTTTTCATCTTCTATGTGTAGTTGATGCATGATTTCAACATTGGTAATGAAGCTAGATGTGCTCTCCAAATTTGCTAAAGATCAAGGGGCATAATTAGGTCTTTGTGATCTGATTTTTTCACATGGAATCAAAGCTATGTTGCAGGCTATAGTTGGAGTAGAAGCCAATTCTAGTGAGTGATTTGGAGGTGCCATCAATTCTAGAGTGTGCGAGATTGATTCCTTGTCAAAATCAAGTGTAGAAAAGGGATCTTTGTGATCCAAAGCTCAATTTAGATCAAAATACTTGTAGTAGGCCGATTTCCTTTGCTACTTATTGGATTGTGGTGAGTTTTGATGGAGAAGAAAGCATTTATATCATTCTTCAAGAGTCTATATCTAGTTCCTAGCTTTTGCATGTAGAATTTGTGTGATTCAATATGATCATTCAATTTTGAAGTTGCTAGACTTCTCAAAAGTGTGTTTCAATCGTACAAAAGTTCATGATATTGTAGGTTGATCATGTGTTGATCAAGTGTTATCAATTCTATGTGTTGGATTTGCTAGTTTTGAGAGGTTTCATATCTTTGTGATTTCTTCTTGGATTCATTTGTTGACTTTTTCAAGAGAGTGCTAAGAGCATTGGAACAGGTTGAAAGAGAAGATCAAATCATTGCAACATGGCTACAAATGGAGGCTTCATGTTGGAGAGCAATGATAGGCTTACCTCAAGCAACTATTAAACTTGGAATTTTTAATCCTAGAGATTTGAAAAATTGTGCATTTTGATACTCTTGACAAGTAAGATCACATAGAAACGATTGGTGAAGTCCTTCTATGAACATAATTGATGACAAAGTATATGGCTTCAAAACATGATAGCTAAATTTGGTCGTTGCTTTCATGTTAATTATTCGTACAAGTTGGAAGGAATCAGATTGCCTTTCAATAGATCATGCCATAGGTTCATCCAAGCCTTAACGTGTTTGGATTACAAGAGATTTTTGTTACAGATATTCAGAATATCTTAGCTAAACATGAGATAGGGTAGATAGGTTTAATCAAAAAACAGTTCCAAGAACTACAACTTAGCTGAAGCTGTTTCTAACATATCATTAAGATCAAAAACATCAAATGAGAGCAACCAGATGAAGCTCTTGCCATGACCTTATCGGCTGGACAGCATACAGTATAAATTAATGAAAAAGGTTGTTGAGCGTACACAGGACCTGAGACGCATGCAACACAAAATATTGCAATGTGCATATACCATTGTACTATTTGAAAGAGAGTAGGACTCAAGGAATATATTTGCCCGGCTGTTGTGCACTACAATAACCTCCGGTACTATCCTGCTTAAGGACTCTCATAAACTCACAAGGATGAGCGTCCATACCGCTCGGCGTGCATGAAACTGAAAATTCTGCTTTATCCAGGCTTGTGACTGAACCGTCCGAACTTAGTGAGTTGCATGAAGGAAAGTGAGATTGAGCAACTCCTGAGCCATTCTTCTGACAAGGAACAACATTATAGGAGCATAATGACAGATCTAGATCAATGCCTACATCGCCGATTAGCTCTGACGAAATCGATTGAATTTGAGGCGAAGACCCTGAGGCAGGAGCTTCGAGGCCGCTTGTTGCAGCTGCAGTTTCTGAGCTACGTAAGGATATAAAACCACGTCTGAGAACCATCTCTACAGCAGCGTGACAAACTTGCCAGTTGCCAGACGCTAGTAACCCCACAGCACCGTAGATAGGGTTCACTGTTCTCCCACAAGCTTCGTACAATAGCGACTTAAAAAGAGCTGAAAAAGGAAAACGAGGTTATGAGAACAACTGTGACTGCCTCATGCACATTAACTTCTCAAAATACGTTTGGAATAGATTCATTGATTCTCACATAGAGAACATTTGTAAATTGTACTGCTACGAAAATGGAATTTATCCCTTCAATGTTTTATTAGGATCTGTTTACTTTACAACTAGCAGGTGACTAATCGCCGCTAGTTCAAGCAGAAGAGGAGCTAGCCATTCACTCTATAGACAGTTTTTAGCAGGTGGATTTTAACATGTGGCGGGTTCTTAGCAACTTAATTTAGTGGGCTCTGCATGTAGAGGTGCAATCGCTCCTCCTTTCTTCGTCCAGGATTGCTGAACAAGAACATTTGAAATTCTATAACCTTTTTAGATTGACAGTGAAACAACCGAATGACTTAGCTCATCGATTATGTCGCAATCCTAGATCGACATTCCGGTCTGATGTAAATGGCCATGTTGAAATCAGAAAAAACAAATTTATATGTGTGTCATTGCATCTGTAAGCCGCCCCCCCCCCCCTGGAGGGGAGAAAGAGAGTTTTTTAACGCAGAACAGATCAGCTATGAATGTATTGAAAGATGCTTATCTTCCGTAGTTAAACGACAAGCACAATATGTGAAATGAAACGACGTAAAATTTAGTGAGGGCACACCATCTTTATCTTTGAAAATCTACATCTTCATGAGAACAATTTGTAATTACTTGTAACATATGTTATTTCTTTGATGCGCCGCTAGTATGTTGCAACACTACGCCGGTTATACCAAGCGATTTAGATATAATATTGTTGGTTTGCTTCATGTAAGATATATGAATAGTGAAACTTGATAACATCAAAAGGATAGAGTCATGCTATCAGCCACCTTAAAAAAGAGACATCAATGACAATTCTCAGTAACCCTATGCAACGATGAACATGAAAAGTTTACCGGGTCTTTGTTTTTCTGGCACAGCACTTATGAAGCTCATAAGTCCTGCGCGTCCGAAGAACTTAGCAAGAAATATAGTGGCGTGTCCCTGTGCTTCTGCACCGTCTATCCACTGTAAACATGATCGTAGTACGCACTTTTGGCTGCAACCTTTGCGAAGAACTCGACATCCATTGCAGCTCATTTTGTCTTTCTATGCTCCCAGTAATCTTCCTCTTCAAACTCAACAACCAGGTTTATAGCACCTATTGCAACTGTGAGGAAACCTCAGAAACAGAATAAAAGTCAAGTTAGGATCCCTCTTCCTTACGATATTAAACCTTGTCCTAGTCAAAATAGTCACGGATTTCTCGTCAGGAGAGACAAAGTCCTTAGTCTGTAGCTTTTCCAAAAACGAAAAATAGCGGACAAAATTTCTTACATCTGAATACCAAAACTTTGCTCCTGCGATGAAACGTATACTTATTCAAGAGCCAAAACGACTAGTGTTGAAGGTTATAAAAGAGGTTATGCACGCTTTTGGATCCATATAAGATCTGATCAAGTGTTTTATGAAGGAACTCAATCCTTCTAGGCTGTTCTGGTATGATTACCTGCTAGTCATACTAATGTGATTTTACCCTCACAATTTTGTTAGATCCAGAAGCCTAGATAGCTCAAAAAATAGCTGATCAGGAATAAGAAAAAGGTATAAAGAACTGTGGGCTACCTTTCACTGTAGAAAAGAGTTGATAAGGAACCCGGAGTGTAGTTGCATCGACCTCCCGAACAGCCAAAAACTTGAACAACACGTCCACGATATTATGTGTCCTATAATCAGATGTAGTTGGTTGCAGTACTGATCAATCCCGTATGTCAATCCAAAGAGTTCTGAAAATGGCAGCGTCGTTCTTTTACTTTTGATTCGGATTATCACCAGATCAACCCTGTCTCCGAGAACCTTAACAAATGAAAATATGTCTAAAGCAAAGAGACAATATTAAAAAGAATCACCTACAGTGCACCTGAGAAGCTCAAAACAAAGCTGTAAGCACCATCCACCATTCAGAGTGTAGAGGCTCTTGATACTCGGAGATGTATCAGATTTTGGAAGGCAGAAGATATCTGAAATGACACGTAGTACGAGAGAAAGAAACGTTTATTCATAGCAGATCCACAAACGATCGATTGTGATAAGAAAAAGAACGGGATCGGAGGCACACCTGCCACGAGCACGAATATACCTAGAAGGACGTAAACATAAAAAATAGATAGCCGTCTAAACTAAAGTATTATGGCTCAAAGAAAAACGAATACATGTACCCTGTCCATGTACTTCACCTTAAAATGCTTATGACTCTTGCTCCATCTCTCTCTCTCTCTCTCTCTCTCTCTCTCTCTCACAACTTTTCTTACCCATCTTAATTAAACCACTGTTTCCACCCTAATCTGAGTTTTCATACTTTCTTTCATAAAAGTTCATATGATGGTTTTAAACATCTTTTCACAAACAACATATGATAGTAAAGTTATATCGTGGTCAACTATACCTGTATCATGGTCAATTATACATGGAACATCAGGCAAGGAGAACAATCCTCATACAAACAGAACATTCCTGGTGGTGCTCAAGGACAACTCACATGTGAGTGAAAACTCCCTAGCAACACTACTTGAGGTCATGAGTTAGATTTCCATCCATATGCACAAATGAGTTGGACATAGAAGAGAAAAACATGAAGAGTTCTACCTTGAATCATTCAATATAGTGCAAGTAGCATATACAAAAACCATGGATCTAAAGAGTCTTAATACAAGTGAAAATATGTGGTGTGTTAGCCAAGTCTTTGCCTTGCCTTGAGGTCAAGGATTCAACTCTAGCAAGCATGACATACACAAAAAAGGATGCATGTTTGATAAGAAATCGTACAAATGACGTCTATAAGACTTAGTGGTGACTTCCCTTTGTCATGCGCTTGGCTATTGATGCCCACCAAAACTTGCCAAAGCACAAAAAGTTGCACAAGTGGTAGGCCAACAACAAAATATTAGCTACAGTACAGTATCAAAATTGTTTAGTATCATTATTTATGTTGAAGAGATGGGAGATCAAAGCCTTTGCAATAGAAGGTTGTGGAACTGATGATTGAAATCGGTCTTATAATCATCCAAAAATTTGAGATGTGATCATCTCATTGGTTTTACAAAGGGGCAACGTCTATTAATTAGAAAAAGGCCATTTGCCTTTGAAAACTAAAACATTGAGGTACACTACAATACTTGCCATAATGTGGTATTTGAGATTTTGTAAACATTTGAAGTAAAAAACTAAAATCCTTTTGCAAGACACAAATATTTCTAGAAATGTGGTGTAGTGGAAGCTAGGGTAGAAGAGAATGGAGCTATTGCATTACAATCATTGGCAAGCTAAGGTAATAAATTGCCATGAAAATAGTGATTGGGGTGGCATGGCACTGTCAATGGTTGAATCTTGATTCCACCATGCATGCAAATAATGTTGGGCTTGTAGAAGACATGCTACCATAATTGTTGATAATTGTTGGATAGAAGACTAAGGTATGCCTGCATAAATGGCATGCTTGACATTACTCTTTTGTTGTATATAAAGCTCTAGCATGTTCATGTGCTATTTGCTATTATGCATAGAGAAAGAGAGAGAGAGAGAGAGAGAGAGAGAGAGAGAGAGAGAGAGAGAGAGAGAGAGAGAGAGAGAGAAAGAGAGAGAGGACAAAGGGGGGGGGGGGGCATTTAGTTAAGCCTTTTGGGCACATGAAAAAAGCCCACATGTCATTGATGTGCAAGGCACTCGTACAACTTATGACATTGATTAGGTAAGGATACAATAGGCGAGAAAACGGAACCACCAATTTAGGAAAGTTTGCAAGCAATGTTGATTCTTCTTGGACAACTTTTTTTATTGTTACTAAATTTTCATTCTATTTTCCAACTCAAGCTAAATTTGCATCATGCAATTTGAACTAATGTTTCTTCCAAAGATATGATCTTGGAGATATCATAAGAGAATCCAACCTATATGATTTTCATGCTTAGTCAATGGTTTTAGATGATTGATTATAATTAGTGTGAAAAATTGTCAACTAGTTAAGTTGTCTAATTTGGCGATTTGGAGGCCAAAGTGAAGTATATAGGTGGATTAGGTCAGATTTGGAACAACCTCTAATTGGTTAGTACAGATAGATTGAATCTATTCATGTTAGATCTAAGTTTTTGGCAAGTATCTAGAAACGTCCATAAGTTGATAAGCTTGGGCAAGATTATCCAAATAGGTCAAGAGGCTACTATAAATAGGCATAAAAGTGTGGGAGTCATCTCTCTCATTATTCTCTCATTCATTGTTATGGAAGATATCTCTTTTGGTTTCAAGATCAATCTCTTGCATCTTGGTGGTGATATAGTAAATTTTTGTAAGTAGAATGTTATTTTTCTTATGTATATGGATTCACACGTGTGAGTACTAATATTGTACGACTTTTTTATGGACATGGATAGTATAATATCATATCTAAGTGTTTATGACAACTTCTTATTGAGTTTTCATCTTCTATGTGTAGTTGATGCATGATTTCTACATTTGTAATGAAGCTAGATGTGCTCTCCAAATTTGCCAAAAATCAAGGGGCATAATTAGGTCTTTGTGATCTGATTTTTTCACATGCTATCAGAGCTTTATTTCAGACTATATTCGGAGGAGAAGCCAATTCTAGTGAGTGATTTGGAGGCGCCACCAATTCTAGAGTGTGTTAGATTGTTTCCTTGTCAAATTCTAGCATTTTCAAGTGTAGAAACGGGATCTTTGTGATTGAAAGCTCAATTTAGGTCAAAATACTTGTAGTAGGCTAATTTCCCTCCCCTACTTGTTGGATTGTGGCAAGGTTTAATGCATAAGATAGGATTTATGTCATTCTTCAAGATTCTATATCTAGTTCCTAGCTTTTGCATATAGAATTTGAGATGCCGGTGTGCTAGCTGAGTAGATTATAAAATAGAAATAAACTATTTTGACACATTTGAG
Source organism: Diphasiastrum complanatum (assembly GCA_029204225.1). Taxonomy (NCBI): domain Eukaryota; kingdom Viridiplantae; phylum Streptophyta; class Lycopodiopsida; order Lycopodiales; family Lycopodiaceae; genus Diphasiastrum; species Diphasiastrum complanatum. Next base: position 32,681,008 of record CM055103.1, on the reverse strand, counting down.
AACCAATTTTTGAGTAAAAACATTATTTCAGAATATTTATTTCAACCTCCAAACATAGTAAGTAAAACAACTAAAAACAAAATTTGCAGCCTTTAAAGATAGCATGCCGGCATGCTATGTGAAATGACAAAAAAAATTGCAGCCTCCAACGATAGCACACCGGAGTGCTATCGATCTCGTCAAAATAAATAAATAAATAGACATATAAATAAATTTTCGGTGAGAGACATGATAGCACGCCGGGCGTGCTATTATCTTTGGAGGTTGCAAAAAAAAGTTTAATTTGAAATATTTTTTACTTTGTGGGATTTTTAACTATGTACCAAACCACATTCTTAATAATAAACATTGAAGTAGTAGCACAAAAAAGGTGGCACAACATGTGCTACCTTTTTGTTGAATGATGGCAAGAAAGAAACTCGCAAAATGCCAAGGCCCATCGTGGAATTGGAGAGAGCTACTACATCAAAGTAGTATTGAAACATGTTACAAAAAGTCTACAACTCAAGTTGTATTACCTTGATGAGTCAATAAAACACCCCTACCTTGAAGGACTTGTGCTTGGTATTGAAGAGAGACCTCAACAACTGCAAAGAGGAGTAAGGTATGACAAAAGAACAAGAGTAACTCTACACATCATTGATTTTAATGTGTCCATAAACTCATGATGGAGTTGGAGGGAGCCACTACATCAAAGTAGTATTGGGAAACATACAAAATTTCTATGAATTAAGGGGTGTTACGGTAACCTTGAAAAGTCAATAAACCACACCTACATCCTAGAAGGAGTTGCATCATTGAGTTGGTGAGCAAGGATTTTTTACATGCCTTTTCACACATGTGAGAACTTCTCAAACCATGTGAATGATCTCCTAATATGTGTGTGATTGCACATAGATCAATCTATATTGAGATAGCATACTAGCTCAAAAATCTAAGGCAAGAGCACTTGTACATGCATCAATCATCAACCATTCATCACACATAATGAAAGGACACTTTGCATGAAAAAAACTAAGTGTAGAATTGGCTTGCTCTCGGGTAAAGACAGAATACAACATGGAGCTCTTGGGTAGAGAGAAAATATAAAAAACAATCTAAGTGTTGGAGCTTCCTATCTCTCAATCTTGCTACAAAAAACTAAGTATGGACTCTCCCTCACTCCCACTCATAGTAGCTCGAGATCCAAGAGTGTGGAAATGAAGAAAATTGAATGGACCCCTTAGATCACCACCTCTTATAATGATTGGACCTCCTACATGAAACCTCTTACAATGATTGAACCATTTTGGTGCATCTCACAATATGATTGGCTCAAATTGACACAAGAGATCAAGAGGTCATATGTCACTCATCCTCTAGAATCAAGCCAAGTGTCACTAGCCTACACCACCATGAGCTAATCTGCTTCCAAAATTGGCCTAATCACTTATTTACAAGTGTGCAATGAGTGGTTTTGAAAGAGGACCCCCAAACCTCAAGATAGATGGATTTTACAATTTCACACTCCTTCTTAAAAGAAATCTATCTACTTTAACATGGATCTTGTAATCAAGCCAAGATTAGATCTAAACTTTATAAAAGCATCCTTAAGCAATGGTTTGGTGAGGAGATCGACAATACATGATGAAGATCCAATATGCTCCAAGTTGATTTCTCCTCCAATGAATTTCTCCCTTACAAAATGGTGTGCAATCTCAATATGTTTGTTCCTTGCATGGAAAATAGGATTTTTGGCAAGATCTTGGGCTGAGATGTTGTCACACTTGATGATAGGTAGATCTCCATCCTTGATGCACTTGAGCTCCATAAGCAATCTTTTGATCCACAAAACCTCTTTTTTAGTAGTTGTAAGGGCCTTATACTCGGCCTCACATGATGACAAAGATATGGTGTCTTTTTTCTTGGATAACCAAGACACAAGATTGCCTCCAATAAAGATAGTGAATGCACTAGTTGACTTTCTATCCACCTTCTCACTTGCAAAAACTGAGTCCGAGTAGGCAACCATTGAAAGATCTTTACTTTTGTAAATTGATCCATAATCAAGCGTGGAAGATACATATCTCAAGATCCTTTTGGGTAATTTCCAATGGAAAATCTTTGGATCTTGCATGAATTGACTCAATTTATGTGTGAAAAATTGCCTATATTGGCAAATCTAGCTATGTCAAATAATTTAAATATGTACATTACTGGGCCCCACACATGTGAGGCAATGGAGCCACATGGGAAACCTATACTAGAGTAGGTTAGATCATGTCTAAAAAGTAGCTCAAGTTTATTTGGTAGTAATTCCTACTTTATAGGATCTAATTCCTAGATTTATGGAGTAGGTTGACCAACTAGCGACCAATATGGCAAGACTCTAGAAATGATCGAGGCTAGAATGGAAAATTAGGGCAAGAACGCTCAATCAACTTCCTTATTACATGTTGGAAATTCAACTAACTCGAGGGGGGGCGAAGAGGCTTTCGATGTATCCAATCCTCCATAGTGAGCAACTAGATTATTTTTGAGAGCTCATTGGCAAAACACAAGTTTTACACTTCGTATTGTCATTTCCTTTGGATCTAAGCAAGAACTAAGTATTGTAAACAACATTTGTTGTCCACAAGCCGTACTGAGTACTGTTTCACATGTGTGTGTGGTGTAGATCGATCTCATTTGATCAATGATTGTAGATTGCTCTTGATTTGTAGATGCTAAATTGCTAATCTAGATCTCAAATTTGTGTGTCTAGTTTGTATTTGTTTTTTGATCAATCAATAAATCACTCTTGTGCATCAATGCTATCATTTAAGGTCCATAGTATTATATTTGGCATGTGTACAATCCATAATTAGCAAGTTTTGATCTAAAAAGCTAGTATTGGAAGGCCAACCGAAATCGGATGTTTGGATGGAAATTTGTGGATGAAAGTTGATTAGGGAATGATTCCGTATTGTTCACACGTGTGGTCTGCACCCAAAAATAATGGAATTAGATCCATAAAAAATCATTGTGATACGTCTTAAGTCTTTTGATGCTAGATCTAGGAGAAAGCATCAATGTTTGCATGCATTGATTTGGATGTCATTGAATCTAATTAATTGAGGCTGGGATCAAGCCCTCTTAAAGTGTCTAATTGGTCTTGAAAAGGCATAAAAAAAAAGTACAAGTTTTTAGCCATTATGCTTGTCCAAAATAGTCAAAATTGACTTGATTTGATTGACAATGTAGATTGATCCCTCCAAAGTAATTAATAAGGATAATTTGCCAACAAGGGGCCAAATACACTTAATAAGACTCAACAAGGGCTAACTATCTTCTAAGATAGTTATGTATAGTTAAGTTAGGGGACTTGTCTGTAAGTAGGCAAGAGACATCACTTTTGGAATCTTTTGGCTCATTTGCAATTGAGAGAACTAGGAGCTCCATCTCCTCTTCCTCCTTTGTGAATGTGAGCCTTGGGATCTTGATCTTGATAGGTCTCATGTGCCCCATCACATGAATCCATGTACTCCTCACTCTCCATTATGGAATCCATCCCCTTTTGAGCTTCACTTTGATATGAGCTTTGTGGTAGCTTGTGGTTATTCTTCATCTTTGGTTCTCTTCAACATAAGTGTGGTGGTTGTCTTCTAGCTTGCTTGGCTTGTTGAGAGGTATGGCACATGACAATGTATCTTTTATTGATGATCATTCAAGATATGCTTGGATTTACCTCTTGTCTTACAAAAGTTTGGGGTATTCATTCATTTGTAAAGCTCAAAACTCTAGTTCAAAATCAACTTCATACCAAGATTAAGGTATTGAGATGTGATAACGGAGGAGAGTACATCTCCCGGATAGAATGATAGAGCTTTGTAACTCTAATGGGCTAGGCATTAAGAGGGAGTTATCTTCTCCATATACCCCTCAACAAAATGGAGTGGCTGAGAGGAAAACTAGATCTCTTTGTGAGTGTGCTAAAGCCTTAAGGCTAGATGCTTCTCTACCAAAACCATTTTGGGGTGAAACAATCACTTGTGCTAACTTTTTGTGCAATAGATTGCCCAACCAAGCCATTGGAGGAATCACACCATTTGAGGCTCTATTTGGAGAAAATCCAAATCTCAAAGATCTAAGAATATTTGGATCTACATGCTATGTACACCAATCCTTGGATACAAGAAAGAAGAATGATGCCACTTCTATCAAAGGTATATTTGTGGGATATGGTGAGAATAACAAAGTATATAGAGTCTTCAATCCCATCACTAAGAAAGTCTTAGTGAGTAGGGATGTTATCTTTTTATGAAGGAAACTCTTGTAAAGTGCATGATAATGCTACTAATCATCTTGATGTCAAAGTCCATGCTAGGATGGAGGAGGAGCTTCAAAGTGATCAAGAGCTTGAGGATCCATCTCAAGATCCAAGGACTCCAAGAAGATCCACAAGAGAAAGGGCCGAACCATTAAGGCTCACTTATGATGGCAAAGGTGATCAAAGGCAAGGCATTTCATATTTTACTTTATACACTTTCTTACCAACTTGCTATAAGAGATGTAAAGATTGCTTATCTAAAGAGTTTAAAATGGTTGATCTCGGCCTATTGTACTTCATTCTAGAAATAGAAGTCATAAGAGGACTGGATTTTAGCTCTATATGTCAATCTAAATATGCTACATCCATCCTAGATAGATTTGGAATACAGAATTGTAAAGGCATTGAAACTCCAATGGAGCAAAATGTTAAAGCGTTTATAAGTGGTGATGAAGCATCCTTTGAGGACATCACTCTCTATCGAAGGCTTATAGGCTCCTTAATCTATTTGACTATAACTAGACCTGATCTTAGTTATAGTGTTGGTAAGTTAAGCCAATATGCAATGTCCTCTTGTGTCACATTAGAAGATGGCCAAAAGAGTCCTAAGATATATCTCAACTAGGAATTTTGGCATACTCTACAAAGTGACTAATCTTGACTTAAGAGCAAATTTTGTAGGTGACAAAGTGGATCGAAAGTCTAAAAGTGCATTTGTAGCATTCTTATGCGATGGAGTGGTATCATGGCTTTCAAAGAAGCAAGATACTATTTTCTTATCTTCAACAGAATCCAAGTATAAGGCCTTGACATCAACATGCAAGGAGGTATTATGGCTCAAGAGGCTATCAGTGGAACTTCATGTCATGGACGAGGAGGTACCTACAATATTTTGTGATAGCCAATCATCCCAATCACTTGAAACCAATCCTACATTCCATGCAAGGAGCAAGCATATCGAGATTGCTCATCATTTTGTCAGGAAGAAGGTGCAAGCCAAAGAAATCAAGCTCCAACATGTGTCTTCATCAAATTGCTTAGCTGATTTGTTCACTAGAAACTCTTGCCTAAGGATTCATTTGTTAATAAGCTAAGATCTTTACTTGGAGTAATTGATGAGAGTGTGAAAACTTGCCTATATTGGCAAATCTAGCTATGTCAAATCATGTAAATATGTACATTAGTGGGTCCCACTGTGTGTGAGGCCATGGAGCCACAGGGGAAACCTATACTAGAGTAGTCTAGATCATGTCTAAAAAGTGGGTCAAGTTTATCTGGTAGTGGATCTTACTTTAGAGGACCTAATTCCTAGATTTATGGAGTAGGTTGACCAACTAGCCACCAATATGGCAAGACTCTAGGAATGAGGCTAGAATGGAAAATTAGGGCAAAAAAATTCAATCAACTTCCTTATTACATGTTGGAAATCACAAATAGGAAGTGTAGAACTCGATGTGGAGAAGAGGCTTTCCACGTATCCAATCTTCCAGAGTGATTATTTTTTTAGAGCTCATTGGCAAAACTCGAGTTCTACACTTTGTATTGTGATTTCCTTTGGATATAAGCAAGAACAAAGTATTGTAAACACCATTTCCTGTCTACAGGCCATATTGAGTATTGTTTCACACGTGTGTGTGTGGTGTAAATCTCATTTGATCAATGATTGTAGATTGCTCTTGATTGACGGATGCTAAATTGCTAATCTAGATCTCAAATTTGTGTGTCTAGTTTGCATTTGTTTTTTGATCAATTAATAAATCACTCTTGTGAGGCATTAATGAACTCATTTAATGTCCAAAAAATTGTACTTTGACATTGTGCACACTAAATATCAAATCAAGCCAAGTGATAGTCAACCAAATAAGGGAGCCAATAAGACTCCTATAAAGGGTGATGTCCTCGAAGGATCTTTCATCCCCTTTAATAGGATCTTTTACAACATGCTCATGGGAGTATCAATGCTCTTACAACTTTCCATATGAAATTCCTTAACTTTAGAGAGAGCATATCTAGATTGACTTATAAATGCATGATCTTGAAAAAGACCTACTTCTAGACCTAAGATGTAGTGAAGCTCATCTAGATCTTGCATTTTGAATTCACTACCAAGAGCACTTTTTGCCTCATCAACAAGCTTTATGCAATTTCCACACAAGATGATATCATCTACATATATGATGAGAATAAAAAGATTGCTATTTACAAACTTTATGTACAAAGATGGATCATAATCACTTAGATTGAATCCAAGTGATAAGAGATATGAATTGAGCCTTGCATACCAAGATCTTAGAGCTTGCTTGAGCCCATAAAGGCTTTTGAACAATAAGCATACTTTGGATTCATCACCAACTTTGATAAAGCCCTCGGGTTGCTCCATATAGATCTCTTCCTCAAGGTAGCCATTGAGGAAGGCATTAGAGACATCAAGTTGGAACGTCCTCCACTTGTAATAGCATGCAATAGAGATCATAATCCTTATAGTGACCATCTTGGCCATAGGTGCAAAGTTGTCTTCATAATCAAGGCCATGAATTTGAGCATATCCTTTGGCACATAGTCTTGCCTTGAACTTGTGGGATTTGGCTTTCATCTCCATAAGTTTGTGCAACTTTTTTGTCATTGTCTAAGAGGGTTAGATGGTTTGAACCATCCCCTAATAACTATCATATGCATAGTGGCTCTTGAGTCGATATACCACCTTCCATCATCATGGCTTTATGAAGCCAAGGTTGATACATGAATATTTGTTGGATAATTCTTTTTTGATCCCATTTTATTGCTTTGTTGTTTTCTTATTCATATAAAAAATTCTTGTTCTTCTTGTTCTTCTTGCAATTCCTAGCCAAATGTCCAAGCTTTTAAAAATATAAAAATTCATCATTTTTTGTGATTTTTTTTATTATTGATAGTGATCATTATTGGCATTCACATTCTTAGACTTGTGTTCTCTTAAAGTGATGTTTATCCTTCAATGCTTGATCTTTTGATGACCTTGAACAAGTTTGATCATTTCTTTTTGTTGTTCCACTTGTAGTACTAGGTTGTTCTATAGTTTTCCAAATGCAGGTAAGCTCTCATTAGATCTGATGTGGCTCATATAATTTTGGTATTCTCAAATGATTTCACTCATTGTTTTCTAGACTAGTTGCGCACTACATATTCGCTAATTGATAACGTGAGGATTATTTCCCACACTTTATTAAGTAAAATCAAAATATTGTTAAAGGTCTCACTCTCTTTCACACACACACTTTCAAATTGTATTTTGTGATGGATCTTAAATTGTGCCCTCCATACAAGTTTTCGACTATTTTGGAGTTAAGACTCACTAATGTGGATAATGACATATCTTTTACTGCCAAATTTATGATCATGAGTTCCCTCAATCACCAGTCAAAAATTTTCAAATTAGCATTGATAGTTGCCAATCTATGCTTATCTATGGTCACAATGTTCCAAAAGAATTTCTCAATCATGATATTCTTTATCTTGAACTTCCAAGCACTATAATATGAGATGCTATCTAGTTTACTAGCTTCATCGAGGACCGATTCTCACATGTTTTCCAAAAACGACTTATAATTGGCTCCCTTTTATACCTTTCCAATAATTTCAAAGAGTAATCTCAATGCTCTAATTTGAAAAAATCCATCTGAATAAATCTCACTAGGTCATGTCACTACCAAATTTGACATAAATTGTAGTCTCCCTCAAAACTATTTTTGCCTACAAGCATTCTAAGTTTCATAAATCTAACAAATTTGATTGGGAGATATAAAATTTGCTTAGAATTGGCAAGAATGATTTTTTGTTATCCACCTCATACATGTTGGGAAGCTCCAATACCTTGCCTAGAATATTTTTACTTCATCTCTCTCTTGGAGCTAGATGGCCTTTCCTTATTGATTAATTGTAGTTGATTCATCAATAAGAGAAAAGACAATTTTCCACCACTTTTCCCATTGTCATTCAAATCTTTGGACTAACCTTAAAATCCTCATCAACAATTGGTTGGCTACATCCCAACTTTTTTGTGGACGCTATCCTACTTGGTGATGAAAGCATCACTCATAAGATTGCTCTTACTATTTGAAACTTTTGTAGGCAACTTGCACTTGGTCTTGTATGCTTAGTTTGTAATCAATAGATTTTAAGGGGTCTCTACCCATGCTATGGCCTTAAACCATTTTGCTTATGCTTCCAACTTACATCATTCACTATTGTATTATGGGGCACTATTAGTGAGCTCCTTGCATAGTTTACATGGAATGCCTAATCTTTAGCATGGTATGGCCTTTAGCTCTAATCTAAGCTTCATAAAGCTTTACATCTTGCCTATATCTAGTATTTGACTATATCTACTCCATCTTGCTATGTGGCCCTATGTTCAAACTTCAAGCTTTGACTTTGAACCTTAAAAGGAGTTCAAAGTCAAAGCTTGAAGTTTGAACATAGGGCCACATAGCAAGATGGACAACTCCAATGTGCATACATATTTTAAAGACTACAAATTCTAAAAGCTTTACAAATTCTAAAGTCATCATAGCTGGATGGCGAGCACCCCCCCGACTCCACAACCCCCTATGCCCAAATATAATTCAAAATTTTTAAACTTGAATTCTTTTGAAAATTTAGAATCTTCCAAAAGCTCAAAACATTGGAGCTTTGAAGTTCGTAAATCTCAAAATGTTGTTACTTCAATATCAACGTAAAAAATTTAAAGCTTTAAGTTCAAATTTGAAGTTTAAAATATTTCACTCAAAATTTAACTTAACTAAACTTCTTAAGCTAAGACCTACTTAAACACCTAACATGGCATTTTTAAATACAAAAACATTTAATATGGCATATATAGATTGAGATTGGCCGAGCTTGCCAACCCCTATGTGCATTTATTTTGGAATCTTTCAACCCTAAGAGCTTTAAAATCTTAATTTTCATCACAACTAAATGGAGGGCGCCCAACCCCCATGTGCATGTGCATTTTAGAATCCATAAATTAAACAAGCTTCAAGTTATAAAAGCTTTTAAACTGTTTGTATGGTGAAGCTTTGAAATTCTAAGTTTAAACTTAGAGCTTTAAGCCTTTGAGTTTTAAACCTTGAACGTTAAGAGATTTCAATTTAAACTTAATTGAAGTTCATAATTTAAGGATAACTTTTTTGTTTAAACTTAACTTTTTTAGCTCCAAATTTTCTTTTTTTAAACCAAGCTTAATCTTACAAATTTCAAGTTTTTTGCTTTTGCAATCATATTCCTTATCACAAGCACAATTATGCACAACTGATTTTTTTTCCTCAAAGATTTTGTTGACTATTGACTTGGAAGATATGGGGGTTTACCATTCTCTAAGCCAAAACTTTAGAGTGGCGAGTGGCCGGAGGCGGGGGGCGGGACGTGGGGCGAGGGGTGAGGGGTGAGGGGTGAGGGGCATGAGGGGGGGGGGGGGGGGCGAGCACAAGTGGCAAATCGAGAGGCGAGTGCGAGTGGAAATTCAAGAGGCAAGTGGCGAGCGGAACTAACAACAATGTGTGTGTGTGTGTGTGTGTGTGTGTGTGTGTGCGTGCACATGCACATGTGTGTGTCTGTGAGAGAGTAAATTTGAACCCAACTTTGGAAGAAAATGCATAAAAAAAACCCATATCGATCTCATCCCAAACATACATTATGTGAATGAAACAAGCTATGCACTACGTAGTTGGACATTTAATATCACCTAAAGCATTCACTTCTTTGTTTCATACTCTCTTAGATCATGTTTCTTTCATTGTTCTCTTGACCTAATGGGATGCTCTTCCATGGCATTAGAAAATGGAGAATAAACTAAGCACCAAAGGATGATGACTAAGCTGGATCGTTACCTTCATTTTTCACCTAAGTAGCTCAACCTTAGTCTACTAAATGGAGAGACAAAAAATATAATGTTAGTAACACATCAACTGATTTGTTGCACCATAAACAAGAACTTGGCAACTACAATAGAGAACTATTGTACCAATATTACAACCAACATATGTTAATCATATGAAATGACGCTCATGCTACATCATATTGTACAATATATTATTAAAAAAACATAAATTTATAGTAAGATCATAAGCAATGGTACACAATAAACATTGTGCAAAAATGGTGCATGTGAAAAGCAATTTTAGTTCAAAACATGAGGCCATGTTTGATGCTCCCAACCTCTAGTTGTCTACCACAATACTAAGCACATATGGTGTTGTGTATTTGCTAAATGCATAAAATAAATGTAGAAAATAATTCAATTGAGTAGATTTATGAACAACGATGTGTGTGTAGTCAATCCTAGACCTAGAAATATATAGTAGATGTGCTTTCGTGGTCTATAACCATTTGAAGTCATTACGAGTGCAATGTGGATACTTCAATGAGATTTGAGTTGTGCAAACCTCATTTTGTAAGGGAGACCCAAATGTCCTAATGCAAATTCCTTGCTATGTGCCTTCTTACTACATTCATAACACAAAAAATTACAATGAACTCTAATGCTTGAATGTAAAACCTTAATCTAAAAATATATTGAAATGAAATAGAAAAGAAAATCAATTAGAATAATTTAATGCATATTAGAGTTAGAGTTTCATATTTGTGATAACAAAAAAAAAGGATAGACATGTATTTATAATCTGTAACAAGATGCAAAAGAATCATATAAAGATCTACATATAAGAATCGTAGTACCTAAAAATCAAAATATAAGAATCAAAGATTTTCTAAATTGACTAATTTTATGTTATTTGTGTTGTACTTGTGCATATATTCAGTTTATCACAAGGAGATAAATTACATTCAGAGCAGTCTAGCGATGAAGACGCTACTCAAGCCAATAAAGTAAATGACATACATGTTTGTGCGTTGATAAACAATTTGTTACTATGAATCAAAATGACTTCGAATATTATGCTTAAGTGACATGTACTTGATTTTTGTTTCTCGCAGAAAAACTATTTTCAAGATAAAATATGGTGCACATGTGTCAAGTGTGATGGGCAAAAGATGCGTGAAAGACGCATTGTTGAAAATCATTTGTGGAAGTTTGGACGAAAAGATGAGGGTCAACCATCGAATTGACATTGAGATTTGTTAATCTTATATGATTGTTTTTTAATATAATGCTCATCACTCTATGTATGTTACTTATTGAATTTGTTTAATGTGTGTAACCAATAAATCGAATGCTACATTTCACATGACAAGCCTAATCATGTGTGTTTTCTACAAAAGAGTTTGTATGGACTTAAGCAAGCACCAACGAATTGGTATGCTAAGCTTAATACTTTTCTACTATCTCAAAACTTCATAATGACTGAGTATTATCATTCAATTTACTATATACTTGTTGGAAATGATGTTACCATCTTCTCATATGTGGATGATATCATTTGAGTGGAGGCAACAATCAAGATATTAATGATATGTAGATTGCACTCAAAAAGGAGTTTGAGGTGCATGATCTTGGTCTTATGCATTATATCTTGGGAATAGAGGTATTTAGAACTTCTCTATATACTTTCATTTGTCAAGAGAAGTATGCTTATTCTATTCTAGAAATATTTCATATGGTAGATGCAAAGTCTATTGATACACCAATGGAGTCAAATGTAAAGCGAACATTACTCTCTATAGGAAGCTAGTTGATTCACTCATATATCTAACCATCACAAGACCTGATCTTAGCTATTGTGTTGGTAGATTAAGTCAATTTATGCATGATCGTAGTGTTGAGCATTGGAAGCTAGGAAAGAGAGTATTGAAGTACATCTCTGGTTCTAGAGATTTTGGCATTGTTTATGGAGGATCATCGCCGAAATTGTATAGATTTTTAGATTCGGACTTTGCTAGAAAAAATTAAATAGGAATCCATAAATGCACATGTTATTTTCATAGGTGATGGATCTATCTCATGAATGTCGAAGAAACATGCAACAATCTCACTATCTTCTAGTGAGGTCGAGTACAATGCCTTGACTTCATGCACAAAGGAGATGCTCTGGATCAAAAGGATGGTAATGGATTTTCACTTGTTGGATTTTTCAGAGAGCACAATCATCTTTGGTGATAACCTTTCAATCCAAAAATTGCAATCATATTATTCATACAAGGAGCAAGCATATCGAAGTGACTTATCATTTTGTGAGAGAACAAGTCATGGCAAAGGAGGTGGAGCTTTAACACGTTGAATCAAGGGAGTGTGTGGCTGATATCTTCACCAAATCGTTGGGAAACAACTTGTTTATGAAACATAGAACCTCACTTGGAGTTCTATGTAAATCTATGCTAAAACTAGTTGAAGGAGTGTGAAAAATTGTCAACTAGTTTGATTGTTTGTTTGGCAATTTTGAGGCCAAGATGAAATCTCAACTTAGCGATTTGTTTTTATTTGTCAATAAAGGCCTAAATAGTGTTTGTACTATTTTGGCAAGTAGATAAATGGATGAGGTCGGATTTGGACCCATTCTAATTGGCTAGATTTCATACATTGCATCTAGACTAGAATTTCATAATGTTCTTTGTAATAGTAACTTTTATTTTACTCGTTCAACTTGTGCTCAGCATTGATTTTGTTGACTTAGAAGTAAAAAAAGAACCTAACGACTTCCCAATGGAATTGGCATTTGTGAAATGGTCTTGGACAACCAATGCAAATATACACAACAAATATCATTTTTAGAAAAAGGTTGGTTAGAGAATTTGTGTAAACATTTTATTTATTTCACAAAGCACAATTGTTATGGCCATGTTTGGTTAAGGACATGGAATAGTCCTAATATGGTAGACTAGCCCTCCAGTGTTCGAGATTATTGGTCATGCCGAGATTTAATTCCATGTCGAGGCATGTTTGTGACTAATAACCTTGAGAGGACCCAGACACTCTAATTGAGACATATGGAATAGTGCATGTACGTGTGACGGATATAGGTAGGAGGACTGCATGAAGAGAGATAACTTATTTATAATTGACTAGCATGGAGATTGCATGGGTTCATGCATAGGAATCTACTCTCTATATTGGGTTAGAGATTCTCTCGTTGACAGCTTGGGTTTAGGTCACCAAACGGGAAAGAGAATTTCCCATCATGCACAGGTATACAAATCCACAAACCCATGTCCTTGATTTCCTCCGAACCTCCTAGTTCAAACCAGAGAAATCAAGGAACCAACTGAAAAGTTTGCAAAGAATATAGGTTGCAGAGAGTCAATTTGGATTCATCAAGAAAATTGTGGATAGGATATACGGAATTCTTGGGTTAGTATTTCTCAGTTGAGAAATATATCCAATTCATTAGTGATTGCAGAGCGCTCATTAGGATAACAAATCATAATGATTCCAAGAATGATAACTGCATTTTCTAGAAATTCAGCAAAACTTTGGATACCTAGATTTAGTCCTAGACTGTAATCTGAAGTTTTTGGTGGATGAAGGTGGTTATTGATATCATTTTGGTATGCTTTCTGTCTTTAACTACTTGATGTTTTGGAATTTGATAACTCACATTTTGGTTAAAGAATCCAGTTTGAAGAATATTCTTAAAATCCAGTATTTTTCTAGTGAAAACGATTTTGGAATGATTCTTATATATTTCCTGAGTTGTGTATTAAACATAAACTCCAGTATCCTTTAGCAATTATGTTTTGAGATTCCAGATAATTATGATTGACGAATCAGAAGAATCTAACTATTTGTGATTGACGGATCATAAATGGATACTTATTCATGTTGAATTTCACACGTGTGGATTGTCCACTACATGTACTTGTGATCTTCTAAGGTGTGTAGATGCACCAAGATCAAGACTAGATTGAGATTCAAGATCTATCTTTGATTCTATGGCAAAAACACACTACTACATGCATTCAATCACTTCCAACTCTCACTCACACGTGTGGGAAGTGTTCCAAAAGTATTCTAAGTAAAAACAAGCTGCTCTCCTCGTGTAGAGAGAGAAAAATCATCAAGAGCTCTCGGGTAGAGAGAGAAAGCTAGAAATTCAATGACACCCAAAATCCAATCAATCTCAAAATCAATTAGATCCAAAAGGAGGAGTACAATGATACTAATAGATTCATGAACTACCACTATGCTTTACTATGATTGGATCACACTTTGCCACCTCTTAATCCTATTGGACCATTGATCCATGCACCTCTAAATTCTATTGGACTATATTCAAGCACACCTCAATTTTCTATTGGACCTCACAAGGTTCCACCTCTAAATCCTATTGGACCTCTTAAGCTTCATCAAACAAAAGCATGACACTTGTCTACACTCTAATTGGCACAAGTTTGGCTCAATATTGGCATTACAAGTGGAAATGGATAATGTGCCATCTATGCCAAATTTGACCCTATCAACATCCTACACCTAAATGTTTGACTATGAAATTCTATGAGACACCTATATCAAACATTTTGATTTACTTTACAATTGTCCACACGTGGGAACATCCTCCACACATGTGAGATTCACTTACAAACTTCTATCATAAAAAATACCAAGCTAGATTTTTGCCAATTTCTCACACTCCTCCTCAAAAAATAGCTTGGAAAGGTACTAGATCACTTGAGAAGTTTGTAAATCTTTTTGAGTGGATCCTTTGATATGCATAAGAAGTGAAGATCAGCCAAGGGATCCATCATAGCAGCACCCTCACCATATCCATGATAAGATCTCTTTGGTAGAGATCTCTTGCCAATGCCTTTGAAGAGTGCTCCACCAATATGCCACTATTATCATGGGCTTCCTCCATGCTTGATGATGATCTTTGCCTTGAAAGTTCCACTTGCATGATGGATGCACCATAAATAAAGAAATCTGAGGCTTCCAAGCCTCATAAGGATCATGGAGATCAAGATCATAAGATGTGAAACAATGATGATTATCAAGATTATGCTTTCTAGCTTGACTAGTCCATATACAATGAACTATATCCATGATGGATCTAATCTTGATATCAAAGACTATCTTGATCTTTTTTTTTAGGCTAGTTACTCTCTCAAGGATGTAAGTGTCCACTTTGGATGCTTCACTTAATCTCAAGAGGAGTTTACAATTTGCATCAAAACATGTGAAAACATGATTTTCAAAACAGTGAGTACCAAGCTCAATCTTGTTCTCACTAGAACCAAGAGCATACTTTTGACAATACAATATCTTGCTTTCAAAAAGTATTGGAAACACATCTAAGTCAATAATGACAAGAAACATGTCCATACCATAAGCATCATACAAAACTAGTATAGCTTTTCTTGAACTTTAAGATCCAAAAAATTCAATGAAGCAAGATAGCATTTCAAGCAAAGGAAGAGAAGCATATATGAATGTGTTGTAGTAGATACAACATGAAAGATGCCCCTCTTTGCCATGTAAGGTGAGCCATAAAGACTCGGCCATGCATCTTGAAGATCTTCTTGAAATCATATGAAGAAGAAACTCCTCCTCACACATTGGCCCCATCATAATTTGAATACCTTCAAAAAGGATAACTTGTGATGCTTCTTGAGAAGCCTTGATCTCGGCCACTTCCAAGATTGAATCTTCATGCAATATGACATCTCTATTCACCATCACATTTGAAATAGAGAGTGTAAAGACACTAAAGGCCTCCTTGATGGATGAGTATCCAATCATGATCCATGAGCTTGGATCATCCTTCCTTCTTGTTTCCAAGGGAATATATGCAAAGCAAGCACTACCAAGTTCACTAAGGTGATCAACCTTAGGCTTCATCTTGAATAAAACTTCATATGGTGCTATTCCTTAAAGAGCTCCAATACTCCTCAAAGCTTTGATCTTCAATGAGAATTTCTTCTCAACATATGCTTTGAATAATAAGGAATAATCATACACCATAATACTTGAAGAGAGAAGATATGTGCATCTTGTGTAATCCTCCTCCTTTGAAATATTGGAAATATAAGAAACATCAAGAGAGTTTGCACTCTCACTTGGATCAAATTTGTAGATGCCTTCAAATCTTGATCCATATGCAAGGATCTCACCATCCTTCTTAATCACACAATTGTCAATATTGAAATTGACATCAAAGCCACTATCAAGAAGTTGGCCAACACTTAAGATGTTCTTTGTAAGCTTTGGGACAAAAAGAACATTGTTGAGAAAGAGATCTTTAGAAGATGCAAGCTTCAAGGGAATAATCCCTACTCCTTCAATATTGCACTTGCTTACTTGCAAAGTATATGGTCTTCTTGACTCCATCATAAGGCATTATAGATGAAAAAAAAGTGCTTGGAGCCACACATATGTGAAGATGCTCCACTATCAATATACCATGAGTCATCCTTATTGAAGGTGGAAGAGGAGAAGCTTGATGCCATAAGAGAGCCTTCTCCATCACTTGCAATATAGTCTTCTTTCTCATTGGTGATGTTGGCTTGATTGAGTTGATTCTTCTTCTTGAAGCAATTGGTGGCATAATGGCCTTTCTTGCCACAATAAAAGCACTTGATCATCTTCTTCTTGAGATTTGAATTAGAAGCATGAGAGGTATCCTCCTCCTCTCCATCTTGGTCTTTAGCTTTGTCATTAGAGAAGTGATGGTGTTGCTTCTTACTCCTCTCTTTGTGCTTGGCAAATAGAACTTTGCCATCATCATGATTGAGTGATAGCTTGTCCATCCTCAAGATTTTGTACTCTTGTCTTGATTCTTCAGAAATAAGCACACTTTGAAGGGCCTCCAAACTTAGTAGCTCCTCCTTAATAGCATAGGATTGGACAAGGTTGTCATATTCATCTCTCAAGCCATTGAGAATGACTTAGACTAGCTCACTTTGATTGATTGAGTCACCAATACATGCAAGCTCCCTATGAATATCCTTGACCCTCAAAACATAATTAGATGCACTCTCATCACTCTTTTGACTACTTTGGAATATTTGATTTCTAAGAGTGAGGAGCCTAGAGGTGTTCTTAGCCTCATAGATGGACTTGAGACAATCCCAAGCTTCTTTGGATGTAGAACAATCACCAATCTCCCTCAATATCTCATTAGAGACATTCATCTTAATGTAGTGGAGAGCCATCCTAGCTCTCTTCTTGTATTTTTGTACTTCTTGAAGGACTTGAGGCTCCTCCTCAATCCCAAGTACAATGTCCATCACATCTTGGAGTATCAAGATGGACTCCATCCTCAACTTCCATATTGAATAATTGGAAGTAGACAATCTCTCGCTTGGTTGCAACAAGTATGAACTCATTGAAGTCATGTAAAGTGGAGATAAATGTAAAAGTGATGAACAAAAAATGTTGCTTCTCTCTCACTATAGGATCCAATAATGGTGTGCTACCATCTCCTATGCAAGATCTTGCAACAAACTGTGAGATGATTCTCACTAGCTATCTCAATCTCTCCAAAACTAGATCTACTTCACATCAAATGATGGAGTATGGGCAAAGTTAGGATCAAACACTCTTAGCACGTGTGAAATACACTAAGAAATCAAATTTGACTCAAATACAATGATATTGCATGAAACAAAATGGCTAAGATCTCAAAACAGTGCCTAGATCACATATAGATGAGATTGGTAAGCATTCAACTGTGATTTTGGATCAAACAAGCAACCTTTTGACCAAACCAAATGTGTCCACCCAGGTCTAGGTGCCCTACCTAACCCTCTTCAAAAGCTTATAACTTTTGATTGGCTCAACCAAATGGAATGAAACTGATTGCATCAGAAACTAGACAAAAATAGCTTCAAAACAAGCTATCTAGCAAGATTTTTGGATCAAACATGAAAGAGAACTCCCAAACTGAAATTGGATGTTCCTCACACGTGTCTGAGCACCTGATTCCATACAGTACCAGGTCAGACCCAATCAATGTCCTTTTGATCTCTTTTGATCCAAAATTGAACAAGATAGCTAGGAAAATGGGCCTTGACAATTTCTAGCTCAAGATTGATGAATAGTTTTCACTCAAATGGATCAAAATGCATGGTAACCTTAGGTAGGCTCTGATACCATGTTGAATTTCACACGTCTGGATTGTCCACTACATGTACTTGTGATCTTCTAAGGTGTGTAGATGCACCAAAATCAAGACTAGATTGAGATTCAAGATCTATCTTTGATTCTATGGCAAAAACACACTACTACATGCATTCAATCACTTCCAACTCTCACTCACACGTGTGGGAAGTGTTCCAAAAGTATTCTAAGTATTAACAAGCTGCTCTCCTCGGGTAGAGAGAGAAAAACCATCAAGAGCTCTCGGGTAGAGAGAGAAAGCTAGAAATTCAATGACACCCAAAATCCACTCAATCTCAAAATCAATTAGATCCAAAAGGAGGAGTACAATGATACTAATAGATTCATGAACTACCACTATGTTTTACTATGATTGGATCACACTTTGCCACCTCTTAATCCTATTGGACCATTGATCCATGCACCTCTAAATTCTATTGGACTATATTCAAGCACACCTCAATTTTCTATTGGACCTCACAAGGTTCCACCTCTAAATCCTATTGGACCTCTTAAGCTTCATCAAACAAAAGCATGACACTTGTCTACACTCTAATTGGCACAAGTTTGGCTCAATATTGGCATTACAAGTGGAAATGGATAATGTGCCATCTATGCCAAATTTGACCCTATCAACATCCTACACCTAAATGCTTGACTATGAAATTCTATGAGACCCCTATATCAAACATTTTGATTTACTTTACAATTGTCCACACGTGGGAACATCCTCCACACATGTGAGATTCACTTACAAACTTCTATCATAAAAAATACCAAGCTAGATTTTTGCCAATTTCTCACAATTCAGAGGATAATCAGGAGATGTGTTGATTCTTAAGTATGTTGAGTAATTCTTAGTTTATTAATTGAGTTGAGACTTCAGATTAGCACTCTGAAAATCTAAATCTCTTTACTCCAGTATTTTATTGAGATTTATTGGATCTCACATGTATTTCTCATTGAATAATTTATTTTTACTTTTCAAGAGTTTTGCTTACTTTAGACGCCGAGATTTGATTTTATGTCGAGGCCTATTTGTGACTTATAACCTTGAGAGGACCCATACACTCTAATTGAGACATATGGAGTAGTGCATGTGCATGTGACAGATATGGGCGGAACGACTGCATGAAGAGAGATAACCTATTTATGGTTGACCTGCATGGGGATTCATGGGTTCAACAAAGGAATCTACTTTCTATATATTGCGGTAGAGTTTTTCTTGTCGACAACTTTTTATTGGGTTTAAGTCACCAATTTCTCTTTTCTCCTCTTGCTTTCACATGACATGGCTCGAGGAGCTTGATCTAGGTTTGATTGGGAGGTTTTGGCTCCTACATGTCTCCTGTTGTGTTTTCCTATTCTCATCTTAGGGGTTTTTCGTAGTGGTCTTTACAACAATGGTAAAACATCTCCTAGGAAATGGACAAAAATAAATATTTGGCACAACTCATGATTGTATGAAAGCAAAAAATTTCAAACAACATTAAGGACAAATAGTAACGATCATTAGAGGAAGTTTATATACAAAAAGGGCATTTTATCAATATTACTTTTTCATTTTTTTTATTCACTTTTATTCACTTCTTTTGTACATGTGGCCCAATAGTTTCTTGACATAGTGACTTTAATGTAACGTTACTTTTTTGAGTCACATTTTGAGTCTACACTAAAAGTGACATAACTTTTGATTTTCATATCAAAATGTGACGAAAATTGGTGCGTTGAAAAGTGCTCGTCAAGCGCTTTCCAATGATATATTACATGTCATACTTCTGAGCTACTACTAAAAAGTTATAGCGATTTAAATATTTGGTTGAAAATAGTGACAAAATGCAAAAAAGATCTTGGCACGAATTCATATGCGACCCTTTTTTAGCTCAAACTTCCCCTAATGAATACTTACTTGAATGCACGGATCTTTTTTTTTTCGGTGACCCCCTCTCGATGAAAGATCACAAATATCCTTTGTTGGCAATCTTATTTTACTACTTTTTGTCTTATTATTCAACAAGTCCATATTTTTAACTAGAGACAAAAATGAGATTCCCATGGATTGAAATACAACTTTCATCTCATCATTAGTCTTTGTAAGCTCTCTCAAAAAATCTTGTAATTTTTTTAGGACTAAATTTTTTTCCAAACGCTTTTTCAAGTTCATCTGTGTATCAAGATACTCCCTTGATATTTGCTTCAATTTTTCTCCTAGAAAATACAATTTTCGCAGTGAATATGCATTATTGTATGTCAAGTTCTCACAATAACCTAATCCACCACTTTTTTCATGGCACATTTAAATTATCAACTGAGTAACCGAATGGAAATCAAAATGTTTTAATGAATGTGGATCAATAGAATATAATGTTCTCAATGTTGGTATGCTTTAGTTTTTCTTCCCTATAATGGATCATCTCAAAATCTGACAATTTTGATTCTTTGGAATTCCTTGTCCTAAGCAGACCGTAAGAAGATCCACATGAAGATGATAAAGGTTAGGATTTATAGAGAAAAAAAGAATAAACAATATGATGACAGAAAAATATGATTTTCAAAAAGTAAAATAAGATCCAATATAGTTAAAAACTCATCTGAATATATGGAAATGCCATATTTAGAAAAGGCAACAAACAAATGTTCATCTCTGAAGATGGAGATGGAGGCAAGCATCTTTGGAGATGGTAGCGGTCAGATAAAGACGTTACAACAACAGCAACAAGATCATGAAATATTGCCCGTATTACCTCTAATAAGATCAACAAAAATTTGAACACAACCTGTCATGTACAATGATGAGTCTGTCTATTATATATTATATATTCAACAACTAACTATTGTTGATGAAGCACTCATACAGCCTAAGCCTCAAATTTCTATAGTGAAATAGTGGACATAAAATATAATTCTTTAATCAATAATAAGACATGGTCTGTTGTCGAAATTATAGATAAAAATGTAGTTGATTGTAAATGGAATTTCAAAATCAAGTACACAGCAATTGGAAGCATAAATCAAAGGAGAGCTCAATTGGTGGCCAAAGAATTTTTCCAAATGTCTACTTTTGATTATTTTGAAACTTCCAATCTTATAATTATAAGCATTCTTCGATCAGAATATAGTATAATATGTTGTTGCAGCCAATACATCACTTAGATGTACAGACAACTTATCTCAATGTAGTTATTGAAGAAGATATTAGCATGATGCAACCAAAAGGTTATGTAATGAATGGCAAAGAAGATCATTTATGCAAACTCTCACAAAGGACTTTATGGCTTTGAAGCAATCTACTTGAGCATGATTTCAGAAGATAGATTATTTTCTCATTCAACATGGATTCAAGCCAAGCTTTGCAGATTCAAATCTTTACTTCAAAACCGTGCAACAATGTTTTATAATCATCACACTATATATTGATGATACAACATTGTTTAGTAATAATATCTATCTTATAAAGGATGACAAGAAGATGTTATTTTTCATATGATAGACCTAGGTGAAGCTCAATACTATCTCAAAATCTAGATTCACAGAGACAAAGAGAAGAGGCTACTATATACTACTCAACATAAGTATATTAATAATATGCTCTCTAAGTATAATATGATGAATTGCAAGCTTGTCTACTCACCTATGAATATAGGTTCAAAGTTATCAAAAGAGCAATGTCCTTAATCGACAGAAGAAAAAAACAAATCAGAGATTTTCCTTACCATTTCATTATCGGATCTCTCATCTATGCGATGGTTTGCACCAAACATAGCATTTATTGTCAACTCATTAAATAAGTTTACGACTAACTCTAATATAATTCATTGAAAAGGCTCTTATCAGAGTCGTGAGATATATTCAAGCAACCATAAATGTGTGCACCTGTTACAAAGAACTCGATGTAGATCAACTCCACGTATTAAGTGAATATATTGACACAAGCTGGGCAAGAGATAATGATACTCATAATCCAATTCCGGATTTACCTTCTTGCTCAACAACGGTCCAATCTCTTGGAACAGTCATAAGCAAACTTTCATCGCCCTATCATCTACAGAATCAGAATACATTGTTGATATGCAAACTACTAAAGAAGCAATATGGTTGAGATACTTGTTATCAGACAATAGCCTGAAACAGTATGCTCCGACAATTATTTCATGTGATAATTAGACTGCAATCACTTTATTTATTCATCCTAAATTTCACTTTAGGAATAAACACAAAGAGATAAAGTATCGATAGGCATAGCACATGCCTATCAAAATCGAAATAGCTCTTTTGACTCTTTGTAATTTTCCCATTATGATGTTTGTTATGACATGCATTACTTATTTTACATGTTCACAATGTAAAATGAGCTTTGAAAAATTGCTCATCACACATTAAAAAATAATCTCTAGTTGAGACATGTATGCCAATTCTCTAAATGATTAAATATCTAAGAGGTATAGAATCAAATACATATTAAGTACTTGGTAAATGAAAACAACCTTAAAACTAGCCTACTTGTCACATTGGTCATGCCTGGCTGCTTATCACTTCTGATCTTTCAAATGCATTCCTCTTTTTGGAACCATTCAAATAGTTCACTGACTTTGGAAGATATTTTCTATTCATGTTCCTCCTACAAATTATTACAAGCCCATATTTCATTAGACATTTTCAATTGAGATTGCATGAAAAAACACAAGTCAAATCAATCACGCCACTAAATGCATTCCTCGCTAAAGGACCCACAGGTCCTGAAGGGAGTGTACGGTGGAATAAATGTTACAGAAAACAAAAAAGAAAAAATCCCGTGGGCTTCAAAGCACTCCCCACGTGCATATACCCCTCACTTTTGGACAATTTACATGATTCCAAATAGTTCTATCACTACATTATTTATTACAGGTAGATAAGAAAGCTATAAAACAAAATCAGAAAACAGTATAAGATTGCAGTTTGTACCAGTCAATCTTAGCGCAGAAAAGGAGAAACACACTGATTGTTCAAAGACAATCTGTACAATAATTTTCTAGCCAAATTTGGAGGTTGTATCTTACTTCTTAAGTGAATTTTATCTGCAGATATACTCGGTTGTACAATCACACAGAAGCTACAACTGGCACAATAAAAGTGAAAACCTTCTTTGAGTTTATGTTTCTGAAGAGAAATTGTCATGGCTAACATTCTTAGAGAAGCATCCACCATTGGAGATTCCAATAAATCAGAAGGCAGTAGCTATTCTATCTGGGCTTTCAAGTTGAAGCGCATATTGAAGGCTAAGGCTTACCAAAATGTAGTAAATGGAACAGGAAAGCCAAGTTAATGATGGAATAAAGGAGAACCGTGTTAACTGACATAGAAGCTCTGTGACATTTCATAGATCAGTTCAGCTCTTTAGATTCACATACATTACTTTTAGAGATCATTGTTCTCCCATCAATCATGATTGTGATTTGATTGTTGTACCAGTACAATCTCATTCTTCTTTGATGTTTTGATCATACCTCCCTTCTATAGAACACCTAAAAACATTGAACCCATTATTGATAAAGTGCCTTAATAAAGCACAGAATACCTGATATAGTAAAATACATCTGGATGCACAGGGGCAAGGTATAAGCACCAAATTCCACCTAGTCTTTGATATCATAATATTTTCAAAATATGTCATCTCTTATTATTCAGCAAACTACAAATTCAAAAAACTCACCTTCTAATGAAACTTTAAAGCATAATTACTATCACAAAACCGACTTTTACCTGCTTGTTTTTTTAATTTGGATGCCTCTCCTCCAACATCCACTCTGCTTACGCCTAGAAAAGTACGAAACACAAATGTTAAGAACAACAAGAAAAGGAATCTATAGAAATATAACGAGAAAATATCAAGGTATCCCTCAGATATCGACTACCAAACTCTAGACAATATCTACATTGATGTTTTTCCTTAGCATGTAGGATAAGCCACCTTAATCTTCATAGCATCGACACATGACCATAATCTTCTGAAACTCAACAAAACATAAAATATGCGTTGCATACACCGCCTTGGATTTGTTATCCTACTATTTGCACAAAATTTAGCAACTATTCTTAGGGCATCAGTGAACCAAGACAACAAAATATGTGAAGACATGGTGGAACCAGATGCTGACGTCTGGCTCCACCAAACGCTTGACCCACCAAGCCATTTTGCACATCAATGCTTCAGCTTCACTCACCATATGTGCACCTTAATGCTTCAGCGTCACTCACCATATGTGCACCTTCAGCAGTGCAGCACCAACTCTCTTCCCCGGTACTTTCAGTAACACCAGAAATCTTCAAAAACGATATTCAAAACTGACCGGAGAGGCTGTAGACGCACAAGTTGAATTGCCAATAGTCTTCTGGTTGCACACAAAAGAAAGCAGTAGCAGTGCATCCGCGTTGACGATCATGGGCAGATTGGCATCACAGGCAAAGAACAAATCTTTTAGCTTCGCAATCGAGCTTAGATCCATGCTCCGTGCTGGTACTCTATTGGGCTGCTGTTTGTGTGTGTCTATGTGTATGTGAACATGCAAAGAATTCTTAGGAATACATGAGTAGGGTGAGCTGGAGAACAAATTCTCAAACAAGGACATCATATTGCAATGCGATTGATAGCTCAAATTAAACCAATAGCTATATCTTCACCTAAATTAAAACCACAACTGAATGAGGTTATGTTTTAGCAAACCTCAACAATCAACCCTACCAACAAAAGCAAAAACTAAATAGCACGAACCAAAACTAAATGACCAAATAATCCGGTTCTAATGAGCCTAACAACCAACCTAATAAACAACCTTGTTGTAATGAACCTGACAACCAACACTGACAAACAAATTGATGACCCTAACAACCAAACCTATTGTAGAACAAACATCCCTAAAGACTAATAAATAGTTCTAAACTACATTGAATCCATGTTCCATAATGGCTTGATGGAACTTGATGTTGGCCATGTTCCACCAAAGCTAGTTAATGTAGTGGTTGTCTTAATTTTCCTTACATTTACATCCACGTGCATGAATTAACAAAAGTGCGGGCTGCTGTCACATGGAGGTTCGTTCCCAAGGGAGTGTTAAGCTTGGTTAGTAGTGTCTGCTCCAATTCTTAGATCCCGTAATTAAATTATCGAATTTCACGTTCATATGGATGCCTCGACCAAGTATGCCATTTTCCTACCACAATTTCATTCAACCACAATGCTACTTACCACATCCTATTCAATGCAAAGCAAAGCAAATAAGCCACAACACTTCAAGAAGATTAGAAGAGGTGCTCACTCTCTCATTTTTCCTTACTAATTGCATACAATCAATTGAAAGGCTAGACAATACCACTATTCTGTTGGATTATTCTCCTGATTATCGAGTAATCGATCTTTTAATCTTCATCCATTTATTATCCAGTTCTGCAGTTTTATGCATGTTTCTACACAGTCTACATAATAAAATGTAAATCACTCACAGTTGGATTCCACAAGTAAATTTCTAGGAAGTACTAACTGGATGGATGTCCTAATTAGCTCTCCTACTGGACACCCATTTTTGCTTAGTATAAATAGCTGATTATACGTCCATTATTTCATTCATTCATGCAATGTATTGAAGTAGAATTTAGCAGCTCTCTCAAGCTTTCAAGCTTTGAACACTCTTGAGCATTCTAGCTCAGTTTTTTAGAGTTCTTTTAGAGTTTTTCTATGAGCGCTTACTGCTTATCAGCGGAAGTGCAAATCAGACTGAGTTTTCAGAGATAGGTTTCTATCCGCAATTGTCTTATGCTCATCATTTTGCTAAATCAATTTATCCTTTATTGCGTTCAGTATTATGTCAGAATCTTTGTGATCTCATATTGCTTTTGTTTGATAATTCAATTCTTCATTGTTTGGCTACGTAATCACTTTAGCTCTGATGATTTCAAAGTTAGTTGCTAAAAGATTGAACGTGACTCTTGTCATTATGTTTTGTTCAATATTGATACGCGTAGTCATGCATTTGGAAAGCAGGCTCATTCTGTTGCGCTCAATAAGTCATTCACAAGCTTTGACTTGTCGTTATTGCATTATCATCTCTTTCCAACATGGTATCAGAGCGCTAGCAGAGCATACCTTCATGATATCAGAGCAATCGGTTACATCGGAACTCCAAATACTTGATATCTTTCATGATATCAAATCGATATCATACTCTTCAATTGTGGTATCAAATTTCAGTATCACATAGTTGATTTTCAATTGTAGTGCAGCACGGTATCTCTCTCTTAACGTCATTGATATATCGACAAACTAAAGTTCCAAATGGATTCTCAGAGTAAAGCCAGTCTTATCGAAGACAAGCTGAATGGATCCAATTACTGCTTGTGAAAATTTAAGATGAAGACCTTGCTAATTGCCAATGAGTTTTGGGATGTCAGGTATAGAAGAGAAGCCTGAAGATGACACAGCCGACTCAAAATGAAAGTCAAAGGATGGTAAAGCTTTCGCGCTTATTACTCTCAATATATCAGACACTGAGTCAGTTGGCCACATAGCTGAAGCTCAAACTTCGAAATAAGTATGGGACATCATGAGCTCACTATATGATGTGAAGGACGTAACTTCTAAGTTACATCTATGAAGAAAATTCTTCACTCTCAAGATGTCAAATGGTGATTCAATTTAGAATCACGTTAACCAGTTTAAGAATCTCTTGCAATAGATGGCCATTGTTGGATCAATCATAGACGATCAAAATGCAATCATGACATTGCTTTCAAACTCACCCTCTACATATGAGAACTGGGTGATGATCATGTCGACACACTCAGATTTAACTCTTACCAGAGTTATTACTATGTTGTTGTAGGAAGATAATCAAATAAGTCAAAACACTTCGTCGACTTCATTATCTCATGCTCTATATGTCAACAAAGGCTCAAAACAACTAAAGCAGAAAAGCTCTAAGCAGTCCACATCAAATCAAAAACCCACTCCAAGTCAAGAACAATTATCAAATCCACAGTCAAAGAATAATATGTTCTATAAGTATTGCAAGCGCACCAATCATGAGATCCAGGTCTGCAGGGTTCTCAAAGCAAAGAATGCCAACAAATAGCCTGATCAACAAGCAAATGCAATCACAACACCTCCCAACATCAACATGGATGAAGGGCATTTATGGTCAAAGATTGAAAAGCACTATTGGATATTCTTGGTTTCTAGATTCTGGAGCTACTCAACATATGACCAGTCATCGTGAACAATTTCACTCCTATCTGCCTTATAGTACAATAACATACGTTCATCTTGGCGATGATAGCACTCACACTATCGAAGGTAAAGGTACTGTGAGATTGAAATTCCAGCATGGTCAATTCAAACTACTATCAAATGTTTTGTGTGTTCCTAAACTTTCTACAAATCTGCTATCAGTAAGTAGAATCACTGATTTAGATCATAAGGTAGAGTTCGATTCTGATCAATGCCGAATTATTGATAGGACAAGTACAATCCTTGCACTCAGCAAGAGGCATGGAAACTTATATAGATTGGCACATTGTTATTCTGATACTAGTCAAGTCTTGAAAACCTATGTTCTTGTCAATAAAGCATTATTGTGGCATCATCGATTAGGACACTTGAATCATAAATTTGTTTCATACATGTCTAAAAGATCCCTAGCACTTGATCTTGGCTATCCATTTGACAAAGTTGACCTCCCTGTTTGTCATAGCTGCATCCTTGGAAAGCAGACTAGATTTCCCTTTAAATCAAGTCATAGGCATGCAGCAAAAGATTTGTTAGACGTTTTCATTCAGATATATGTGGTCCAATGCAAACTCCGTCGTTTCTAGATCTGCAAAGTATTTTATTACCTTTATTGACGAATATGCAAGAAGAACAGTTGTTTATTTTATTAAGCATGAATTGGAGGCTTTCAACAAATTTTGACAATTCAAAGAGCATGCAGAAAATCAAACTAGTAAAAAAATTAAAGCACTGAGGTCTGACAATAGGGGAGAATATATCTCTACCGAATTCAAGGAGTATTGCCTTAGAAACGACATTGAGCAACAATACATTACCTTCTATTCACCTTAGTCGAATGGTCTTGCTAAGAGAAAGAATAGAACCTTAGTCTAATCGGCAAAGTGCATGTTATCACATGCGACACTTTCGAAGTCCTTCTGGACTGAAGTAGTTTCAACTGTAGCTTATATTCAGAACAGATGTCCTACTAAAGGTCTCTCAAACAATACACCATACGAAGTTTGAACAGGTTCCAAACCTTCTTTATCAAACTTATGAGATTTTTGATGTATCGCTTATGTGCAAATTCTGCATGATCTCAAGAAGAAACTCGACTTCCAAAATATAAAGTCTATTTTCATTAGCTACACTACTTCAGATAAAGCTTATAAGTTGTATGATCATGTCGAGTCGAAGATATTCACTAGTCGGGATGTCATCTTCATCGAAGATCAGTTTATTGACCTCAAAGGTAAAGGCAAAGCTCATGTAGTCGAACTTTCGGACTCTTCCAGAACATCGAACTTTCAAGTTCCAAATTTGACTATTCCTAAGGCCCAAGCTTTTCTACTCCCGACGAACAACTTATCGATGACAAAGCTGAAGATGATGATGTTGCAGTTCAGCAACTACATCATGATGAAGATCAACTTCGATCATCACCCAGAAGATTGACAAGATTCAGAAGACCACCTAATAGGTACATCGACGAGCCTGCAACTTACCTTGTTCAAGAGTCGACGATTGTCGAAGAGGCACTCAGTCAACCCGATTGAGATCTCTGAAAAGAAGCTATGGATAAATAGTATTCATCTCTTATCAAGAACCAGACTTGGACAATTGTCGAATTACTTGCCAGTAGAAATGTAGTTGATTGCAAATGGTTATTCAAAATCAAGTACAAGGCAGATTGAAGTATTGATCAAAGGCTCGACTTGTGGCCAGAGGATTCTCATATCTATGGCAATTGGATATCACAAATGCATTCTTGAATGGTGATCTTGAGGAGGAGGTGTTTGTGGAGCAACCCGAGGGCTACATTTCACATGGCAAGCTTAATCATGTGTGATGAAAAAAAAAAATTGGAAAATAAATGTGAGAAAAAAATGATGAGCAAAACTTTAAAAAATCATCAAAACAAAATAAAAGAAATGAAAGCATTTTGAGAAAAAATGCTCCAAAAATCTCTATCAAGGCTAGATTTTGATTCAAAAAGTCATATTAACCTTCGCCAACTTTCCATTGATAAACTCAAGTCAGATCTACCTAGTTTTAGTTGGATGAAGGTTGGTTTGCATCGGAAGTACCAGTTTTTCAACTAGGCAAAAGTTCAACTCTATCCTACTTAAAGAACCTTTGCCAACCTGATAGCTATATTCAAAACATCAAAATTAGGTTAAGCAAAGGTTGAAGCTATGAAAAAATTAGATCCAAAATATGCTTAATGGATCAACAAGATCTAGAGATAAATTTGGGTGCACATCTAGTTTATCAACAATGTAGAAAATCATGCATCTAACATGCTAGACATGGAAATACATGAAAGACTCATTAAAATCATACTATCCCTATTCGTACAATAGTAGTAGTACATCATCCTTCACACGTGTGAACTCAAGAACAACAAGAAAATTAGCATTCTATACATTAGAAGAATATAATAACATAGAAGATAAATATTTTTCAAATGAAGAGAAGACTCTTGAATACATTCTCCATGCTGGTACAACTATTTATAGAAGCTAATGTGTCATAAGGCCACTTGCCAAAAATTTTCCTACAATAGTAGTTTCTAGGTACTTCACCAAAAACCTGGACTTTCATGACTAGATGCAATGTATCTCAATTAGGCAATAAAAATGGGTCTAAATTCGACCTTATAAAGTTGTATACTTGCTAGAAATATTAACACGAATTGTTTTCAGCACATTTTTGTGCACATGCGCACAAAAGTGCACATAAAACCCTTGGTCACTTGACGAGACATAACATGTCATCAAATGATTGACATTTTAATCTTTCAATTGTATGTGGAACTAGACTTAACTCTTCATTGTGTTAATGGAAGACTTAAAAACAAATTTCTCAATTGATGGCAATTTGCCCCCAAAAGACTTCAATTTTCAGCACTTTTCAGGAATTCACATGGATAACTTTAGGTGCACATATATATTTCTATAGGACTCCAAATTTAATTTTTTTTTGTAGACATGTTTTTACGGTCATAAAGGATTTTTGAAAGTAGACGGCCAAAGAAAGGATTGTAAAAAGCACCTCCAAAAGAGCTGAAACTTTCTAACACCTTTCAATAATTTTCAATACTTTTCAGCACTTGATATGGGTAACTTTAGATCCACATATCTATATCTACATAATTCCAAATTGAAAAAATTTGACGGACATATATCTATGGTCATATAATACTTTTTAAATTAGACAAACCAAAAAAATACTGTTAAAATCATGGTATTATACACCCATATATAATATTTTCAATTTTAGTGATTTTTATCAGCAAAGAATAACTTTGAGTGCACATATCTATTTTTATAGATCTCCAAATTCTATTTTTTTTAAATTGGCATGTTTCTATAATCATATAGGATTTTTAAGAGTAGGCAGGCTAAAAAAATTAAATGTAAAATTCACAATAATGTAGTCCCATATATGAAAATATCGAAGTTTCATCAGTACCCCCCACATGTTTGAGACATCATATCTTACATATAAGTTGCTCAAAATGAAGGTCTCAAAATTTTTAATCAGTTAATGTATATATGAAGATTACACATGTGAAAGGAATTGATGTGATTCATGGTAGTTTATGAAATATGATTTTTTGAATAAGTGCTTGAAATGCACACTTTTGTACGTATTTTTTGACGACTCTAGTGTTAAGTACACTATTCTTGGGCCTTATTGACACATAAAAAACTTCTCTAATTTGAAAATTCACTTTGGCCTCAAAGTTTTAGATCAACTTAACTAGTTGACATTTTACACACTCCCTCTTCAACTAATTTTACCACACAACTTTGATCCATCTTAAAAATGATCTCCATCCTAAGAATAGACTTATTCTTTATGGTTTTATAATGTTCAAAATAGCAACATTCATAACTGATATAGATAGTAGTGTCCATGTTGGATGCTTCACTATTTCTTACATCAATTTTATATATCAAGATGAAACTAGAACATGAAGAACAACATAGAATGTAAAGATTAGGATCCCTCCATGCTTCCACCTCCGATATCTTCGAAAAATAACAACAACCAAGCAATAAATGTGAGTGACAACCATTTTCTTGCATGCTTCATCCATATTTCTCCTTTTTTGAAATGTTTCCTCCATAAAACTCCATGAATGAGCTTCCATCTCCATTTTTCCATAAGATATCCTCAACATTTGAGAATTTGTGCATGAATGAGTGACATAATGATGAGTAACGCTCCTTATAAAATGTCACATGTGAGCTAGATCCACTATCAATCCACTAAGGATCAATATTTCCATGATTAGCCAACAAGCAAAAAGACATAACAAAGGAATCATTAACATCGTCTCAATTAATTTTGGACTTTCTCAAAATCCTAAAAATTGGACAAGAGAATTTCAATTTGCGGTCCTCTACGGTCTCTAATGTGGTCCCTCTGTTGTCCTCTGTGGTCCTCCCGCCATGGTGGGAGGTTCTGAGTTCTACGATCCTCTACGGTCCCTAATGCGGTCCCTCTACGACCTCTGCGATCCTCTGCGACCTTTGACGTCATCTGCGACCTCTACGGTCATCTACGACCTCTACGGTCTCTGCGGTCCTCTGCGGTCCCTAGTGTGGTCCGTCTGTGGTCCGTTGCGGTCCTCCCACTACGGTGGGAGGTTCTGAGGTCATTTGTGACCTCTACGGTCATCTACAATCATTTGCAGTCCTCTATGGTCATCTGTGACCTCTGCGGTCATCTACGGTCATTTGCAACCTTTGCGGTCTCTACGGTCCCTAGTGCGGCCCGTCTGTGGTCCTCTGCAGTCTTCCCGCCGCGGCGGGAGATTCTGAGGTCATTGGCGACCTCTACGGTCCTTTGCGGTCATCTGTGAACTCTACGGTCAACTATGGTCATCTACGACCTCTACGGTCTCTACGGTCTGTTTTGGTCCCTATTTTTGTCCATTTGCGGTCATATGCGGTCCTCTGAGATCCCTAATGTGGTCCGTATGTGGTCCTCTACAATCCTCTCGCCGTGGCGGGAGAATCTGAGGTCATCTACAACCTCTACGATCCTCTACGGTCCTCTACGACCTCTTCAACCTCTTCGGTCCTCTGCGACCTCTCCGGCCTCTTTGGGTCATCTGCGGTCATCTACGACCTCTATGGTCCTCCACGACCTCTGTGGTCCTCTACGTCCTCTACGGTCCTCTGTGACCTCTGCGGTTCTCTACGGTCCTCTGCAACCTCTATAGTCATCTGTGACCTCGGTCCTCTCTACGGTCATTACGGTCATCTGTGACCTCTACGGTCATCTACGATCATCTGCGCCCCTCTACGATCTATACGGTCCTCTACGGTCCATAGTGCGGTCCGTCTGTGGTCCTCTACAGTCCTTTGTGGTCCTCTGCGGTCCTCTACGACCACTGCAGTCCTTTGTCTGCGGTCATCTGCGACCTCAGTCCTCTCTGCGACCTCGGTCCTCTGCGGTCCCTAGTGCGGTCCGTTTGTGGTCATATGCGGTCCTCCCGCCGTGACGGGAGGTTTTGCGGTCCTCTACGACCTTTGCGGTCATATGCGGTCTCTGCGGTCCTCTACGATTTAGGGTGCAGTCCATTTGTGGTCCTCTGCGATCATCTGCAGTCATCTGCGACCTCTACGGTTCCTCTACAACCTCTGCGGTCCTCTCTACAACCTCGTCTTCTCTGCGACCTCGATCCTCTCTGCGGCCATCTACGACCTCTACGGTCATCTGTGACCTCTACGTCCTCTGGGGTCCTCTGGGGTCCTCTATGATCCGTCTTTGCGGTCCTCTGCGGTCCCTAGTGCAGTCTGTTTGTGGTCCTCTGCAGTCCTCCCACCGCGGCGGGAAATTTTGTGGTCCTCTTCGACATCTGCAGTCATATACGGTCATCTACGGTCATTTGTGGTCTCTACGGTTTAGGTTGTAGTCCATCTGTGGTCCTATGTGGTCATCTACGATCATCTGTGACCTCTGCGGTCCCTTTGCGACCTCTGCGGTCCTTTGCGAACTCTACGGTCCTCTATGGTCCTCTGCAACATCTACGACCTCTACGGTCCCTATGCGACCTCTGCAGTCATCTACGACCTCGATCATCTACGATCATCTGTGACCTCAGTCCTCTATGGTCATCTACGGTTATCTACGATCCTCTAGGGTCTCTAATGCGGTCCGTCTGTGTTCCTCTACGGTCCTCCAGCCGCGGCGGGAGGTTCTGAGGTCATCTGCGACCACTTTGGTCATCTACGGTCCTCTGCGACCTATGCGGTCCTCTGCGACCTCTACGGTCATCTACGGTCTCTACGGTCCTCTATGATTTAGGGTGAAACCCATATGTGGTCATCTACGGTTATCTGTGACCTCTACGGTCCCTCTGTGACCTCTGCGGTTCTCTGGACACTCTACGGTCCTCTGTGGTCCTCTACGACCTCTGCGGTCCCTATGCGACCTCTGCGGTCATCTACGACCTCGATCATCTGCAGTCATCTGCGACCTCTGTCCTTTGTGGTCATCTGCGATCATCTACGATCCTCACGGTCCTCCCGCCGCGGTGGGAGGTTCTGAGGTCATCTGCAACCTCTGCGGCCATCTACGATCCTCTACGACCTCTGAGACTTATGCGGTCCTCTGCAAACTCTATGGTCATCTACGGTCATCTGTGATCATTTACGGTCTCTGCGGTTTAGGGTGCAGTCCATATGTGGTCCTCTACGGTCATCTGCTACCATCTACGACCTCTACGGTCCCTCTATGACATCTGCGATCTCTGCGGTCATCTGCGACCTCGGTCATCTTTGCGACCTCGGTCCTCTGCGGTCCCTAGTGCGATCTGTCTGTCTGTGGTTCTAAGGTCCTCTGCGACCTCTGCGGTTATCTACGGTCATATGTGGTCCTTTGCGATCTCTACGGTCCTCTTGGGTCCCTACGGTCTCTGCGGTCCCTGGGGTCTCTGCGGTCCTCTAGGGTCCCTTTGTGGTTTAGGGTGCAGTCCATCTGTGGTCATCTGCGGTTATCTATGGTCCTCTAGAGTCTCTGCGGTCCTCTGGGGTCCCTCTGTGGTTTAAGGTGCATCCATATGTGGTCATCTGCAACCTCTGTGATCATCTGTGACCTCTACGGTCCTCATCTGCGACCTCTACAGACATCTACGGTCATCTGCGACCTCTACGGTCATCTACAGTCCTCTATAGTCCTCTACGGTCATCTACGACCTCTGCAATCTCTACGATTCTCTACGGTCCCTAGTGCGGTCCGTTTGTGGTCCTCTACGGTCCTCCCGTCGCGATGAGAGGTTCTGAGGTCATCTTCGACCTCTGCGGTCATCTACGGTCACCTACGGTATCTACGGTCCTCTGCGGTCATTTGTGACCTCTACGGTCTCTAGTGCGATCCGTCTGTGGTCCTATGCGGTCCTCCCGTCGCGGCGGGAGGTTCTGAGATCATCTGCGACCTCTACGGACATCTACAGCCATCTGTAACCTCTGCGGTCCGTCTGTGGTCCTCTGCGGTCCTCCGGCCGCGGCGGGAGATTTTGAGTTCTCTACGATCCTCTGCGACCTTTGCGGTCATCTGCGACCTCGGTCCTCTCTACAGTCCCTCTGTGTTTCCACTGTGGTCCTCTGCGGTCTGTGATGCGGTCCGTCTGTTGTCCTCTGCTGTCCTCTACAGTCCCTTTACGATCCTCTGCGGTCCCTAATGACAATGTTCATTTACAAAAATTTGATAATTTAGCAATATGTGTACCATGTTTGAATTAGGTATGACATAATTGTGTACTATAAAACTCATGCATACACAAATATTATAAAACTTCCAACAAACATATCATAGTAGAAAACCTTTTCAAATCAATTAAAAGGTATCTAACATTCATAAAAAATGACACATTAATAGTAAATCTTTATGCAAACTATATTCCTTTGTTATATTGTCAACATTAGCGGTAACAACCCCTACCGCTTGAGGTATGAAGCACTTAATTTGCCTTTACTGTTTAATGCTGCTAACACCTCGCCAATGCTTTGCTTTCGTTTTGTGATTTGGCTTACATGACGCAAAATGTTTTGCCGATTTTTCACTATCTCTGAAACACAACCTCAACAGTTTAAATCTACTTTGCATGCACTTGCTGACATCATTCAGGGACTCAGCATTGTAAAGAACAAATAAAACAGGCTGCAGGTTCAAAACTGTTATATTATTCTCTTTCAATGGAGTTGCCAGCTTGTAGTAACCCTCAAAAATAGAACAACGTACATCATGCATGGCTTTGATGCTTGATTTGATACCCTCTTTTCTGTTGTGATCCAAAAAGAAAACAATCACACAGACTTTGTGTTGTGGCGTGAGAGTTGTCAAACAATGTCAGACCATTGACAAAATGTAATTGAAGTCTAAATACTCCAAGTTATCAAATATATACAATGTGGGACGCTCCCACAGCAAAGAAGGAAGTGTCACGAAACTTTATTTTTTAGCTCCACAATAGATGGCCTCCTCATTTTTTGAAGTTTTTAATATTTTCTGCAGCTGCTCTCAAGGGCTTAGGTATAAAACCAATCAATTTTGAAGTTATACCTTTGCCTTTTCCATAGTGCGCTCTAACCCAATTCTGACAAAAAGTTGTGTCGATGATTTTTGAGAGTTGTCTTATGCTCTCTTTATTGTAGTCTACATCTGAGGGCAAGTCTTCTTCTGTAGTAAGCAAATATTGTACAACACTTAGTGCAGCCATCTCACGAACCATAAGAAGAACTCCGTCATCAATGTGTTTTTCTCTGTTTTTTCTTCCAAAATACAATTCCCCATTTACAAGCTTATTTAGGATACAATCGCACATGGCATCCAGCATATACCTCAAACATTTGAACAACTGAATAGATATCGGTTTGTTTTTTGTTTTTCTCGATCCCAATGCAGGTTCGTCGTAGCAAATTTGATCATTTACATACAATTTCATGACTTGCATATAGTTATTGAATGTCTCGTCTGAACGAAAGATTATTATTATATACTCCTCAAATTTCTCATGCAAAGATGTAATTGTGTGTTGTCCTGACAAAGATCCAACATTACTACTGCCAAGGACGCCGCGCAAACCAAGATAAAATGCTCTCATCTGTTTCAGTTGCTCAGGATTTAGCTTCACTCCTTTAACAAAGCGTGGTCGACTCAATGAGATCCATACATCACGTGCACGCTCCATGATTTCTGGCAGACTGCTCTTTTTTCTTTTCTCTTCGAGTCTATCCGATTTAAGAATGTAACGAGATGCATTCTTATATATACATATCTTGGCATGCACAAACCTAAAAGTGGCATCAAATATCCGAGGATGTATCCTATTTTGATTTAATGCAACCTTTGCCAATTCATTACATGCATAACAAGAATGTTGACCGTCGATAGGTTCAAAATTACAATACGACAAAAAGCGATTTTTACACAATCCATCCAATCTGGATCCAGGATTGAGATCCACCTCCTTTGGGTAAGTGTCTGTGTAGATGTTGTGATTTATGCATGGAAAAGGCAAAAAAGATGGTAAAGAAACATGGATATGAGGTCAAAAGATCAATATCTATTCTAGAAATCTCTCGAGCACACATCGAGTATTTGTACTGGTTGATGCATCTGCAGCTGATGTTGATGAGTACTAGGTTGAAGTTGTAAAATTTTTGACAGTTGCAGTTCTAGCCTGACAATTTTGTAAAAATCCGGTTTTTTGTATGCTAGGGTGTGGGCATGTCACCCCAAGTTAATTCTATTCCATGACATGTGTATTGTAAGACCATGAGGAAGTTGTAATGTGGAAAGTTTAACGACTTTTAGAGATTCTAAAGGATCCAAATAGTTGCTTTAAATTTGCAACCTTTAGAATAGAATAATTTAGTCTAAAAGGTTAAACTTGTGCATATTCTACACTTTGGTCTTGGAAAATGCACAATATGCAATTTGATCCTACAATTTGGTTCAAGCTCTAAAATTGCACCAAAGAGGTGCACATTTTGTAATAGTCATTCAACAATCACAAAGCAATCCTCGCCCATGTACATATGCACATACTTTTCAATAAAAAAAATTATTTTACAATTTCGGTTACTGAATCCATGTGTCTTAATTGCAATTTTGTGTTTCTTTTTGTGTTTTCTAACTATGCAAATTTAAAATGATCATGATGCTCTTATGCAATGATGTTTATTCTAATAGTGCATAGTCTAGTAGGTGAATTTGGATGCTAGACTTATGAGAATTTGGATGATGTTGCAACGTATTGATTGTTACAATAACATCTCAAATTAGTTTCTTTCTCTCATTTCATGAACCTTAAAGTCTACGCAACTAATTTAAAGATTCCAATGTTATATGCTCTTGAGATGTCACAATTGTAGGGAGTGAATGTAATTTTTATAAGCGATACACTAAATTTATACGTAGGAATATAAAATGAGAATTGAAATATTAAAACGAGTGTATTGAAATATGTGGTCAATGTGGAACCAAATTTCGTTTCCATGTTCTATCCCATGAGAGAGAGAGAGAGAGAGAGAGAGAGAGAGAGAGAGAGAGAGAGAGAGAGAGAGAGAGAGAGAGAGAGAGAGGGAGGGAGAGAGGGAGGGAGGGAGGGAGGGAGGGAGGGAGGGAGGGAGGGAGGGAGAGAGAGAGAGAGAGAGAGAGAGAGAGAGAGAGAGAGAGAGAGAGAGAGAGAGAGAGAGAGAGAGAGAGAGAGAGAGAGAGAGAGAGAGAGAGAGAGAGAGAGAGAGAGCGGGGGGGGGGCAAAATCCTAAAAAAAAAGTCCAAAATTAGTTGATATTGTGCTCATTTGCATTTTTTTGATCAACGCCATTCTCATCTAGAGTTAGATTGTTTTGCTTCTCACCTTGATCTCTTTTCTTCTTGAAGAAATCACTAGCAAAATGTCTTTTGACTCCACAATAGAAACATTTGAGCTTTGATCTATTTTTCTTCTTTCCAACAAAAGTAGAAGGCTCACCTTGATCTTGCCCTTTAGACCATTTGATTTTGCCCTTTCCCTTGAACTTGCCTCTTGAGAACATAGCTTCCTCCTCTCCAACTTGAGATGTAGAAGATGATCCTCCTCTTGCTTGGAGTCTAAATTCTTCAACCATCAAGACTTCTTGCAAGTCCTCCATCTATTGAGTAGCAAAAGTTTGCACCAAGTTAGAGTGTTCATCCAATACGCTATTAAGTACTACTTGCACAAGCTCAGCATCCTTAATGCTCTCTCCAATACATGCTAATTCATCATTTAAAGCTTTAACTTTCAAGACAAAAGCATGAGCACTTTCATTCTTCTTTTGAAAACATTGAAAGATTGGTCTCTTAAGGGTTAGGACCCTTGATGTAGACTTGCATTCATAAACCTTCTTCAAGATTTTCCAAGCTTCACTAGATGTAGTGCACTTACCAACTTCCTTGAGAACTTCACTAGTCACATTCCTCTTGATAACAGTGAAGAGCTTTCTTTGCCCTCCTATCATACCTCAATTGTTCTTGAGGTGCCAAAGTTATCCCCTCCACACCTACAACAATCCAACTTCATCTTGAGTAGAGGCATTAGAGAAAATTTGGCTTTGAAAAGGGCCCAATAAGATTGCCATGTAGGATGACAAATTCCTTGCAATGTAAAATACAAAAATAAAATCTTTTCATGTCCGACGTCCTGCCCACACAATATTCAATGGTTAACCATTATGTGTATAGTATAGTATGTGGCTATAAAAGACATCCAAGTTTTTAACGACATCTCGGATTGAGACGATTATATTGCCATTAGAAAGCCCTCATTGAGAGCTTTCCAATGACATCCAACATGATCTAGTTCTGAGCTACGGTTAAGAAGATAATCTCAGTCAAAGTTTTGCTCGATCAAAGTCAACAGTCAATCTGATATCACTCTTGATGATCAGTTTGACCAAGTCAAACTAGTGTTGAGGCCAATATGCCACATGGAAATCCACTCCTAATGTAGGTTAGGTCAAGTCCATAGGGTTGGTCATGTCATTTTGGTAGTGATTCCTAGTTTATATGACCTAAATCCTAGATTTAAAGTGAAAATTGACCAACTAGCTATCTACCAAGCATGACTCTAGGAAATAGACTAGGGTTTCATTTTATGAAAAAAAAAATATGAGTTAACTTCCTTATTACATGCTGGAAACCTACCTAACTTTACAAAGGAAGTCGAATTTGCTATGTATTCCAAGCTCCCATAGTGAGAAGATAGAATATTTTTGGAGCTCATTGGCAATCTCAAGCTACTCCACCATGTACATTGAGTTTTTGTGATCCAAATGAAACCAAATCAATTTCTACTTGTTTCTCAACTTGAAGGCCATACTACAGCCTATAGTACACACATGTGAAGTCATATTTGTTGATTGATCAATGCTATTGATTGTTCTTGCTTGTTGTTTGTCAAATTACCAATCTAGATCAACTTTTTTGTCTCTACTTTTGATAGATTGTTAAGCAAGCATCCAGTCACTCTTGTGGATCATTTGTAGATCCATTTATGGTCCTAAAGTACAGTACTTTCACATATTTTACATTTTAAGCATTGTTTGATGGATCTCAAAATATTGATCAATAGACTAGTATATAGTGAATAATATTCTGATCTACTATAGATATGTAGAAGTTTGTCTAAACAACACATTAAAATTTGGCAAAAATGTTAGTGTTGATACAAAGCTATTGGTAAATAATGACCTGTTTGATCAAAGATGATTGAGGCCTCTCAGACACTCATAATGTCTCTAATGTTTGGTTTGATATAAATTGAATGATCAAAGATAATTGAGGCACCTTAAATAGTTATAATATCTCTATCCTTCAACCTGATCTGTTTACCCTAGTAGAAGCACATGCATTCAACATATGGTTTGAAAGGACAAGCAGACATTATTCACCAAATGGAGCATACTTGATTATCAATGCGAAAGAGATAATGACCAATTAAAACATTCAAAAAGAACCACAAGATAGTAATAATATTTTTGAAATAAATGCTTGACTTTAGAACTCTTGAATGTACATAGTTTGTGACAAGAGCACACATAGAATGCGCAATACAATTTTCTATTATGGAAGAAACTTCTCCAATTTTTCCAAAGATACAAACTGCCTAAACTCTCTCTCTCTCTCTCTCTCTCTCTCTCTCTCTCTCTCTCTCTCTCTCTCTCTCTCTCTCTCTCTCTCTCTCTCTCTCTCTCTCTCTCTCTCTCTCTCTCTCTCTCTCTCTCTCTCTCTCTCTCTCTCTCTCTCTCTCTCTCTCTCTCTCTCTCTCTCTCTCTCTCTCTCTCTCTCTCTCTCTCTCTCTCTCTCTCTCTCTCTCTCTCTCTCTCTCTCTCTCTCTCTCTCTCTCTCTCTCTCTCTCACACACACTCACACACACACACAAAAGTTGATATGCTAACACATGCACGATTCTAATTAGAGACAATTACAGTCACTAAAAGAGGAGCCCAAGATTAAGCTCCTAGCAACAAAGCCAATGCTAAATGCAATTCCACATATGCAACAAACAAAAAGTTCAGACACTAAAAGTATAGACCTGGGGTGTCTATCGTTGCACGAGAGCGAATAGAGAGAGCATTTGGAAGTACACTACCAGCTACTATCATAAACCTTTAAAATTAGAATGCATAATGAGAGTTATGTACGTAGTACCTTATCATAAGTAATCATACGATGTGAGATTTTACATGCTTGAGGAATTGATATGATTATAGGGTACTAAACAAACAAATTGTATCATTTTATATCAAATATCAACATGCTCTACTTAGTTATGATAGCAAAAAATTGCCTAATCAAAAATTAGGTTAAAAACAAGAAATCAAGTTAGTTAAACACAAAGGAACGTGAGGTTAGGTTCGGATAGCTTATATGGCATGGATTTCCTCAAGATGCCTTGTACATGTATTGGTCTTTCATGCTATGACATGAAGTCCAAGGGATCAGCATGTCACGGATTTGCCCTAATACCATATATTATGCATGGACTTCAAGATGTTCGATGATATTATGATGGTGTTTTAACATGGTCTTTTGTCTCGTGAAGGTGATATTGTTCTTATATGCTTGAACACAGTTCCTTGTTCTTACACTAATCAATATGGCTTCTACCCTGGTATGGTTATTCAAGGCAGAACGTATTGCTATCATAGTGTATGGTAGGGAAGATTGGACTAAATTTTGAAATACTCAATTGTTGTGTTATCATGAATCTTGTTTCAGACATGGATAACAACTGATGCTCAGCTATGACACCTGTCTTCCTCACCATACTAACTTGTGTCGTTTTGTGTTGTGGGATGGAGGCATGTGACAACTGTGCATCTTAAAACTTTCTTCACTTTATAGTACTCTATACTTGTAAGATTTCATGTAGCATTTTTATCAACTGTTATGCTATAAAACAAAAGGTTCAAAAGGTTTGGTCTTGCTTTGTCAAGGGGGACTATGTGAAATGTTTTACACTCTCTCTCTCTCTCTCTCTCTCTCTCTCTCTCTCTCTCTCTCTCTCTCTCTCTCTCTCTCTCTCTCTCTCTCTCTCTCTCTCTCTCTCTCTCTCTCTCTCTCTCTCTCTCTCTCTCTCTCTCTCTCTCTCTCTCTCTCTCTCTCTCTCTCTATACATATATATATATATAAACATATATATATTAAAACCATTTTAGAGAGAGAATGTTGCCATGCCATAAAAAATGTCACGCTCTGCCCGCAACAGAATGTCACGAGTTTTACAACGCGAAAAGCTAAAAAACGTGAGAAAGGTCCTCTGCGTACAAAAAATAACACGTAGAAGCGATTTTTCCTTCTTTTTTTTGGGCGCACGCCCACACACGATTTCAAATTCTTTTCCCCCCAGAATGCACGTGCGCTCTCTCTTTCTCTCGATCAGTTCTCTCTCTCTTTCTCTCAATCGCGAGCAGGCGGGATGCGGGCCTCTCTCTCCATCGGGCCTCCTTCGTCTTCTTGCTCTCTTCTTTTCATTGTATTTTGATAGGTAGCTATGGCGGGTGAAGCATCTTCTCGCTTTTCCATCTCTGCAGAAGCCAAGCCTCCTACTCCTCTTCCTCCTGCCATCCCTTCTCCTTCACCCCAGATTGTCCTTATTATACTATATTTATATTTTATCTTTATGTTCTCTTCCAAGTACTCCTCAACCCTGAAAGAGAGCATCGGGAGATGAACGACTATCTTTCTTACTTCTGGTTTATTGTCGTTGACGATGACGCTTTGTTGGTCGAAGACAAGCTTATCTATGATGTCACGGAAGATCCAGATTAGCGATATTTGCACGAGCATTCACAAATAAATCTGGATTTGAGATCACCAGGCAAGGAAGCCCACTGGTCTTCACCACCATCGCAGTTGAGGGTGCTTATGGCTGAGCTGTTGAGGCTGCTCCATCGATGCATCCTCTAGACATTTGGAACATTGAACGAGGGTTTATTGGCAGCAACCTTCAATGCTAGGACAAGGGATCAGAATCATTTGCATCGCTGATGCAGCTACGATCCAAGAAAATGATTGTCATTGTGGATCTCTGCACTCTGTGGGCAACCCTGACGGCACAAAGACTTCGATTGCAACTTTTGCAGTCCAGATAGGTTCTCCAGATTTGTTATGGCGGGATTTTCGAAGCTCAAGTCTTGGTTCTCAGTTTAGTAGCTTCTAGGATTCTAGAGATAAAGATTTTGTTGATAGCAGCTGCAAAGACTCTGATGGCAATTCTCATCAAAATAGTGTACATGGAAGTGTTGTGAACAAAATATAATCTTTGAATTGTCAAATTGTCAAATTGTTGTCAAATTGTTGTCAAATTATTGTCAAATTGTATCTGTTTTATAAATAACACGTTGATTAGGTGAGAACGTGTGCAATGTCTTTTGTTCTATGTTGCATAGAGAGAGAGAGAGAGAGAGAGAGAGAGAGAGAGAGAGAGAGAGAGAGAGAGAGAGAGAGAGAGAGAGAGAGAGAGAGAGAGACCCAGATTGCAATGACAGGCACACACACACACACCCTCTCCTCACCTCCCTTCTCTCTTTGGTCTGGCCAGTTGTTGGCTGAATCTGACGAATCCCCAAGATACTCAGACAGAGCAACTCAAGAGCACCTCTCACCTTAGACCGAAGAGGTCTATGAGAAGACGAGACGAATGAAGACTGAGAGCCGAGTATGAGAGCCGAGAAATGCTAGTTAGGAATGGCAAGCAAGAACTGTGTAATCCTTGTGGTGAATCCCGGAAGATGGAATGACCATGTAGGAACTAGTATTTCTAGGCAAATGAAATAAAT
The DNA here is from genome assembly GCA_029204225.1 of Diphasiastrum complanatum. Lineage (NCBI taxonomy): Eukaryota > Viridiplantae > Streptophyta > Lycopodiopsida > Lycopodiales > Lycopodiaceae > Diphasiastrum > Diphasiastrum complanatum. The sequence goes on along the minus strand of CM055103.1, from coordinate 32,637,134 downwards.
GCAAGTAGACCCCTCTTAAAGAAAGTAGAGTGAGCCACCTTTTGATGGTGACCACTAGTGGAGAGCATTATTCCACTTGTAATTTGTGAAATGTGGAAATTCCACTAGGATGCCACCTAGGAAGCTCTCTTGCTTATTTAAGAGACTCCCTCTTTGTGTAGAGGAGCTTTTTGCATTGTATCTACTCCATGCTTAATAAGAAGATTTCCCATGAGTTTGATGCTACACTAAGCTCCTTGATCATGATGGCTTTCTTGAGTGATGCCCCTATGATCATGCCCTTCCATTCATATTGTGTGCGGTTGTGGATTTAGAGTGGATTAGTTTTCTTGCTTTCCTAGTTGTGGATTAGATTTCATGTTTTCTTGTGGATTAATGTAGGAGCCAGTATTCAAGTAAACTAAATAGGCTGGATTTGTGGTGTAGTTCTTGCATATCTCTTTACAATCTAGTTCTTGATGTTCTTGGGATGTCCAAGAATCAAAATACTAGTTGGTTTCTTGATTCTTGGACTTCTAACATGTTGTAGATTAGTTTTTGTTTTTTGTTTTGTCAATTTATGCAAGTAAACTGGTGTAGGATCTGATTTTAGTTCATTTTGCAGCAAAATAGAAGTAGGAATCCATCGTTGTTCAACTGAGCAGTAACATAGATCATTTGTTGAACGCATTGGCTTGCATTTCGGTTGATTATGCATGTGCATTCAGTTCAAGAGTGACCCATCCAGATGTCCTCTGACAGGCAGGACATAATACTACAACAAAAACTCGTCCCTTCTGCCTGATTTTGGGCTTGAAATAAGAAATAACATTAAGCAAGAGCCCACCGTCTCTGCTAATAGGCAGAAGAAGTAAGAAAAAGAACTTTAAGAAAACCAACAGACCCTCTGGAGCAGGGGATCTGTCAACATTTGGCACCAGTTGCTGCTTGAACACATGCACATCTCTACTCCATCCCTGTTACAACGTTCTTCCATGATCCGCTCCATAAACAACATCATCCATATGGATCTACCATCATCTGCAGTCTTACACTTACATTCTGCCACGTTCTTGAATAGCATCATTACAGGGCCGTTCTTGGACAGTATCATCCTAACTCTACGATTGTGTGTTAACTATTGTGTTACATCTCAACCGAAGGCCTCACCTCACTCTCAACCGGAGGCCCAGCTGAAATCTCAACCGGAGACCCCAGCTGAAATCTCAACCGGAGGCCCAGCTTAAATCTCAACCGAAGGCCTCACCTCACTCTCAGCCGGAGACCTCAGTGAAATCTCAACCGGAGACCCCAGCTGAAATCTCAACCGGAGGCCTCACGTCACTCTCAACTGGAGACCTCAGTAAAATCTCAACCGAAGACCTCAATAAATTCTCAATTGTAGGCCCATCTTAAACTCGATCGAAGCATTTTTCTAAAATCTCAACCGAAGCGCTTCTTTGGAATCTTGACCGGAGCGCTCACTAGAATCTTGACCGAAGTGCTCGTTGAAATTTTGACCGGAGCCGAAGTGTCCCCTGAAATTTTGACCAGAGCCGAAGTGCCCGTTCAGATCTCGACCGGAGCCGAAGTGCCCATTCAGATCTCGACCGGAGCCGAAGTTTAAAAAACAAGACCCATACTAATAGAAAGCTCTTTTCATACTGAGTTTTCCCTTGACTTCCTAAAAAAATCTAGAAAATTCCAAAAACATTAGAAACCCTAAAAAAACATCAATACTAGAAACTCATATCCCAGTACCCAATGGACCAGCATAGAGATCCTGAAATCGCAGACGATTGTCCATACGAGATAAGGTCCCCTACAGTTGAACAAATCAGATGTCATAGATTCTACCAAATGCGGTCCCAACCCTACGAGCCATCCACAAACCCATTCACAGGACAAGAACCTGATCGAGCTGAGTCCTCACACGCACGACCCCATTTTTCTGGTGTTGAGCCCTCACGGGTTAGAACCAACATTAATGGAGTTTCTGCTACCCACCATGCTCATTTTGAAAGACGTACACCCAAATTAGATCTACCCAAGTTTGACAGTACTTCGGACCCTCAAAGATTTTTGCAAATCTTTGAGAATGCATGTGATGTGTATGGCGAAACATCTCCCGATGCTATGCTCCAACTGTTTTCGATGACCATGATCGCTAAAACACGCGATTGGTTTTTCAACCTTGATCGTGACGAAAAGAGAAACTGGTCAATTTTGAAAGAGTCCTTTATCAAGTGTTTTAAGCCCTTTCGCTTGATAGAGAGTCCTTTTGTCAAATTGAGTAATATCAAGATGGCAAAAGACGAACGTGTACGAGACTATATTGAGCGTTTCAAATGCCTCAAAAGTCAAGTACAGGAACAGCCCTCCGAATAGATGCTCATCATCTGGTTTTTAGTCGGCCTTCCAAAATGGATTAGATACGAGCTTAAATCCAATGATGGATATATGAGCCTAAAGTTAGCTATGTCTGACGCCATCAAAGAAGAAGATGAATGATCAGAGGTTGACGAATCAAGGGAAAGACGAGCACCACGTGCTCCTGTCCATGAGTCGAAGCCGATCGAAGACACCCGAGATCAGCTTTGAAAATCCTAGTTGGAGTTGCTTACTAAGCAACATCAACTACAGATGGAGAAACTCACCAATGAGTTTCAAGCTACCATGAAGTCTATCCAAAGCAGTATGTCTGGTCAGTCAAATCCTACATAGTACCTTATAGATGAAAAACAATATGGTGCCCACACTGCCGAGCTACACATCATGCTGATGCTTGTCCTTCATATCAGCATATCCAAGCACATACAGTCCAATAATATGAAGCACAACCATCACATTCTCGACATTCCTTGACTTATCCCAAAGATCCACCAAAAAGTCCAGACCCACTAGCCATACAAGATGGCTATGCTGTTATACAAAGGCCATTGCACACCAGATGTTTCATCTGTGGTGAAACCGGCCACTTCATGGTTGATTGTCCAGTCAAGACCAAGTAATGATACTGAGTGCCCTAACTGTATCAGAAAACACAGTTTAGACTGTCCGAAACAACCAACTACGATCCTACCTGCGCATCATGTCAGTTATGAATCCCGATAGGATCCTCATGACAGCCACACGAGCACCATAGCACCCAACAGCTCAGCTTGCTGCTCACTCGAGAAGTTTCTAGCAAACTTCTACAATATCGCACAATACACCAGTTCCATAATGAAAAAAAGACAATATGAAATGAGTCCTTGTCAAAAGAAAGTGAAACCGATATTCCGTCATCCGCTACAATGTCCAACCAAGAGCAACCTCCACATGGAATTGACAGTTTTTCTCCCCTTCTACAACCTCAAATCTATTTGTCTTTCCACCTACTGATACAATTTCCAATGTGCCAATCCACAATAAATCTAGCAATCGGAAATCCAGTTAGAGATTCGGTTCTGAATCTCTTGTTCGAAGAGGCCCCCCAAACATAGTATCTCATCCATACCTACATCTCACGCTATATCTTACAACATCTGCTATCCATGATGGTAGATTTTAGTGTAACCAACCCTGCCTTGTTTTGACAAGGGCATATCAGAGTACGTATCATTACTCTACAAAACAAATGAAATATTCCAACTATCAAGGTGACTTATCAATGTTGATGAATGCAAGTTTTGTTAGACAAGTGCACTACAGTTCTCACTCTCTGTAACGTTTGTTTATTTCCTTGTTTCTCTTCACCTATTTTGTGTGATTGATTTTTGCTTGAGGAATAGCTATTGCATGAGAGTCTTCTGTAGAGCATCTCACGAACACATTTTCATTCATCTATCCATCTTGAGATTCCCTTGTACGGCAGTTTAGGATTTCTGAGACAAAGTAGGAATCACTACCAATTGGATACAACCACTCCTCTTGACTCATGCTAACCTACATTAGGTGTAGATTGCCATGTGGCACTTTGGCCATACAAGTGTCAAACAAAAAAATATAGACAAAATGTACAATATTCTACATGGCTAGATTTGCCAATATAGGCAATTTTTCACAACTATCAAAGAGGGTTAGAAGAGTAAATAGGTACCTAAATATATCAAGTTGCTAGATTTAGATGCATTCTATTCTTTTTCCTAACTCTACTGCACTTTAACACTACTTCCCCTAACTCTAACCACATGCATTCATTTTGATAGAGGCCGGAGAGAGAGAGAGAGAGAGAGAGAGAGAGAGAGAGAGAGAGAGAGAGAGAGAGAGAGAGAGAGAGAGAGAGAGAGAGAGAGAGAGAGAGAGAGAGAGAGAGAGAGAGAGAGAGAGAGAGAGAGAGAGAGAGAGAGAGAGAGAGGTTAGCTCAATTGCTCAATGTCATTGTTTATGGAGAAAACTTAACTAGCACAACGCAGAAACATGAAAACTAGAAACAACAAGGAAAACATAACAAGAGGATAAGCAAGATTGATTAGCAAATGAGGATGCTTGAGCTCTCAAAGTAGTAGAGTCTCCTCCTCTCTATTAAGTATGGAAATGGGTTACAAATGGTGCCTTTTTATCTTTGGGGTGGCCCTTGCCCCTTGCTTCCTATTGGCTACTTGCAAAAGATGGGATTGTAATCCACACCATCCTCAAGAAACACAAATAAATCTATGGTGCAGGAAGAAACACACCCCACCTACCACCATTTGACTTTTGACTAATCCCAAAAACTTAGTAACTTAAGCTTAACTTTGGCCTTCGAATATTATTTTAATTACATGGTCCAAAGTAAAGTTTATTTCTAAAGTTATTTATTTACAAGTGCTCATTGGGCCATGGGCTTATACACCTAGGATGCCACGACCCTCGCAACTATTTCTACTGACATTGACTTTTTCTTTAATTACATCCATGGTTGGAATACCCCCAACATTAGAATAGACACTTACAAAGTCAAATTACATGGAAGGATATACAATGTTTAAAAGACTAAGATGGAGATATAAAAGATGAGAATGAGTGGAAAGGAGTTCTTACTTAGATAGTTGCATAACTCCAAGTCTTGTTGGTGGGCACCCATGACAAAACCTAGGGAGATTGTGTGAGGGGAAAACAAGTTATCATCCAAAATAGTCATGTTTAACAAATCATAAAGAAGTAAGTAGAGCCTTCTTATTGCATAAAAACAAAATCTCAAACTGACACAGAGGTTTTTCCACCTGTGCAACGCATCTTCGCACAAAAAGGCATTTTGCTCATTCAACCCTCAGATTATACAACAAAAGAGGAATCGATACCATACCTCTTATCCTTGCCATCAAGGAGCACCGAATGCGGCACCGCATTTCGGCATGCCAAATAATCAACAACGCATGGCCTTACCTGCACCACCAGGGCCAACTAATAGTCAAGAGGCTCATGTAAATCTGGCAGCAACAAAACAAGAACCACCACTCCAACCTGAGCAGCAGTAGTGGTACGGACCGGAGGAGGCATTTGTCGATCCGTCAATCAATGAATACTATGCAATCTATGCTGCACAACCTCAACATCAGGGAGGCAGGATCTATGGCTGCTATGGATGCTATGGATGCAGCGAAGGCCACAGAATTGCGGATTGTCCTTATAAGGGACAATATACGGCCTTTTGCAGAGAATGCGGATATGGGCATTGCTTCAAAAAGTGCCCATTTAAACCTAGCAAGCAAACTAGATATGTACATCAATTCAATCAACAGTTTTTGGCATTGGTTCCAAAGACAAAATTTGAGTATAGAAAATGTTTGGACTACTATTTAAATTCTCTTCAAATTCCTATTTAAATGTGATTCAACCAACTATTTCTAAATCCGTTTATACAAATTGTATTACAAACTGTTTATGGAGTTATACAATATGATGGATCGTGCACTTGCTCTGGAGCTCTTATCTACACACCATATCAATGAATGGTAGAACTTCACTACTCAACGGAATTCTTATTGTTACAACCAACGACTGTCTAAATACGCTAGTCCTACCTTTGATGGAAGCATTCACTCCATTAATGTAGAAAATTGGCTAGAAGACTTGAAATATAACCTCTATGATATTGGAGGTATTGGTGACAGTAATCTGATTTTTTTTGCTTCATTGGGTACAGAAAGCACAAGAAGAGGAAGCTGCACAAGCAAGAGAAGCTCCTACAAAATCAACCAGCGGCATTTCTAGTGAGAACGGATCAAAACGATTACTTTCATCATCACGAACCACCGTTCCATATGGAAGTGCCAGAGGTCCCACAGACGGGTGTGTTCACCAATTTACTGTCTAGCCACATGAACTTATCTCTCGGTGAGTCACTGTGGATTGCACCTCAAGCCAAAAGCATCTTAGCTGAATGGGCCAAAACGGAACCGGAAATAGCAGCAGAAGAGCCCTTATACTGTGCGGGCTACGATGGAATGTGCAATGTCCTCCATATTGGGGCAGCTTGGGAGAGTGAAAAACACAACGTCACCCGTATTGGGGCAGCTTGGGAGAGTGAGAACAAGCTACATGCTGCTCTATGGGCATTCAGAACAGCTTACAAGGGAAGCACTGACCCATGTCGTTTCCACTGGTTCATGGTCAAGATGCAGTAATGCCAGTAGAGTTTTTGGTACCTTCATTGAGAATTGCCACAACGCAACATGTTGATGAATCCAAATCTCTACAATTGTGTCATAAAGCATTACATAAACTTTGCGAGACGCGCTTGCTAGTTGTGCATACATTGGCGGCTGAGAAGGAGCGACACAAAGCATGGCATGATCGCCGATTGCACAAGAAGGATATCCAAGGGACAGCAGATCATCAGATTACATCACTTCCATTCTTGTAAATCAGAGACGACGATCTCGAGAAAAAATAGCAAAATAGGGGTAACATCACTTTAACTGATGAATCAACTACCAATTGTCCATAAGAACTCTTGGAGAGCTCTCCATAGTCAGATATGACTTGGATGCAATGGTATACCAGTCTGCAAGAGTTATTGATCAGAGAATCTCAAGATCTCACCAAAAAAACACTAAAGAGAGCACTTTTTCCATGATTTTTTGAGATCCCTTGGGAGTTAGCTCTTGAGACTTTGTCAGTCACTAAATATGACTCAAATGCAACTACAAAAATCTCTGCGAGAGTTACTGATTGAAAAATCATCAAAATTGAGTGTTTACGAGGGTTCATAGAACTAAAAACTAAGGAACCTTTGCAGAGCATCAAGATCTGCAAACCACCTTTTGCAGAGGGCATAAATAGAATCAGAGCAATGATATTAGCCTGCCTACATGGTTTGATCTTGAAAATCCAATATCTGGAGCAAGTTGTGCAAGAGTTCACCTCCTACAAGGGGAACCTTTGTAGACAGGCTGAACCTTTGCGGAACCTTTGCAGGGCAGCCAAATCACCTTTTGAACCTTCGCAGACTTCACTGAGGTCTTAGAATATCATGACAAAGGTCCCTGCAAAAATTTGGTTGGAACTGAGTTGGGAAAAGTGCAATTCTCCTAATACGCACTCTAATTTCTGCTATATAAGGGGAAAATTTGAGTCATTTGGCATTTCATTCAGCGAAGCTCTGCCGAAAAATCCAACAAGCGATTTCTACATTTTTGCAGTTTTTCAAGTCTTTTAACTCTTTTTTTACATCTTTTTCATCTTTTTGAGTGTCTTTTCGCCCTTTCACATTTCCATCAATAACAATCTTTACCATCCATCTAACATCATGATTTCTTCTTCCTCTACTGACAATACTGGCACGAAAAAGGTGATCCAACGCGAGAAACCTTCTGCCACCCAAATTTGGGCCCTGCTGTCTGATTCTTTGATAAACCCTTGGCTTTAGGCTGTTGGCCCCCTTCTTGAAGCAATGGGCTTTTATCCAGTGCTTTTCTCTTCTGACAATCGTATCCCGAGATGCCAGCGGTATGTCGTCGGGACCATTCGGTCTGTGGCGCCAGCGGTATGGTGTCGGGACCATTTGGTCCAGGAACTGGTTGTCTCCATATCTATCGCGACTTGTGGTTCTGAGTGTTCCTTGCATGAACATGAATGGGTTAAGCTCTTGGGGAACGGGCTCTAACCTGTCGGCTGAGTTGGATGGCTTGCTTGGGTGGAAGTTACCTGTTTATGGCTGTCCAGTCTGGCGTGGCGCCAGGTTGGCTTCCAGCGCTCGTGACGAAGCTTTCAGTTGGTTAAGTTTGATGTAAGTCAGACCGCTTGCTTGGAATGGATGTTACTCGTTTATAATGAAGCTTCGAGTTGGCTAAGTTTGATGTATGTCGGGCGGCTTGCTTGGAGGGAAGTCACCCACATCGGGACCCCCGATCTGGCATGGCGCCAGGTTGGATCTCAATGCTGGTTTTTGGAACTTCAAGTTGGTTAAGTCTGATCGTTGTTGGCGAGTTGGCTGCTTGTATGTCAAGTGGGTTTGGATGGCAAGAGTTGAAGGATGGGAAGTTAAGTCGTGGTTTCCGGCTCCCTTTGGGATGCCTGCGCTACATGTGGTATCAGAGCCGACTGGCTGGTCAGCTATGCGGATCTCACGAAAATGGCCACGGTTTGGAGTTCATCAAGACAACTGTTGTGCAAGGTGCTGCCCACAGTGTAAGCACAGGTGTGTCCACGGTCAGGGTGGTCGACAGAACGGGGGACTTGATGAGTCAAAGTGCTGCCCTCGAGGTGTAAGCACAGTCAGTTCTCGCGGTTCGGGCCTGGCGCTGCCTGCACGTAGGACGGATGAGACAAAGTGCTGCCTAGGTAGGTGAAAGCACGGTCTGTATCTTGTGGGGTGCGGGGCGACATATTCGAACTGTACGGGTTAACCATTGATACAGAGATGCTGCTCGAATTCCGGTGTAAAGCACGGGTGGTTAGCTGCCAGTGCGGGATAGCTGCCGATCGTTTAGCTATAAGGGCTATCGACCAAAAAGTGGTGGGGCGTGACTGAGGCAATGTGCTGCTTAATGGTCCTATGTGGGCTGATTCTGTTATCGATTTGTATGGGCGCGGCCAGGCAAAGGTCCGTTGGCAGGACCATCTCAAAGGGGGACCTTGTCTTTGTTACTTGTTAGTAAACTTGCCTGAGTGTCTTACTTGTATGTATTGGTGGTGAGTCTTAGTACTCGTGCTTTGCCTAGTTTGCATGATTGCTTGATACAAGGAGCTGATGGCTCAAGAAGGAACCTTTCTTTTGAAGGCTGATACCATCAAACAAAGAGGACTACAGAATCTGTGGGGCGGATTTGCAGTTCAAGTACTCGCACGTGAACGGCAATGAAACGACTCAATGTTTGCAAAGGATGGATGGCTAGCCTATTCTTGGGTTAGTTTCATTTGCGACAACGCCCACCAGACGCAAGCAGGAAGTCAAAAGTTGGAAAGGGCAATTTCAGGGGAGATCTTCTATGGAACAGTTGGTCTTCATTTTGGGACGGCCACCTTCGGAACTAAAACTCACTAAGCATGGGTGATATCCAGTATCAGTTGGGTTTTTCCTCAAAGGGGAAGACTAGGATCCTCTTCAGAGATTGGCAACACGTCTCAAAGCTTTGTGTTCTGATGTGCTTGAGTATCCCACCATGTTCGAACTTGTCCTTGAAAGCACAGTGAAGCAAAGTAGATTTTATTCTCTTCTAAAAAATGGTGAGGACGGAAGTGGACCTCCAATTTAGTTAACCAATCTTCAATACTGATTGAATTGGTTGTCCATAAAAAAACAAGGTCATAAAGTGCGATTTTAGATTGCATTTCGCCAATAGATGAAAAATGATTGTTTTTACTATAATGGTAATTCATCATTAATGACTAATGAAGACCTGCGGACTACAAATTTATCGTCTGAAATTTATTCAAAATGGTATTTTACAAGCTGGTAATGCTCTTCTCCACCCACTTCAAATTTTGAGTCCTCGAAGAATAAAGTGGTTGTGAATGAAAAATGTAATAAATCGAAATGAGCTAACACTTATGTTCATATATCCACTACGAACAATTTTGCTTTTTACAGCGTTCGAATCCGAGCTAAAACGGAGATGATATGAAGATTTTAAGATAAGCAAATAAAATACAAGCAAATTCAGGCTCGTCGTATTGATCACTTTTCGTTTTTACAGCACTGGAATCTGAGCTCAAACAAGAAAGTTATGTAGAGTTTAAAGAATAAGAAGAAAACTCAAATAAACAACTTAGAAAAAAGGGGTTAAAGAAAATTCAAAATTGAATTCTATAAATTTTTGGAATCCATGAACCATTGGAGTGCTCACAGAAGAATAGAAAAAACCGTGAAGATTGATAGTTAAGTTAAGTGAGAGCAATGTCTATAACTAAGGAAGAGACATCAAATTGTGAATCTTTTGGCTCATTTGCAAGTGAGAGCTTCTTGCTTCCTCCTTGTGAATGTGAGCCATATTGATCTCCATTGCTAGGTCTCATGTGCCCTATCCACATGAATCAATGCTCATGTTCATAGCTTGTGCTATTCTTTCCATCATTGATGAAATTCTATGGTGATCTCCATGTTTCTAGTTTTCTATGGACATGCTATCTTGATTGTCTTGTTCTCTTCTTGCTTTTAGTTTTACTTCATTGTGTTCAAGGTTTGTCTCTCCAACCAAATGACAAAGACGAACAAAAGAGAAACAAGTCGAGCTAACAGTTGGCAGCTCAACAAGCATGGAGTCTTGTACTATCTGTGAAGAATTCCCAAAAATTGGCAAATCTAGCTTGATCAAAAACCATGTAGAATAGTGTAAATTGTGTACACAAGTGGGTCCCACACATGTGAGGCCATGATGCCACATGGGAAACCCATCCTAATGTAGGTTAGGTCAAGTCAAGAGAGTTGGTCATGTATATTTGGTGGTCATCCCTACTTTATAGGACCTACACCTAAGTTTAAGGTGAAAATTTGACCAACTAGCTACCTACCAAGCATAACTCTAGGAAATAGACTAGGGTTTCATTTTAGGTCAAGGAGAGTGAGTTAACTTCCTTATTACATGCTGGAAATCCACCTAACTTCAAGAAGGAAGTCGAATTTGATATGTATTCCCTCTCTCCATAGTGAGAAGATAGAAAATTTTTGGAGCTCATTGGCAATCTCAAGCTAGTTCACTATGTACATTGAGTTTTTGTGATCCAAATGAAACCAAATCAATTTCTACTTGTTTCTCAGGTTGAAGGCCGTACTACAGCCTGTATTACACACGTGTGGTCTCGGATTTCAATGTTTATCAATGCTTTTGATTGTTAATGCTTGTTGTTTGTCAAATTGCCAATCTAGATCAATTTTTTTGTGTCTAGTTTTTTTGATAGATTATTAAGCAAGCATCCAATCACTCTTGTGGATCTTTTGTAGATCCATTTATGGTCCTAAAGTACAGTACTTTCACATGGTATCAGAGCCAAGTACAAGAGCATAAGCCATTGATCTAATGCAAATCCATTTTTAGCAAGTTTTGGTGCTAAAAGCTAGTATTGAGAGGGCAAGCTAGAATCTTGATTTTGGTGAGGAGATTTGATCCCAAACTTGGTAGGGGTCCAAATCCGTACTGTCCACATGTGTGGGCACCTTTGAACCTGCATTTAATGCATGGTATTCATTTGATCCAAAAAAATTCAATTTGTGAGCTATTGGTGTAATTTTTGGTGGAGATCCTAGGATAATCTACCAAGATCATTTGCCATTGATTAGATTTGAATTTGTTTCATGGAATCTAATTAATCTAGGCTGAGTTCAAGTCCTATTAATGTTAAAAACAGGTCTTGAAAGTACACCAAGAAGGAAGAAAGAGATTAAGTCATTTTTTTGTCCAAACATAGCCAAATTTGGCAAGATTTGATTGTAAGTAGATTTCACATCATCTTATCTTCATTCCAACTTCGTGAGGGAGTGCTAGAACTGAGATTATAAGTCCATTTGTTGGATTAGAAATCTAATTTGAGTGAAAAAATACAAGAGAGAGAGACCTTAGTGAGTTTCTAGAGACAATCAAATCCATTTCTTGGCAAGATTTGTTTGAAAGTAGTTTTCACTTCATCTTATCTTCATTCCAGCTTTGTGAGGGAGTGATAGAACTGTGATTATAAGTCCATTTGTTGGATTAGAAATCAAATTTGAGTGAAACACTGCAAGTGTGAGACCTTTGTGAGTTTCAAGTCAATCAAATCTATTTCTTGTTTGTAGAAGTCACTAGTAAGATGGGATCTGCTGGAGCATACCTTCTAGAAGCTAGTGAGAGGTTGAATTCTACAAATTATGCTATTTGGAAGGTTAGAATGGAGTCACTCTTAGTGCTCCAAGACCTTCATGAGTTCTTGATTGAAGATGAAGATGAACCTCTAGGTGCACAGGAGTTAGCTAGATACAAGAAGAGATCTAGGCTTGCACTTCATTGTGTGAAGATGAATGTGAGCAATGATTTGTTGAGAGAAGTATCAGCTTGTACTAATGCTAAAGAGGCTTGGGAGTCTTTAAAATCAATCTATGAGTCTAGCAACACTTCTAGAGTTCTTATGCTTAGAAATCAAATTTTGCAAAGCATGAGGAGAAGTGAGGAGAGTGCACAAGATTATGTACTCAGAATCAAGTCTCTAAATAGGGAGTTGGCTTCCATTGGAGAGAAGATTCATGATGGAGAGCTTGTACAAATTGTCCTTAATGGTCTAGGAGATGACTTTGCAAATTTGGTCCAAAGTTTTGCCATCCAAGACACTTTGCCAACTATAGAAAAACTTCACAGTGTATTAGTGGCTGAAGAGTGTAGGATGCTCCATGCAAAATCTAGGATGAATTCCTTGTCTTTGCAGGTTGGTGATGAGAAAGCCAATTTCTCATTCAAGGGCAAAAAGAAGACCAATGGAAAGAAGAAGCATCCAAAGGAGGCCAAAGAAGAGGATGATGCATCAAGTTCAAAGGACAAGTCAAAGCAAAAATGCTTCTTTTGTGGAAAGAAGGGGCATTATGCATCTGAATGCTACAAGAGGCTAAGAGCACAAGTGGAGGAGGACAAACAAGGAAACCTTGCAAAGGAGGAGGAGGAGGATGAAGTAGTTGTATTCTTGATGGCATCTACATCCTCACCAACAAGCAATAGCAATTCAAGAGACAATTGGTGGATCGACAGTGGGGCTAGCTCCCACATATCTTGTGAAAAGGACTTTTTCTCAACCTTACACTCATTCAATGATGCTAAAAAGTTTGTCTTTACTGCAAATGATGAAGAGTGTAGGATAGATGGTGTTGGCACCATCTCTTTGTATCTAGATTCCTCAAAATGCATGGATCTAGAAAACGTCCTTTATGTACCATCAATCACCAAGAATATGCTTAGTGTTGGTCTACTCTTAGAGAGTGGTTTGGATGTCCACTTTAAGCATGGTGTTTGCTTCATCTTGAAGAATGATATTTGCATTGCAAAGGTATTTAAACATGGAAGATTGTTTAAGTTGGAAGGTAGTGTTGCTTTTGAAAGAATGAGCTTGGCGAAGGAGGAGATCACTCAAGAGGAGATCTTGGCAAAGTGTGATCTTGCTTGCATTGAGGAGGAGCATCAAAAGGAGGAAGATCTTGAGGATCAGCCTCAAATCATGAGAGTTCCAAGGGAGTCCTCAATGACAATGGCCGAGTCATCAAATTGCATGCAAATTGTCCATTCAAGTGTGCACCTTGCAAGGGTGGTGAGCATTGGAGAGTCTACTATCTTTGAATACTTTTTGGAAAGTATTAGTAGACATGAGGTGACTTGTTTCTTACCTTTAAGATCCATGGTGTTTATTACTTTGTATGACAAGACAATGAAATGGGATGCTTTGAAATCTACATTTGTTGTTGATAAAGCAATTTCATTGGATAACTATTTTTGTAATAGTTTGAATAGAGTCATAAAAGATGAAACATCATTTGCTTTGGAAATCTTTGTGTCCACATGCTTTGTGCATGATCATTCCAATGTAAGGACCAAAGATTATCCTATTTCAAAGATAGGAATAATGGTAGTGTTTTGCTCTTCAAGTAGAGATTGTAGAATCTACTTGTTTTCAACCAAAGAATTTGTCAATGGTGGAAATGTGATCTTTCAAGAGTGGAAGATTTGTAAACTTGAAGAAGCACCTTTGGATCAACACATTATTCAATTCATTGATGTTTTGGAGTCAAGTCAAGTGTAGGATCTGGCTCAAGACCCGAGGACTCCAAGGAGAACCTTGAGTATCAAGATGGAGCCATCTAGGCTCAATCAAATGGATCAAACAAGACAAGTTGTCTTTGGCAACATTATTTATGCACTTAATATTTTAATTGATGTATCTTCAAGTGCACAAAAAGCCTTGGAATCCATGGCTTGGCATGATGTTTAGTTTTGAAGTGTGCTACATGTATATAGACACATTTATGGAACATCTTGTAAGGGATTCTCTAAGAGGTGGTGAAAGATCCTTCATGGACATCATTCTCTATTGGAGTCTCAAAAGTTCCTTGTTTGTAGCTGAATTTTTTAGACACTTCTAAAATCTTTCATTCATCTATCAAGAGAGTTGTAAATAGATCAAGCTAAATTTGAGGAGGAGTGTGAAGAATTGCCAAAAATTGGCAAATCTAGCTTGATCAAAAACCATGTAGAATAGTGTAAATTGTGTACACAAGTGGGTCCCACACATGTGAGGCCATGATGCCACATGGGAAACCCATCCTAATGTAGGTTAGGTCAAGTCAAGAGAGTTGGTCATGTCTATTTGGTGGTCATCCCTACTTTATAGGACCTACACCTAAGTTTAAGGTGAAAATTTGACCAACTAGCTACCTACCAAGCATAACTCTAGGAAATAGACTAGGGTTTCATTTTAGGTCAAGGAGAGTGAGTTAAATTCTTTATTACATGCTGGAAATCCACCTAACTTCAAGAAGGAAGTCGAATTTGCTATGTATTCCCTCTCTCCATAGTGAGAAGATAGAAAATTTTTGGAGCTCATTGGCAATCTCAAGCTAGTTCACTATGTACATTGAGTTTTTGTGATCCAAATGAAACCAAATCAATTTCTACTTGTTTCTCAGGTTGAAGGCCGTACTACAGCCTGTAGTACACACGTGTGGGCTCGGATTTCAATGTTTATCAATGCTTTTGATTGTTAATGCTTGTTGTTTGTCAAATTGCCAATCTAGATCAATTTTTTTGTGTCTAGGTTTTTTGATATATTGTTAAGCAAGCATCCAATCACTCTTGTGGATCTTTTGTAGATCCATTTATAGTCCTAAAGTACAGTACTTTCACATATCACGCTCAGCCGCAAAAGGCAACGTCATGAGAGGATAACTAACCAACAATTTAACATTAAACCTATCTTGTAAATTGTTGCTAAGTAATCTTAATCGACTGCAGATATATACACTAATAGATAGAGATGCGAGTGAGAGAGAAGTGCCAGCATGTTGTTAGCATTATAAGTTATGCATGAAAGTCTGCCAACGAGCAGAACATAGCAATTTCGTGAGAAGAGTGATAGGCCGCCAACGAGCGAGACACTGATCAACTCACTCAAAACAAAATACAAATACAATTTCTCTCTCATGTTCCATCTCTCATTATTCGTGTCATTTCATTTGATAGAATGATTTAATGTCTATGGTCTGTAGTGTGAAAGTATTGTACTTTAGGACCATAAATGGATCTACAAAAGATCCACAAGAGTGATTGGATGCTTGCTTAACAATCTATCAAAAAAGCTAGACACAAAAAACTTGATCTAGATTGGCAATTTGACAAACAACAAGCATTAACAATCAAAAGCATTGATAAACATTGAAATCCGAGCCCACACGTGTGTACTACAGGCTGTAGTACGGCCTTCAACCTGAGAAACAAGTAGAAATTGATTTGGTTTCATTTGGATCACAAAAACTCAATGTACATAGTGAACTAGCTTGAGATTGCCAATGAGCTCCAAAAATTTTCTATCTTCTCACTATGGAGAGAGGGAATACATAGCAAATTCGACTTCCTTCTTGAAGTTAGGTGGATTTCCAGCATGTAATAAGGAAGTTAACTCACTCTCCTTGACCTAAAATGAAACCCTATTCTATTTCCTAGAGTTATGCTTGGTAGGTAGCTAGTTGGTCAAATTTTCACCTTAAACTTAGGTGTAGGTCCTATAAAGTAGGGATGACCACCAACTAGACATGACCAACTCTCTTGACTTGACCTAACCTACATTAGGATGGGTTTCCCATGTAGCATCATGGCCTCACATGTGTGGGACCCACTTGTGTACACAATTTACACTATTCTACATGGTTTTTGATCAAGCTAGATTTGCCAATTTTTGGCAATTCTTCACATGTAGTCGCTTGCTTAGGATCCTGAAAACAAAATTCCGCAAGCTAGCCAATAAGGCAGCACACACAGAGGTGCAGAAAGAAGAAGGGCTACCCCCAAAACAGAAACAATTGTGCAAAACTCTACACCATAGTGAGTTTTGGTTGCAAATCATGCCACCACGACGAAACATTACCACGGAAAAATATAACAGCATTCTCGATCTTTTTCTGACTGAAATAACTTTTCCATTTGGTCAGTCAATCATCTACCACTTCAAGCCTCTTCTCCCTTAAATATGATTTCGGTTGAAATCCCAGATTCGGTGAAGATAGAGTCCTGACTTGATTTAGCAAAACTTCCATTTGTTGGTCCCACAAAGTATTATGATTGTTCATCTTGTTAAGAGTTGTACTCAACTGTTGACAAATCTGGAGATAGGTCGGCATAGGAACCATACATCTTCGACCATTACTGATCACCTCAAACAAGAAATTGCTTTAATTAGTTGACAGATCTTGAAATCTTCAATTGAAAGTAAAAGTAGTTATGACATCTTAAACTGATTAATCATTACATCTGAGTAAAGTCATTAATTTTTGAAGAAAATTTTGTTTTAATCAGTAACTGACATACTTTGAAACAATTGAAACAATTTCGATTCTTTTAACAATTACGTAATTGGAATTTTTAAATTTTGTTCAATATGGATTGAAACTGTGAAAATCAATTTTTGTCATTGAATTCTCAGTTTCACTGTTATTAATCCAAATCAAATTAATCTCAAAACATTTGGCATTCATTAATATCCACATGTAGTGATTTTTTTTTAAAATATACTATTTTACGTAAACTGCCCAACTGAACTAAAAATTTTGCTTTTTAACTACTTTTTACTAAAACAAAACTCATGCATGAAATTTCATCATCCAAACTATTGTAACACACTATGCCATGTTTCCAAACATGCAAATGATTATTTCACAAGGCACATGCACACTACTGTTTAACTTTCTAACATGCAATCAGAACATTTCGAAACTTTGCCAGTCAAGCATAGTACAGAGGTATAGTAGGCTAGCAAGATTTCTACCACATCACCCTAGGCCCTACTATCCACACATGTGAGCTATTAGGGCTTAAAAACCTATAGGAGGGCGAACTTTTTTTAAAAGGTTTTTTCAAAATTCACATCTATGCTTCACATGCCATCAAACAAACATCTATAAAGGTTCATTAGAGATTAGTAGAAGCTTCTATAAGGTCCAACAATGATATGTATGCCAAATCAACCAAAAAATGGTTTCTAGGAGGACACCTACAAGAAAAACTTATGTGAATTGTTGCCTAAGTCTCCAAGCACTAAAACAGGTGTATCAGGAATAGAATTAGGAGTAATTCAACCTAAATTTGAGATTTATATAGGTCCATAAACTTCAAATATTGTAAAAGGAGTTATTCATGCCTAAAAATCATTAAAAATACACTAATATTTGAGGTTTTGGGACCCCTTAGTAACATCAACCTACCAAGCTTGTTCACAACCTTTGGATAGCTTCTTTGCACCTATGAACACATGCATGAAAATTTTGTATTGGTTATACAAGTTTCATTTGCATTTGATAATATGCATTATCAATTTATTAAACATAATTTGAGTTTTTATGTATCGGATCATCTTTAAGTCATGTTTTACCAAAAAAGTCAACAAATGCAATGATGAAAATTGCTCGGTTTGAAAAAATGAAAAACGAAATTG
Source organism: Diphasiastrum complanatum (assembly GCA_029204225.1). Lineage (NCBI taxonomy): Eukaryota > Viridiplantae > Streptophyta > Lycopodiopsida > Lycopodiales > Lycopodiaceae > Diphasiastrum > Diphasiastrum complanatum. The sequence continues at coordinate 32,619,098 of CM055103.1, read as the reverse complement.
CAGAGATTGTTTTGAATAAGGTACAAACTTACTTGGATGCAAATGTCATACAAGGTGCATGTGATGTTTCTGGAATTAGCAGAAATGCTTCTTCTATTTGTTTTTAGAATAGTTAAAGAAGCATTTTCTCAAGTGATGGTGAAGAAAACTTATCTTCCTCGTCCATATTGGGTAAGATTAGCAAGAAATTATTATAATGAAGGAATGTTCAAAGTAGTTGGCGAACCACTTCATATAACTGAATTATACAAATCAGAATATGGTAAGCTGAATTACAACGATCGGAACAATATTTTTCTTGATATTGAAAATATTCTAAAATACATTACTCGATTCTATAAACTAGACGAACATCAAGTAAATGGAAAGATCATTATAATAATTAAATTGGATGAATCCGAAATCATCAAAGGTGAAATGTTGGAAAGAGTGTGTGTCACTTTGATGAACAAAATTTTAGATACAGATGATCGAACCTTTTTTATCGAACGTTTAGTGTTCAATCGAAAAATCACATATGGTGGTTGGCGGCATTCCAGGTATACTTTTCAATTTCTTTTTAAGTATCGTTATTAACATTGCATACATTGTCATTTTTTATTAACATGTCATGCATTACTTGCTTCTCTACAGGTCTTGAAAGAGGACTATCTTTCATGGATATTTTCACAAACAAATAATGGCGAGATTACAAAGAGACATTTGGAGGGTGAGAAATTTACCGTCGAAAACCATGGAAGTTTTTAAATTCAATGGCACCTTGCATGGAATTTGAAAACATTGAAATGTATGTATAATGTCTCTCATGGGGCAACATCAAAGCATCCATGTCTTTATTGCATGAAGGATGAATTTGGAACGACCAAAACACGAGAAGCAGAAGATCCAAATATGAAAAGTGTTCTGCCAATTCCATTAAAAAATGTTTACATATGCACATTACATGTTGAGGTTCGTATTATTGAAAAACTTATTTATTTGCATATTCTCCATGTATGGAATACCAAACCGGAGTTTGTGGCTAAAGCAGCTATTAAGAGGTTGGAAGAAGTTCTTTAAAGGCAGGACTACATAAAGGAAATGTCACCATTGAAAAAAGTGACAGACTCTTCGGGAAAAAAAGAAATGTTCCTAATAAGCCATCAATTGGAGGTGCTAAAACAAGAAGATTCTTATCCAATCACACATGCAAAGAATCTACTGTCAGTTACGAAATTTGGAAAGAAATTGTTCAAGCCACACGAACACTGGAAGTAAGTAATCGAGTGGAAAAGAGACAAGTGTGGAACAACTTAGACAAACTCATAGGTGTTATCAAAAAAGAAAACCTATCATCAGAAGATATGAGGACTTTGCAAAATCATTGCACCACATTCGTAAAATCTGTACATGATTGTTGGGGAAAAGACAACGTTACACATTACATGGTACTGATCTATTTCATTATATGATACTGATATTTCATTATATGGTACTTATCTCATTCATGATTATTTTTTTTCTACTGATGTTACTTTTTTTAACTCTTGTTTGCAGCTTTCTTCATCATGCAACTTATTTTGCAAAGGAATATGAGAGCTTATCTGGTCATCACAAGGCATGGAAAAATCACATTGGCAAGCAAGAGGAGCATTTCATAGAGCTACAAATCATGACAGACACAATTCAAAAATAAATATCTAGTTCAACTTTTTTTGTGGTTTTATAGAATAGCACAATTTAGAGATCAAGCTAAAAACTTGCCAAATGTTACGATTTTTTGTAAGGCATTCAAATTCATAACAAAAAGGAGAGATCCTTGTAATATACCAAAATCTATTACAGAACGTTGTTTAATTTACATCATCATCATCTTCAAGATTTAGACGAATGATATTGTCATGAAGGAATAATATCCTTTCATATGGATCCAAAATTTCTAATTTTTTTCTTTTGTTCATATCTATGTAACCCGAGTAAAGGGCCATTGCAGAGGATCTTTTTGTAGTATCATTAGGAGTATAACCCAAAAACTATTTTGTATGTTCCTCTCGCATAAGAATGGCCTCCTAAACAAACAAATAATGACTTGATGGCCATAATGACAGTGGCAGCATATGGATTAAAAGACGGATGATATATACAAATCTCATTATTTTGAAAGTTTTTCAAATAATGAGATAGAGACACATCCTTTCTCCCGGATAATACACCTCGGAGGCCTCCATGTCTCATACCAAAGGCATCTAGTTCAATATCATCCTATAAAAGAGTCAAAAAAAAATAACATTAAAACCTAAAACTTCAATATTTGTTTGAAAAAAGAAAACTGCACAATATCAATACCAACATAATATCTAATTACCAGCACATGACCATCGTACTCAACGATGTTTGTTCTGCTAATGTCATGTCTTCCAATGGCCTCTACACTGTCCGAGGGGATATACTGAGTCCTTGGAAGATATTTTTTTAAAATTTCAAAAAATCCTCCTCAATAGACAAAGTTTTTTCATAGGCTTTCGATTTTTCAATTATGGCCTAAAATGCCTCCTTGCCAAATTTTCAATTGCCATCTTTATCATAATCTATCTCACTTTCAAGATTATTATATGTGTAATCAATAATGTATAAAAATTCAGATAAATGTTGTGCAAAAATTGAGAGGACTTTATCCTCTCTCATATTCAAAACATCTTCTATATCATTAAAAGAAATATAACTGTCATTATAACGCTAAGATTAACACTACTAAAGCGAAAGCTAACTTCTCTCTCTCTCTCTCTCTCTCTCTCTCTCTCTCTCTCTCTCTCTCTCTCTCTCTCTCTCTCTCTCTCTCTCTCTCTCTCTCTCTCTCTCTCTCTCTCTCTCTCTCTCTCTCTCTCTCTCTCTCTCTCTCTCTCTCTCTCTCTCTCTCTCTCTCTCTCTCTCTCTCTCTCTCTCTCTCTCTCTCTCTCTCTCTCTCTCTCTCTCTCTCTCTCTCTCTCTCTCTCTCTCTCTCTCTCTCTCTCTCTCTCTCTCTCTCTCTCTCTCTCTCTCTCTCTCTCTCTCTCTCTCTCTCATTAAATCCAATAAATAACAAATCCAATCAAAGCCTGAGAGATGAAAACTCGGTAGAAGAACAAGGGCATCTGATTTTAATTCGAAAAAGGTTCAACCTACTTTATTGAAATGAACATGTACTCACCGACTGGCCAGCAGTCTCCAGACATCATTTCCCGCCATATATCATTACTCACCCATTACTCGCCACCCCCCATTACTCCTTTCGTCCATAGAGCGCCATAATTACTCGTCACTTTACCCACAACCTTCTCTTATTATTCTGCACCTCATACCAATACTCGTCCATTACTCACCATCAGAGCTCATTATTCGCCTACAGTCTATTACTATCCATCAGACCTTTTTACTCTCCTACCTATTTCTGACCCTCCAATCCAAAACCATAGCCTAATCCATCCCAATGGCACCGAAACCTCGACTTTCTGCACCTTCGCTCCACCTGGCCAATGAGTGTGGATCACTCGGAGTGCAGCCCCATTGGCCCAGCAAAGCTCTTCATCCATCCCCAAATCATCTTCTCGCACGACAACCTCGTCGTCCGCTTCTCAGCAGACAGGATCTTCATCCCCAACCACATCCACTTCCCCTGACCGAGAGGAGGGAGAAACATCTCCCCGATCCATCCGTCAACCTCCTTCCGCACACACCCTGTCCTAGTATCTCATCTTGCCTTTGCTTACCGCTCAAGAAATAACTACCCTCCGCACTGACGGTTGTCTTGCAGTTTTGACTACTGCAGGCCTGACCAACATGCAGGTACCCCTCACTCAGGCCCTCTCTATAGTCCAGAAGGCCTTCACTACCTTCGATAATGACCGTTTCACAGTCACTTACAAGGGGCAGGACTATGATGTCCCCCCTTCAACCCGAGTTGGTCGCCTTGGCACTCAACCTTCCCCACACCCTCTACCTACTGTAAACCCGAGCCCTCGCCAAATACGATATTTCCGCATTCTTCCTCATCGACCACAACGACATCAAGACCAAAACTAACGATGGCTATATGATCTCGCAGATCAGCAAATTCTAATCCCGAGAGGCAATAGACTTCCTATCTACCACGATTCTTGTGATTCTCATTGCCCCCTCTGTGTATCCAAGCTGATCGTGGTCATGGTGACCATGATGGACGGCCCGAATACCAACTATGACTGGGCTACAGTTTTGATCAAAGAACTACAAGCAGCTTTAAAATGCCAACAACAGGATCACCAGTGGTGGCCTCCTACAGCCCTCACCATAGCCCAACTAGAGAATCTAGGAGTCCAAACACCTCTCCGTCCTTCCCAACTAGCCGGACCTTCCCAACCACGCACCTCTGATATGATCGCATAGCTGGAGGCTAGCCAAAAGTCACGATCTTTACAGCATCCCCAACTCCATTTTTAATTTGCGTCCATACTAGCCCCGCTCACATCATGCTCATTAGGGTCTCGTTTCGTCCGATTGGTTACTGCAACCCACCGACAAAACCGAGATGCCGAAGACAAGAAGGGCAAACTAATTGAACAAGTCCAATGAACTGATGATCATCCAACAAAAAACATTTAGGGACTCACTTTTATTTTCTTGTCTTTCATTGTTCTTTTTTCTTTTCCTTTCTTATTTTTTCTTTTATTTATTTTTGTACATACACCCTCTTTGTTTTCCCCCTCTTTTGAGCATAATTTGTCGCCAAAATTTTTCCCTCACTTTTTTTCGCCATTTCTCATCTCCCTATTGTTTCTCAAACCCCTTGCAATCTCATTCTTTAGGGCCTTACGGTTTCACATTGCCACGCCCGCCAACGTAAAGACACACACAGGTGCCAAGGGATTGTCACCAAATTTGCAGTGGGGGCACATGTTAGAAGATTCATGTGAAGATTCTTCTAACAAATTCCATCCATAATAAGTGTGCAAGGAATCTCAAGAAGCGGAATCGAGCCACCAAACTACGATGGAGAGCGTCGACAAGTCATCGATAAAGGAGCTCCAGAATCTAGATATACCGGGAGCGCCAATACCAAAGAAGTCGACAAGTAGCGGACCGACCAACGAGCAAAAACAATGCCCAACAGCGCCTCACTACCATATTTTACGACTATGGGAATAAAAGCATGGATGAGTCGACAAAAGAATCACATCTACCAAAAATGTAATGTCAAACACCCGTAGAAGGTGCATTGTACTCACAAGCCTATGGTGCAAGAATTAGAGGTAGATTCATTCTCAAATGGGCTCAAAGTGAACAGAGACCGAAGTAGTTAAAATGCAATTTGGTTTTAAAAACTTTTGTAATGGCACATGGTTTTGGGTGAACCAAAAACCCTAACCCTAGGAATGTCTATATAAGGACATGTGACTCCACTTTTTGAGTTACCTTTTTCATTTGAGAAGAAGAGAGAGAGAGAGAGAGAGAGAGAGAGAGAGAGAGAGAGAGAGAGAGAGAGAGAGAGAGAGAGAGAGAGAGAGAGAGAGAGAGAGAATCTCCTCCTTCCTATCTTTTGTTTGCAAAGGCCCTCCTCTTTTGAATGTGTATGATTTGTCGTGAAAAGGTTTTCGCTTCGTTGTCGTGAACAATTTTGTTTCTTTTGAATTTTCTTTTGCGTGGAAGCCTCACAGGAACCTAGACATGCGACTACACATCACAAAACAGATTCTATTCTAGCAATCAAGATAGCGTAAGACAAGGAGATGCACGAAAATAGAGCAATCAATTATCAGTTTGATTTTTAGAGCGAGATCGTCAGTGTCTCGCTCGTTGGCGACCTGATGCTCTGCTCTTTCCACTGTGTTCAGCTAATTGGCAGACTTTCATGCACAGCTCTTTTTGTTTCTAGTCTTTTTCTTTTCTACTCTACTCACGCACATTCTCTGTGTTACAGTCTACGTTATGATCTAGAAATATATTTTTTATCTCCACTGTGTGGAGTTTATAAGATAGCTAAACAGAGAATTACAAGAGTAGTTAACGCTAATCAACTAATCAGTTACTCTCCGTCGTTGCTACATGTTTCAATTGGGCGTGAAGTCTAAGACTCCAAGCCCGTTGAGCTACCGGCTGGCAGCGCAAAAGATTCCTCTTCGTTTCTTTCGTTTCCTTTCGTTTCTTTCGCATCTATGCGTTTTGCGTCGCTTTGCAATTTTTGCGGTTCCTGGAGGCATGTTTACGATTCGCGAACGATTTGCGAATGATTCGCGAATCGTTTGTCCCTTAAGCACGCTGACTTTCGCGAATCGTTTGACCTTCGAGTCAAGGTTCGTTGACTTTCACGTTGCGGCAAAGTTGCAGGAGTTCACCATTTCTGACATGATTCTTGTGGATGATGAATGTTTTTTATGTTTTTGTTAATTATGCTATCACAATCACAAATGATCTTTAGCAGTTATTCATCCCACTAGTTTCTAAAACTAATCCATAAAATCCACACACAACCAAAATAGGTGTTAGATCCAGATCATGGAGAATTCAATTAGGTAGGTTTCCCTTTATTGTTCACCTCCCTTGAGAAGATCAACCTCTCGAGGAGAAGATCTAGAGCCAAGGATGCCTAGATAAATGAAAAGCAACCAAGAACCCATGGAAAGATGAAAGCAAAAACAAGAAAAACTCAAAAGAAGAAGAAGGAGATGAATCTCACCCCAAGATCTAAGCCATTCCACTTTGAGATCCTACACTAAGCTTGACACCCTTAATAGGCTTAGATTCTCATTTCTATTTCGTCATTTACCCTCTCCCCATTGGATCGAAACCCGATACTACACACAACTACTCCCCCAGAATAGATCCATAAAACCCCATCTTTGCCCTCTAGATCCATCTGATTTGGGAGGCACGGAAAGGATTCAACAGGCGGATTCTCTGATATTGACGTCCTTCCTCCTTGGCGTTTGAATAAGGCCCCGCCATAGAGGGTTGGTCTTTAGCCACTGATACTAATGGTGGTGGTGATGGTGCCACCTCCTTTCGTTTGTGTCTCGCGTAACTGCGCCTAAACAGGAACAAGGGGAGTAGGGAGATTTCGTGGCAGCCTTCTTGGAGTGGGCACTGATTGAATGGTAATCAAATTTAATAATGCACTCGCTCCATGTTTCAGTTGACAACTTTTGTAGTGGTCCCCATCCGCACTCTCGACAAAAGGGTGTGTATACATGCCCTTGTGGGGACATTCCACGATTTTTTGTGCCCTTCTCTGCATCCGTAGTAGCCGTAAATTCTTCCACCTTGGCGTTGAGATTGCGTAACATATGTAGCATAATACTCGTTGATGGCTGGATCAACAACATCTGGTCCATACCGTTGTTGTTGCTCAAATTGAGGTGGAGCATCATGCTCTTATGTAGCCAGATTCACTTGGGACACTTGATTGTTGCCTGGCCCTGGTGGTGCTGGTAATGCCATGCTCTGTGGATTCAGCGGTGCTCCAAACCACGGTGCTGCATTGGGTGCTCATTGATGATAAAGATAAGAGATTTGGAATGGAGCCCTCTTATGCTAGATAATCCTAGGGTTAAACGAGCAGAACGCAGTTTTGTGTGATGATGTGTTACATAAATGGCAATACCAATGTGTCTGTTTGAGATTTTGCTTCAACACTGGACACTCATTGGCGGTATGCTTCTGGGTACAAACAGGACACCATACGTTCTCTCTTCGCTGTGGCTGACTCTGATCTGGCGTTGAGGATAATGATGCGACAACATTGTGCCAAGCCTTCAGTTTCTAATCAAACTAGGCCGTAAATTGTTCCATCTGCTATTTGTAAAGTTTACCGACTTGTACCATCAGTAGATTGTTCGACATGTTAGAAGCGTTGGAGGTGGAGGCGATCGAGGGGGTTGGGTATGGGCGGGTATATAGTTGTGGCTCGAATCATCATCAGATCTCTCATCTTCTTCTCTAATTGCTTCTTGCAACGTGGCGTACTGTTCGCATCGTTTGAGTTCTCTCCTGATGCTTTGTGGTAACATAAAAACTCATTCTCTTTTAATGCTATTTAAGTTATAAGCTATAAAAGGTGGAGCATTGCTTCAAATAACATGGGTCAAAGCTATTTTGTATGGTGGTCTTAAGATGCATTAATGCCTAAAATGGATTTAACTCCTGAGGGTTGAGGCCTATTATGGCCTACTTGTTATTGCCTTTTAGTAGGGAGAGAGTGAGAGCACTTGATTAATTAAATGTTTAATCTTGAACCCTTTGCTCTTTCTAAACCAAACTTTCAAGCCTACAATTCTGAGTAGTACTTTAGAAAAGAATTTTTTTAAAGCACAAATAACCAATCAGCTAAAAGATGCCAAACTCCCATGAGTTGAGGCTTCCATTGCTTTCTCAAACTCGAACTTAAAACTCCAATGAACTACCAATTAGCGGCTGAACCCCCTTCTCTAGTGTATGGGGCTTACAAAGGATGAAGGACAATGGCATTTCTTTTTCTTTTTTTTGTGGGAGGGGGCACTCACCTACAATGATGCACCATTCATTGAACGCTCACCTACAATGATGCACCATTCATTGAACCCAAATTAATTAAACTTCAATTTAGACCCCCACTTGTAGTTAGTGCCCAGCTGCTAGCGTACTTATTGGGTGCACTAACTGAATTTAGGCCCCATTCGTTTTCTGTTGAAGGCACACTTATAGGCTTCTTAAACAATAATTCAGGCTGAAAATCTATGGCACACACTATTGCTTCATCTACCAAGATGCCCATGCTCCACCCCTTAACTGAAGAACTACGAGAGCAGGTGGAGACACCATCTGTCATAACTAACCTCCTCCTAACTGGAGGTGGGCCCCTCCCTAACATCCCTGTGGGCGCAATTGAGTACTTGCATCATCAATTTCAACTCCCAGCAATCCCCCCTTGAATCAACGCCACTCTACAAATAATAGAATACAATCAGAACATTGTGTGATTCTTCCTCTCAGCGGGATAGAATAAGCATGTAATCTAGCAGCTTTGAGACTATAGATCTTATTATGGTAGAAAACTCAAAGACTCCAAAAACATTTCGGGAAAATAAAAGAAATCTGAAGTGACTTCCTGGTTGCAGGTATTTAGAACCATAATACAAAGTGCATACTGAGATGCTCATATGGACATATTTTGGTTTCTCTGATCACTAGTAGCTAGAATACTTCTTTAATTTATTTTCCACAGCTACTTGAAAGAGTTGACTAGTATATTCTACTGAACTGTTTGCTGAGCTAAAGGGTGGTCACATACTTGCCATTTCAAGTATGTAGAGACCAAAGAAAAGAAGACTTGACTCTAATAAGCCATCTCTAATGGTAAAACTGCATTTCTGGTCACTGACATTCACAAAGCTTCTAATCTATTACCAAGCACAACCTCTCTCAAGTTTTACTAAGGCTTCTTCAGTAAGTCTGCCACAGTCAAGTCTATTGGATCTCAATGTGCAGCAATAAAAAATTTCACGTTTATTTTTGGATGGAAAGGAGCATTTAACGATATTGATAAAACTCATGTTTAATTTTTAGCATCAACTCATTTTTCTGAGACTCTTCTGCAACAGTGAGTACTATAAATGCTACATAGTTTAAACTTAATGCTTGGTTAAACTACCAGGCATTAAAACATCTTGTAACCAAGTTAGATTTCTCTTATCTATTTTGTCAACTCATTTTTCAACCATCCAACACTCATTGGATTGGAAAATAGTGTAAAGAAACAAAACTGGTAGCTGACAAACTTACATGGAACTAAAACGCTTCAGAGAGAGAGAGAGAGAGGCCAATAACAGCAGTTTTTCACCACAAAAACCTTCAAAAAATATTTCGGAGGTTATGGATTTGGACAGAACCCGGACGCATAACGTGTAATAATATCTTGTATGAACATTGAACATTCTGTTGCGTGGGTACATAATATTTTCATTGTGAACTTTAACCTCTGAGGCTGAATGCTATTTGCTAATCAGTTGCTGCTGCAACTTCATGTGAATAAATCAGCAGATAGAACAAAATGGGAGAAATCATGGTCTAGTAAACAAAACTTTTGGTGAAAAGTTGCACTCCACAGTTGTTTCCTCCAGACACTTGCAAAAGCCTTCACCATCCATTGGTATTGAAAAAGGCAGAGGAAAATCGGGAGGAATGCCAACCTGAAAAGAACAGTTCCATTATCATAAAAAGCTAATCAAGCATTCCTGACCATGTCAACCAAAGTTGTTGCAAAAATATGTATCGGAGAGACACATAATATCCAAAGAACTAACAACCATATGCCACTTGAAGAATGAGATTTTTTGAGATTAATGGTACTAACTTTCACTAACGATACTTCTCACAATATTGGTCTTATTGAGCTAATGAAATTTTCTTTCTACTGCATAGAAATCCAAACTGAAAAGGAAAAGACATAGTGATTCAAAAATTGATAAAAGAAAATGAAAATGTAACTTAGAAAGAAAAAATGGGTGGTCTTATTTTTTTAAATAATGATTATGTAAGTACGGATGGTTGCACAGAATTGGGCATGCTAAACTGATCACTTTTAGTTATATACTGGGACTAGCCCCTGACTAGTATGCCCTTATGTACTGGGCCAATACCATTAAGGGCATGTCCTTATGAGATCCAAGTACCCTAAGTTGCCCTAATCTTTAGAATGTCCACTAAGGGCCTCTAGATAGTATATATAGGGCTATCATTTATTCATTAGGTAGCTTATGATATTGGTTACTTTCTTAGTCCTAATTAGGTTTCAGCTATCCATGGCTTGTAGGGCTATGTGATAATTGCGATGCATCTATGCTATTCTTGTAGGGATTAGATTTTGCTGCCTCAAATCTGATCTTTAATATTCATTGAAGCTGTGATTCAGTTCATAACTCTTTTGCTTTTGACTACATTGGAATCTGGTCACAACCAGAGATTAAAATAGCTTAAATGTACAAAAAAACAGCACAGAAAAGAATTAGCTGTAAACTATCTAGATAATTCACACCTAATAAAAACAACAACCTAAACCCAAATTTTGGAGGACTTCAGTGCCTCTAAAGTCAGACTCCCAAAGAATGTTTTTGGAACTGAATAGATTTCTCTGCGTCTGTCTATTCTGTCTGTTGATTCTATTCTACCTTAACAAAAACACAATAGCAGGGGTCTGTTGATCTCCTTAGGCTTTGTTTCACATCTTCAGGATGGACTGAAGCTTTGTGTTTTCGGATGGGGGGCCGACGAGATCAGGATGAGAATAACAGCCGTCTCTGATTAAATTGCATGCATCCTATTTCTTGGTGGAAGAGCTACGTCAGCCATCAGCAAATGTTCATTGCTTAAACTGAAAACACTGTTAACTTTCAAATACAACCCATGGAACTTACTTCATGAGTAAAAGTTTCCTTCAAGTTCTTTGAGCTAAAATAAGAATAAATTCCAGATGCAGAAGTCTATCCACAGAATTTAGCTGCCCGGAAACCCATGAAAATCCATAACCAGAAATTTACAGGCCCATAAAGATTTGACTGCTGGTAGATCTTTTAGTTTTGTGAACAAGATATCATAAAAAAAGATGGATGAAAACCATTTACAACCCATCATACGATCGTTTTGCGTAAGAGTGATTGATACTCTCGGTCAATTTTTATATCATAAATTGTTTTTCTTTAGACCTTCACTGGTAGTTTGGATAATTTTGAAATTACAGTGAGCCCTTCTCAACTGACCAAATAAACCGGCGGGATTTGTGGCATAGCTAAAGTGCACACAACACACAGGTGTGAAGAAAAATGGGCATTGCTTGCATGAATTTCTTGGATTGATTCATCCTTTCAAGCTATGCTAAAACCATCATGAGATGTTTATGCTTAGCTTTGGTTAGTGCAGGATATATTGGAGCATAGTGGCTGAAGCAGATGGATAAATCAGCCCAAAACCTCTTGACTCTGAAAAACAATCATAATAGAAATAGAAGGCAGCTACATGTGGGAGATACTACTTAAGCCTTCTGCCAAGGTTCAGCTATAGTTGAGAGTAGAAACCATTCTAACTGTGCTGTAAGCTAGCCACATTTTGCCCAAAAACTTTTGCTCAAGCTCAACAATTCCTTCAAAATGTTTCAACAATTCCTAGGTGGATGTGGGTCTGTGCTCGATCATAATAAGGTGAAATTCCACAAAAATATTTCAACAATGTCATGTTAACACACTTGCAAGATCTTCAAATCAAAATCGGCACACATACCCACCATTAGAAAAAGATAAGTGCCCAAATCAGCAGATGCCTATAAAGTGCATACTCTTAACATAAGTTGAAGCGTAATCTTCAAGGAGAGACTTACTTTGTCAATGTCGATGTTTGCAGGGGTTTTGTACCTTGCAACAGTAACAGCCATTCCAGAACCATCTGAAAGTTCAAACACAGACTGTATTTTCCTGTCCAACAATTGGATAACTGTTCATAAGCGTTCAAAATACAAATTTAAAATTTAAGGACGCCACTGGCTTGTATTGAGTACACAGGAATCTTAAGTGACTATTATTGCTACCAATTAAGAAAGTAAGACCTTCAAATTTTTTAGTCATGCAGCGTGCTAATAGGGTGGCAATTTGATGGCCAGTACAGCTGCTAATGATAAAGGTTAGCATTTCATCAAACTGCGATGACTGAAGGATTGCAGCTAAGGAAAGCAGATGTACCCTTTACCAAATGTCGGCTCCCCCAATATGACAGCACGTCGGTTATCTTTCAAAGCTCCCGCTAGGATCTCGCTAGCACTTGCCGTTCCCTTGTTAACCTGTAATTACCACTTTTCAAATTGTTGCATTCCAAGTAGGTCACTACGCTTATATAGCCTGTCAACACATCATACTACAAGGTTGAAGCAGGGAGATTATTCATGAGCAAGATGTTCAACCACACAGATATGAGCTAAAGTGTCAAAAGATATGCAGTTCACAACAGCATCTAGAAACCTCTGATAATTCATTCCTACAATGAAAAGGTACAGCAGTAAAAGGGATTAAAGCAGGGAGGTTAATCATGAACAAGATGTTCTAGTATGAGCTAAAGTGTCAAAAGTATGCAATTCACAACAGCTACCACAGATGCATGAGCTTCGAGGGTAGTTCTTAACAACAATGGACAAAGTAACTTCACTTGCCTAACAGCATGAAAAACATGAAATTGCGTGTCAAACAAGTCTTTGCCCCAATTTTTTTTCCTATATAAAGAAGTGGTCCTCAACATCGTGCTAGTTAGAAGCAGAACATAACTTTTTCAGCCTTTGGGCAAAGATCAAATGCAGTTGTAGAGAGAGGCAAGAGTTTGAGAGTCAACTATGGCAGGAAAAAACACCACCCATTCCCTCTACACAGCACCACTCTCGGTTCTAGTATATCTAACAATACCAATTGTGAATAAGCTAGGGAGGGCTTCTCATCATACGGTGACCTATCAGCACATTCACATGAGCATCTTAAGCACAAAAGTCACACAAGTGTCACAAAATGCACTCAAGGGAATTCAACTTTTAAAAATTGTTCAATTATAATCTCCAAGAAATGAAAGATAAACGTCTCCTTAATACTTATGAGCAAATCATCCATAAGAAGAGAACAATGAAAGAGAAAATAGAGCAAATGCATGGATCAATATGACAATGTCCACGCATAACTGATCTAACTAGTTACTAAACTTCATATAAGGTGAAGCAATGCTACACTAAACCCAATCTCCTCCCTTATCTAAGAACTAGTCTCTCAAAGAATCAGCCACGAAGCCATTTGACCTAGGGTATCAAATTAGGGCTTGTCTGTGATTCTTATTTAGGGCCCAATAATTAACTCTCAATAGTCCAAGCAATGATTTGCGATTGACCTATTGTAAAAGTCGTGTTATTATAATCTATGAGAATAAAAAAAGTAATCTCCTTTGTAATTATAAACAAATCATCCACAAGAGAACACAAGAAAGAGAGAGTAGTGCAAATGCATGATCAATATGGTGTAGAAGAAAAACAAGATGGTCCTCCAATAAGTGGCATGTTACAGGCCTCCTTTCCTCTCCCCAAGGGCTGGCATATAACAAACGACCTTAAAAGAAAAAAGTAACAAGATGACAACGTCCACAAGTAATTGCTCTAGCTAAATTGAAACTTGCAGCTATGATAAACTGATCTCAATCTGCTCTTTGTTGTAAGAACTAGTCTCTCAAAGAGCCATCCAGTAATAATGAGGCCAATTGACCTACATTTATAGCCACAGTTCCTAGGAATGCATACGGAACCATTCCTAGGAACTGCTCCTAAAAAAATAAAAAATAAGATATAAAGAATTAGACCTATTATTTCAAAAATAACTTTAGTGTGGGTAAAGGCATTCCTGGAGGACACAATTTCAAAATTATCTTTGCCTTCGCTCTAAGATACGTTCTAGCCCATGGTCTTCCGTATCTCTCTCCTAGAGTGCGACCACCCCACCTACCAGGTTATCACCTTCATGCAAGCATTTTTTTGAACAACTTACATGGAACACTAGATGCAACTTGCATCCCTTAGGCAGTTGTAGCTTATAAGCTGCCTCACTAAACTTCTTGATAATTAGCCACAGTTCACAATACCTGGGGGATAGCTTTATCACCTTAGATTTAGGCGGACCATATAACCCTCATAAGATCTCCTATAAGTACAATTCGCACAAACATAAGCCTCACTTGATTCTTAGCCTTTAACAGACTTAAGCAGGCCAATGCTTGCTTTGCCTGCATCTAAGTCAAAAACTCTACAGCACTAGTTACTTTCTAGGGAAGCCAGACTAGCAGGCCGGAACCCATGATTGAGCTCAAACAGGCTCATACCAATAGACACGTGCTTCTTAACAATGTACACAAACTCACTTAGCAATAAATATTTAACCCAGTCAGTCTGTAACTCAATGACATATGCTCTAAGCATGTCCTCAAGGACTTCATTGAAGCTCTCGGTCTGCCCATCAATCTATGGGTGCTCACTACTACTCATCCGCAACTGTGTGCCCAACTTGGAAGCATGCTAGTCCAGAATGTTCTAGTGAACCGGGGATCCCTATTGGAGACAATGGACTTAGGAAGTCCATGCAAAGTCACGACATTTCAATGAAAAACTTTGCAACTTGAAGGTGCCAGGGTTGTCACTATCTTTCAGGTGGTGATAAAGGGAGCCATCTTGGTCAACCTATCCACTGCTACCATGACCAAATTGTGGTGACTCAAGGTCCTGGGTAGCCCAGTAATAAATTCCATCGAGATCCTCTCCCAACTATGTTGGGGAATATCTATGAACTGCAGTAAACCTCAAGGGCGTACATGCTCTGCCTTGTAATTTTCGGTGATTTGACGACGAGCTTATGCTCTTGGAGTGTAATAATTGGTATCAGAGCCTCGTTATAGAGAGAGACTGCCCTGATATCAAGAGAGTGGAAAAACACCAAATTTGCTCAATTTTTGAGGGATGTATACAATCTAGACTTGTCAGCATCGTCTACAAAAAGAGGATTGAAGAGCTTCACCTAATCTGCAAAAATAAATGTCCATGGTCTTCATTTCAACTCCGAGATGTCATAATGCAAAGAAAGTTTCTTAAGTGAATCCCATTATTTTAAAAGTTAAAACTCACAAAACGCTCATCGACAACCAGCATACAAAGTGTGCACTTCAAAGGCCATTACAACTCCCACACTTGACATGTCAAATTTGTTAGGATGTTGGAATGCAAACAATCGTCTATAGGATGAGCAACTGCTATATTGAAGGCTGAAGCAAAGAAAGTTTGGGTACTGCTCCATAATTCATGTTCACTCAAAGAAAGCTTTCCTAAAAATCTAATGAGATGTTTTGTCGTTCTTCAACTCTCCTAGGTCAGTTTGAAGATTAGAGAGCTTCATGAATGGATGCCCGCAGATGCATGCTGACCTCACATATATGCATGAAAATGAATTCGTGAGCATTCATGCCTACTCACAGCCCTCTATAAAGCAAAGTTTGGTGCCTATAAAGTTTGACATAGGAGATTAGGTTAAATTCCATCAGTGGGTAGTTGAAGAAATCTCACCAAAACAGCAAGAGGTTCTGTAGAGGCGACAACACCTGTGCCATCAGACTCATATATGTCTCGAACGCCCTTGCTGTCAGATATATAAACAATAACGCCCTTATCTAACCTGTCACATGTAAGTTTGGATGCAGTCAACAAGTGATTTCGCTTAGTATGGACTTCTTACAGACTTAATTTGTGACCAAAAGAAAAAATATGAAAATCTCAGCTTTTTATTTCACTTTTCTGGTGGGCATATCACACATTCCAGTGCACTGACCTTTCTGTGTTTGCTTTCTGGTAAAACACAGAGAGTCAGCTAGGATATGACTTTAAGATAATAAAAGCTTAGCTAAGACTATCATATCCTTCTAATTAGTCAAAACTCCTCAAGTTTTGCGAAAAAATGAACACAAAAGGGATCCCAAGAAGAAAATCTCACTTAAAAGATAAAAGATACATGGATTACTACACTCTAATGTAAACTTCCAGTTCGGATCAAGGTCTGTGACGCATGACCTATCATAAGAGAAGGTAGTTAGAACTTAGCAAGCTACCTCAATGACCACATTAGATGGTTAAAAAGCATCGGAAGTGGCCTTTTCTCTCCTTCAGAAATGAGGCTTTGGTTATGCAGTAGCCTTGGTTAGAAGGACGAGATATCACACCATCATGGAGATTTGAAACACGATATATTACACAAAAGTAAGACAGCATTTCTAACAGCAGAAATATTGAGTCTTTTAAGCCTCTTCCTTTAAAATACAAATAGACTATAGTATGCTTGCAATCAGCAATGAAGTTACTATCTCTTCGATGCTAAAATACCAAGGACTTAATCATAGGTGCCTAGTGTTGGGATTTCAATGCTCAGCCTCAAATCCATTTATTAATGAGCATCCTGAAAAGCCGTTCAAAACAGAGATTTTTCATATCCTGGGTCAGGTCGGATCGGTTCGAATTTTTTTGACCCTTCACTAAATTATCCGGGCGTCTCCGACCCTGGATCGGGTCAAATCGAGTTTGATTTATCCGACCCTGGAAAATCCGACCCTATACATATTTTTCGACCCAGTATACATTTTTCGATCCTTTGTATAAATTCGATACCCTCTAAAATTTCGATATTGTCGGTCGGAAATGCGACCCAACGACTTCGCGTTGGGAGTCCGCCTACTTTGTACATGTATTTACAGTTACAAGGCGGTTGTAATTAATATAGAAGATAGCATTCAATGCTAGTTAGTTGTAGATATTTTCGGAATATCTAATCCTAGAATCTTCATCAGAAAACTTCTTCTGATATTCCAAGTCTGATAATTCATTAATCTGTATCAGCGTTATCACGCTCAACAAGCTGAAGTTATAACTTCATGTAATTGTACTCATTGTTGATAATAATCAGAGTGCGATTTGTCCTACTGATGTTATTGGTCATTCATTGCACATTTGTTTGAATCCATCATTTGAACTATTTTGTTGCTAACTGTGGCATTTCCGATCCACGCATCTAGCTCGCTCCCAGCTTTCGCTCATTCCCACTGATTTCTGACACCTAGAACACTTCAATGATTTCACAATTTTCTTTGAGGAGTAACCTTATGGAGAAAAGGGATAATTAAAAAACTTCACTAGTTTATAAAAGCATCTCTGCCGGTACAAAGATGAGAAAACCTATACCATTGAGAAGTAATCACCCCATATTCAACAAAAACACAAAAATCAGAAGCAATATGAGACATACAAATCATGTTAATGTTACTAAAATCTGACCAACAAACACGCCTATTACAAAACATAACGCATTTTAGAACAGTGTTTCAAACACGTTCAATTTTGGTATAAAAAGGAAAGTCTTTTCCATACAACTACATACTCATGTTCAATATGATCTCTCAACCGTCTTTGTCTCCTATAGTATGAGATTGGCGGGCCCAGGTTATACGGCCTTTGTTTCTTGTAGTGACTTGAGCCTTCAACTAGGTTGTCACCCTGAAAAGATGCCCTTCTTCGAGTGACTTACATGTAATATTGGATGAAGTCTACATCCCTCTGGCAGCTCTAGTTTGTAGGCTACCACAATAATTTTCTACATAACCATCCATGGTCCGTAGTATCTCAGTGATAGTTTCAGACAAGAAAGGTGGCAAAGGGAAGAAGAAGAAGAAGAAGAAGCAGCAAGATATGGAGGAGAATCAATCAAATCAATCAGAAGATGGAAAAGGAAGCGGATGGCGGACGCGAACCGCGTCCGGACGCCGACACGCTAGGAGTGCGTCCGCATCCCCGGATGCGTCCGGTTCTTTTTTTTTTTTTTTTTTTAAAAAAAATTGATTTTTTTGATGTTTTTAGTGTAAAAAAAAAAAATTTTAAAAATTATGGACGCGTCCGGGTCCGGCGGATTGCCCCCGTCCAGCCCTGACGCGCCTGTCTGCTAGTATATATGTATCTATATATATATATATATATATATATATAGATAGATAGATAGATGAATATATATACAGAGAGAGAGAGAGAGAGATATGACGATTCACGAATCGCAAGTCGGATCATGATTCGCGAATCACTGGGTTAGGGCTTGGGGCAATTAAAATTTAGGGTTTAGGGTCAAATTCCGAGCAGTTGGGAAGTCCAATTCTTTAATCTTTTGGCAAAAAATATATGCAATAAGGGTATCAATAGAAAGAGAAAAAAAAGAGGATTACAATTCCAATAGTTTCAGGTCCAATTCCGGGTAGTTAGGTGAGATGCCATTTGCACAAAACGAATGGCGTTTTTTTTTACTGTTAAAGTTATGACCCAACTGGGATGAACATTCTATACACCTGATGAAAACTCCAATTTATTTTGTATAGAGCCTATGATCTTTTATGTGCATGTTTGGAGAAGAAGAAGGGATAGTAAGTCCAAGTCTTTCCATACTAAAGGTTTGGCAGCATTTGTAGCAATGCACATGGACACATCACTGAGACAATAATTGTATGCAGAAACCTGTTCAACTCTCCAAAAAGTGATATTGACTCCTGTTCAATGTCCAACTGGCATTTTCTCACTTCTGCCCTTATCCTCTCTCTGTAAGCCTCTGATTTCCTTTCCAGACATTGCATCTCCCTTTGGTGATCTCTAACTCTTTTTCTCAGGCTCTCTCTCCAAGTTTCTCTCCATGCCTCACTCTGCATTATTCTCTTTCCTCTTTCCTCAAGCTGAATACATGGGTGATTAATCCTTGTTTCCAGCAAAGCAATCATCTTGACAACTCCCTGTATGGGCCTCATTTCCTTGAGGCATGCCAGATACTTGGTTCCCATAAAGAAGTTTTGTTATCTCCCACCCTTCAGCAATTGTTTGTTCATTAGAATTGTTATCTAATTCATTTTCTCTAGATCCAGAGGTCAAATGCAAATCGGATGCAAGAGTTGATTTATTAGCAGCAAAATTGTTGTCCTATTTGAAAGAAACCTCCAACTTGTCTAATTTTTGTGATGGTGCAAGGCGTGGAGAACTTAAGGTGCTAGATGACAAACCAACTTCCTTCATGAGTATCATTGATCTAGCAAAAGAGCTCACATGTTCTTGGTCAATAGTTGTGGGACCTGCAATTTTCATCCCCAGTGTGCTCAAGTTCCAATCTTGTACACTTGAGAGCTTAAGGAGCACTTTTCCTGGTGGACATTCTGGAATAAGATCCACGAATAGACCTGATTTTTTGATCTTCCATGCCCCTTTTATCTCTCCTTTCTAATTCTCTCAAGAGTTTATCATCATCTTCCATTCCAGACCTAAATGTCTTCACAATCATTGACTGATTGGGAGCCATAATGAACTATCTAAAGTCATAAAAGAGTGTACTGAACCATAGCAACTCACAGCCAGTGAAATTGTCGGAAAGCCAGTTTATAGGAAAGCCGACAAAGTATAGAAATCCGGCATTTTTTTCTGGTTTTTAATGTTCTGAATGGTTTTTATTTTAGTTGCAATTTTTTTTTAGCTTAAATTTTTTTCATTTTTATAGCCAAGAAACAGTAAATTATGATTTATATACTGTTTGTATAGTATATATTATCAAATATATACAATATTAAAAAAAAAAAAACGTTCCGGACAGCATTCCAGAACACTACCCCCCCCCCCCCCCCGCCGGAACACGTTCGGATGCATCTATGATAGAAAAACTTGGCCCTCTTCTTGAAGTGTATAAACTAGTTTCAAAGTTAATTACTCTCAGCATTAATAGAATTTGTACGATGCATACCACATTTTAGCAATGTCAATAGCAGCTGGAAAGAGTCCTCCGCTGCAAAAAAAATTTCTTGGTGTCAAAATTGTACAATAAAGACAATACTCTGACTAATCTTGTCCTAGTTCTTTGATATCTTGAACAGCAATCAAAATGAAATTGGTACCATTTCTCATCCATTGAACTATTTTTACCTATTGTTACGAATATCCAACACATAAGCAGCGACTCCAATCTCACGCAAGCGTTCAATGGCATCCTTCAAAGAACCTGATTTCACAAGTGAGTGATTCTCAGCAGGGACACACGCACACACATTGTATCACCTCTCATATTTCACCAGGAGAGTAGAGTAGAGATCTATCTACTAGTCTTTCTTATATAGTAGCTGTTTGTTTTATTGGAGATATTTATATGCTCCTTAGTGTTTATCATACTTGGATGTACTCATTGGTCTTATATGCCTTTTGGCATTTAAAAGACATTAATAAAGCTCGCTCGCTCGCTCTCTCTCTCTCTCTCTCTCATTGTTTCAAAGTTATGCTAACCACATTAACAGAAGCCATCATTAACTTGTACCTTCCAGATGTCACATGCAGGAAGTTGAATATTCTAGAGCGGTAGACATACGGATAGAGTTCTGGTTGAAAGTTGAAAGACGGATGTAGCCAAGCTTGAAATTATCTCCATCTTTGGAGACATCACAAGAATCCCATGTTACAGGATTTAATGTTACCTTTTCCCTCCTATGCCACCAAATAGAAGTAATTAAAAAGCATCATGCCTTTCAAGGAATGATCCTCTCACCAAAAAATATTCCAATGCAGAGACAGTCAAACAAATAGGACCTCAATTTCAAAAAGGAATCTTATAACATAAAAAAAAAACAAAATTTCCTCGCTTCTCTACTATCATGTGAGAGGTATCCACAAAAGTATATCATCACTGAAATCTGAAGATTTAATTGTCATATTGCCATTTCTAGTATATTGGGCATCGTAATAACCATCATAATGGTATAACGAAAATGTATAGGCACTAATTAATGCTGATCATAATCTTAAAATCTTGGACACCAATGAATGTCTGGAATGGATAAGCCCCAGAGGAAAAGAAGTGGAAGTTTGCTTCAGAAAGATTGGAAATGCTTTGCAAAATTTGTACCCACCTCAACTGAATTGTTCTGAATTGCTTTGGTCCTTTATCTAAAAGAGTGAGCTCCACTAGTGAATGATCAGGACCCCTGATGTAGGAGCAGAAAGATGTCAATGAAGTATGACAGCCTTCTTGTAAAATGAGATTGTGCCAGAAACCTCACTAGAAAAGAATAGCTTCTGTGGATTTACAATTTCCAGTGCAAATAACCAACAAGTCATGTAGTACAATAAATATCTTTTCCAAAGTAAGCAGACAAAAGACAGAAGGAAAGAACTCTGGTGAACATGGTACGCACTCAAAAAACATTGTAACTTACTGTAGTCGTTGGGCAGCTTCATAAAGGCTCATGCCTTCAACATTCACTCCATCAATGGCCAAAATTACATCCCCAGGTACTACTCCTGCACGCGCTGCGGGACCACCGACAACAGGTGCAACAACTACTAGCTCAAGAACACCAGAGCTTGAGTCAAAACCAACCTCCAACCCCACTCCTGTCACAGCACCACTGGTACCACTCTGGCAAGTAGAAAGAATGTGATTGAAACATCAAACGTCTAATTCTAAGTAGCAATTTACATTTTGCACTTCCTGGCACCTTGAAAAAAGGCAATCGATAGAACTCATATCAAAAAAAATGTCTCAAGCCTTATTCAAACACATTGTCCCTTTTCCAAGCTCACACCTTGACAAACCCTTGAAGTCCAAAGATGAAACATAGATTCTTTTATTCTACAAGAAGACGCACATAATCTAGCTGAGTTGCCATCTGAATATTTTGTTACATCCAATATGCGATATGGATACATCACTTCCAAATAAACTTAATTATTGAGCTTCTCACTGCATGGTCAACAATTTACTAGTCATGACTCTCTTTTAGCCTAGTTTCAGAACCATAAATAGACAAAGTACCACCTCAAGGATACCCAAACCATCAAACTACCTCAAAACCCTCCCACGAGCACCCCCCCCCCCCCCCCCCCAACACTAACTGATTTATACACCTACACTGCCTATGGACATCAGCTCTACATTCTTGATGCACCATCATTATCGACCCTACACACAATTTCTCATTCTTCACAAAAGAGATGATCTATAAAGCTATTCAAACTCTCAAGACTATGCTTGGGAAGTTGATGACCTTCAGGCGAACGTTCTATGCACACCTCATAGGTGATCTTGCCTATTCTTGCGAGCTTTAACACCAAGGTTTGCCATTTACCATGCTTGTGGTACATGAACATCATTCATCCTACTCATAAGAATGGGGTCCCAATGAAGCCAATTATAGCTTGTCTATTATAGCCCAGCTGTATGGGGTAATCATGGAGTTTGAGTTGAGTTGAGTGACTGAAGTACATAACATGCATCCACTTGAACAAGCAAGTTCTCAATGAGCTGATTGAAAATTGATCCTTTCTTCTAAGTGGCAGACCATCATTGAGGCGGAGCAAAAAAGGAAGTTTTGAGCTGTTTTGCTTACTTCAAAGAGCATTTGCCATTCCTTGCGATGGACTAACGTTACCACCTTACGATAAACCCTGCCTAGTCCGTTCTCCATATGAATTGCTGCGGAATAACCAAAAAAACAAGCTGGAGACTTTCTAACCGCCTAACCACAAGCATCATAAGCGACCTCCCATATCCAACGTTCTCCCTACAAGCCAAAAAGTAAATTTGGGAAAAGTGCACATAGTGGTCTTCTACACAAGCTTTGCTAGAGCTCCATCACAAATGGAGAAGATACACACCAACCTTTCTTGATGATCTCTCTCTTGATAAAATCAATAGAGTGATTGAACAATAATGTCCCTTCCATCAATGAAAAGGAAGTGCATGTGGTGTGCCAAGCCTCTCCTAACTTCATAAAAGGCAAAACCTTGGAAGCTATTTACTCTCTTTACCCAATACAACAAAATTTGACCCAGCATCAAACTCTCTCTATCTAAATTCACCAATCAACCAACAACAACTGGAAGTATAGAAAGGAAAACCTTTATTGATTTCTTTCCAACAACACATATGATGTCCTCATAACACTGTAAGACCTGGTTACTACGTCCCAACCTTTGTTGCATAGAAAGCGAAAAGGAATGCCTCTCCTAGGCTCTCATATCCCAATCCTCAAGCACCCCTTGTCCCTGACATGTCCTATCATCAACACATGGCAAACTCACACTGGACCAAGTGTCCCAGTGGGCATATGACATGTGTCATGTTGACTGGTCAACTCTCCTACTTTTTAGGAGGTCAGTCCAACTAGTACAAATAAATGACCCAATACCTCATGCCAAAGCTAAACACGACTCTTGAGGTTCAGTTCAAACTAATTACAGCATAGTTACAATGATTACGACAAGCTGGTGCCCAAGCCATTTCAATAGTTACCAATAATTACAAGTGTAGAGCTACCATGTAAAATTGTAAATACTGGGATAGGGAGTAAAAGCTTTGACATCCCTTACCCCTCAAAAAACGATGACAAAATCCGAGTACTTTGCACACAAACTGTGCAGGTCTCCCAAGTAGCATCTGAAAGAGGTCTGCTATACCACGCAACCAATATTCATGGATCAATTGATTGCGCAAAGTTCAAACGCCTTTGCCACTGGTCCAATACCTTCATTGGCCCATGGATTACATTCAATCAAGCCATTTGACAAGAAGTTATCGCCATTATGTAAAACCTTTTTTTATCTAGAAACATTAAATACAGGATGCATAGTACAAGTTTCGGGCAACGCGAACTTATAAGAAACATCACTTATCTTTTTGATGATTTTCTGGGGTCCACGATAATGGGGAGATAACTTGTAACATTTGCCCATCTTAAAGGTCTTAGAGTCCTTTGATACTTGGAGAAATACCGTGTCTCCTATCTCAAACTCTCTCAATGTACAAGTTTGATCAGCACATGTCTTAGCTCAATCCATCAATTGCCTAATATTTCTCTTGGTTAACTCAAGCATTTTATCAATTGAGTTGGAAAATTAGCCACAGTAGCCATTTTCAAAGGAATTCCTAGGGTAACAGGATTATTGGCTTAAAACCAAAATCAAGCTCGAAAGGACCCATTTTTGTACTTACATTCTTTTTATCATTGTAAGCAAACTCTAATAGTGTCAAATATCTCTCCCACTGAGTTTGCTTATCCCCAACAAATGCTCTTAACATATCATCCAAGGTTTCGTTAACCCTCTCAACCTGGCCATCCATTTTAGGATGCTCAACTGGACCTCAAGTTTGGCCATTACTGTAGTCCAAAAGTTACCAATAAATCGAGTATCCCTATCAAACGCTATGGATGACGGTAATCCATGAAGTCTGAATACATGCTCGATAAGCAAGTTAGCCACTCCAGACTCATCAATTTTTTTACGCGTTGGAATATAATGAGCCATTGTCATGAGTCTATCAACCATAGCCAAAATAGAATAATGTGTAATGATGTATGACGCAAGTTGGAGATAAAGTCCATGGATATACTCTACCATCTTCCTTCTGGAATAGGTAGTGGGTATAACTTACCAGGAATCATAATCCTTTCAATTTTAATAACTTAAAACATGGTTTCAAATAATGATAATCATCTTTCTTTTACTTAGGCCACCAGACGTTACGTTAGGATTAACTTAAAGATCTTAGTCACACCAAGATGACCTGCACTAGGGCTATCGTGACATAAAATTGCAAAATCTTCTTAAGTGTGAGCAAAGAGACCAAAGATCTCCCTGTAAAACTCTACTTGTATAAGATTTGTCTCTCTCACCACTTTCTGGTAATGAGGATCCTCCTGCTAAGCCTATCTAATCTCAAAAATTAGGTCACTCTCTATGATCACAAAAGACACTTGATACAATATCCAAGATAATGCATTTGGATTCAGCCACACAATTCTTGGCACCCTTCTTGTCCGGAATTTCCATGTGAGATTTGTGCATCAAATTAGCCCAGCTGGCTTGCCTCCCTCTTACGTCCGGCTAATTGCAAAAATGCTAAAGGGTGTCATGGTTGATGTACACATAGAATTTCGCACCATACAGATAAAGCCTCCATGCCTTCAAAACATGGATTATGGCACACGAGGGGAGAAGCTAGGCCGTATCTGCCCATTGGCAAGATTATTCTCAACCATGCTTCTCACCTCTTCCTCCTCTTTAAAACTCATTCTATAAGGTGGTCTATTAATGAGAGATGATCTAGGAAACAATTCAATCTTATTTCCACGTTTCTATTAGGGGGCAACGCAGAAGAAAGTTCATCAATGAACGCATTTACAAACTCCTCCCTAATCTAACAGTCAAGGTTCTTAGTAAGGTTAGCTTGTCCTTGCCACACATCACTCTCAGATGCAGTAGTTGACATATCAAACAAGAAACAAACATACATATACTTACACTGAACCTTATGCAACTATGTCGTGATCAAAGGTTCTAGAGGCATGTCTGGCTCACCACAAAGTGAATGGATCATGTCATCGAACTTAGACTCATACACATGAGTATCACAAGCAATGGAGAGCTTCCTTTCAAATGCCAACCGATCCCAAGCACAACATCGAAGTGCACCAAGTGGATTATTTCAAAGTCCGATTTCGCAAAATAACTTTGAATGGTTAGAAGCATACCCACAACCCTAGCATCCCATACTTCTGCACCCTTTCCATCAGCCATCTCAACTTTGTACTGTTATAGGAATGGATTTGTGCTCACTCTCAACCATTTAATCAAAGTAGGATTGATCACATTATGTGAGGACCCAGTGTCAAATTAGCACATCTCTATGACACAACTATGCTTGCATAACAATCAAAGAAGCACAAGATAATTGATACCCGTGCTGCACTGCTCTCAATAACTACTACCAGACAGCAGGGGGCCGTGCCTATTCCTCACCCCGGTCCCTCCCTGTCCCGGTTCCTATTCCTACGGCATGTCCTATCACCGACCCTCATACCCCATCCGTCCCTCTTACTCCCTTTCTTTCTACGATGGACTATTCTAGCACCAAAGCCTTCGAAACCTTTCTTGCCTGTGAACTGGCATCACTTAAAGCTGCCACTTTATCGGAAGAAAAATTGAGAGAACAAAAATCGCATAATGTTAGAGTTCGTGGCATTCCGGATCCCAAAATGCATTACAGGAAGCAAGTAACTTTCTGAACACTACGCTATCCCATCATAGCAATGGAATCGATAAAGTTTGGCGTATAAAGAAAGATAATGCCACGCTTGTCATTCGCTTTACATCGTTGGAAGAACACAGATCAGTCCTCCGTCTTAAATCCAAACTCAAGGGTACCAAAATTTACTTGGATGATGACCTTACATTTATTCAGGTGGAAGAACGTCGAAGAGCTTTTCATGAAGCTCGTGAGCAGGGCAGAATTGCTATTTATAGAGATGGACAGGTTAAATACATTGATGGCAAGTCACTCTAGGTAGTTGGGGGCCCCGGGCATGGGAGCACCCCAAGCCCCCATTCATCACCTTCTCCATTGCGTATAGGTGTTTGGAATTGTAATGGGAGGGGACTACCGGAATTTTCGGGATTTCGATGGTATTCAGCATTTAGGGCAGTGACACGGATCATGAGTAGCAGAGGTTCAGGTGGGGTTGCATGTCTATATCGAGAATCTTTACAGCGGGTCCTTCCGTTAGTCAGCCAGGATGAGCATGCGTGCTATCTTTGGATTCGCCTCATTGGTCAAAGTCTTGGATTGGACAGGGATACTTTTATAGCCATTTGTTACTTTCCTCCTGAGACATCTACTTTTGCTGATTGTAATGATTCTCCATATGCTGATCTATCTTCCGATATCCTCCGTTATTCAGAGCGTGGTCATATTATATTGACTGGTGATTTTATGCCAGAACAGCCTCCCGTCAGCCAGTATTTCATGACATTACAAACTCACTTCACATACAGGCCCTTGATGATGTGGATATGGGTATTACCAAGACTTCTACTGATGCTGCCAGTCCAGTCACAACCTATGGTGAGTACCTACTTCATCTGGGAGCTCATGAGTTAGCCATTTTTTATGGCCTCTCATGCTGGCCCAATTCTGGTGCCTTCACGTGCCATCCTCATAGCAGCGGTCACAGTGTGGTGGATTATCTCAAGGGATCCCCCCTTCTTATCTCTCTCATCTCTGATTTTCACATCTCTTCCACTACATTGTCCGACCATTCACGCCTATCTTTTTTCTTGGGCATATTGCACGATCTAATATACATCCTACTCCTGTTACTACTCCTAAGCGTGCACCTATATACCGACTGTTTTGATCCCATCCTCATTCCTCAATACCAAGAATCTCTCACAACCTTACTTCATCACTTCCCTACTGACACCTCACTGGAGGATCAAGCTACTTTCCTCACTAATGCTCTTCATACGACAGCACTTGCTTTCCCTTCTCGTTGACCTCCAACCAACTCTCTTTCACATAAAAATTGTGCTCCTAAACAACCTTGGTATGACTCTGACTATCTTCTCCTTCATCAACAAGTTATCCAGTGTCAATCCCCCTATCTCCTCCATGATATCCTGCATACATACCGAAGGGTCCTCCGCAATAAAAAAAAACGCACTTATAATACGAATAAGGGAAAAAGGCTTATTAATCTTCTTTCCAGTTCCTCTACTGTGCTTTTTGGCGTGCCTTTACCCTTTGCTCTCCACCCCCCTCATTGATTGATCTCCATATCTGGACTGAGTATGCCACAACTTTATATACCTTACCTGCTAACCTGATAACTACCGCACTATCATGATCGGACATATCATTGCTAAGCTCTATGGCACCATTCTACAGTCAGCAGTGAGTACAGAAGCAGAGACTCGGAGACTTCATACTTTGGGACATTCTGGTTTTCGGACACACTACTCTACTACAGACCACATCCTTACACTCCAATCTATCATTGAGCAGGCCATATATAGAGAAGAGAGAGTTTATTGATGCTTTGTAGACTTTAGGAAAGCTTTTGACTCAGTTCCACACCATTTACTCATCCAGAGGCTCAAGGACTTAGGCTTTTCCACGGGCTCTTGCACAAGTGCTTTTTGGTGTGAGTTCATTCCCCATGCTCCACCTCCACTCCTCGATGACCTGCGCATATGGACTGATAATGCCACTGCCTTATATACCATTCATATGGACAAACCTATTTCCATCTCCCCTAGACCTTCTAAGTTTACCTTCTTCACTGCTGATATAGTCCATAATGCCATAAAAAAACTAAACACATGTAAAGCTAGAGATATAGATGATCTTGAATTCGAGTTATTGATCCATGTTGCTGATCTGTTATCACCTTGCTTAGACACCTTCCTCAATCAAGCCGTTGTCTCTAGTTTTCCCTCCTCTTGGTGCACTAATATCATTCATCCTATACACAAAAATGGTGATCCCATGAAGCTTGGTTATTATCGGACTCTTATGGTTGGGCACGTGATTGCGAAGCTTTACGGCACTATTCTACAGTCAGCTGTGAGTACTGAGGCAGAGAGTAACGGGCTGCATAGTATGGGCCAGGCTGAGTTTAGAGCCCATTATTCCACTACGAATCATATCTTTACTCTCAGAGCCATCATTGAGGAAGGTCGACATAGGAGAGAGCAAGTTTATTGTTGCTTTGTGGACTTCGGGAAAGCCTTTGACTCTATCCCACGCTCCTTACTTATCCAGCAGATTCGAGACCTTGGTTTTTCTGATGACACAGTTCTAGTAGTGATGGTGCTCTATGAGAGAGTACTTGGTTGTTTTTAGAGCGACATAGGTATTATTTAGGATTATTGAGCAGTGTGGTGGATCTGGTTGCAGACTTGGAGAATTTTGATCGCCATTCTCCTATATGCAAATGACGTGGCTCTAGTTTAACCTACTTGAGAGGGCCCACAGAGGTAGATTGATTGCCTTCATGACTTTTGTTCCAGATGGGGCATAAGGGTTAATATTGAGAAGACCAAAGTGATGGTCTGCAATACTTCCAAGAGTTGTACGTTAAGATAGGAACTCCTCTTTGACAGTCATCCATTGGAGATTGTTTCATCCTACACTTACTTAGGCGCACTCTTTTTTGGTCCTATATTCAGTATGAGACAAGCGGCTTCTGCTAGGCTTAGGAATGGTCATGCTTCCCTTGCTCAGCTACATTACCTATACACAAAGGATACAGGCGTTACCAAAGACAGATAGACGATACATACAGATTGCACTATCCTCCTCACAACGTCTTTATGGTCAGGGTTACAGATTATCATGGTTCTCTCAGGCATCCCAGAATTTGCCAGTTATGCTCTCTAGGTGAGGTGGAGTTTGAGGAGCACTTTATCTTCAGATGCCCAGTATACTATGAGATCAGAGGGCGATATCATTGCCTATTTCGAGACATGCCTACCACTCTACGCTCCCTCATAGCCTATGAGGACCCACGATGTGTTGCCCTGATGGTACGCGAGATGTTCATATTACGGAGAGACTTATACAGGTCACCCCAGCATTCTACCTCACAGTCACAGCCACTGATTACTTCATTCTTCACTAGGCGAAGATCGCGTGATTTACTGGCCGAGGATGATGATTCTGACGACGACGAGGATGATAGCAGCTCACATGCTCATAGAGATCAGAGACAGTGTACCCCCCACCATCACGCTACTACCAGGATCACCAGACATCCTACGCAGAGATGCACTATTACACATGCTCATGCTCACAGACGACGCCGGCAGGCTCTAGTGCTCTCTCATGTTGCGGCTCGCTTTACAGGAGTAGCACAACAACATCAGCATCATCATAGCAGCATAGCCTTGACATCTTGACACATACAGATGGACACACACTCTCGCATACGTGTCTATTTTGGTTTTAGTTTGTACTAGATGTTTTCTTTATTACAGTTTTGGAGACGTTTTATACGCTCCCATGGTTACCACATACTTGACATGTACTTCATTAGTCTTATATGCCTTTTGGCATGGAAAAGACATTAATGAAGCTTTCTTTCTTTCTTTCTCTCTCTCTCTCTCTCTCTCTCTCTCTCTCTCTCTCTCTCTCTCTCTCTCTCTCTCTCTCTCTCCAGCAGCTCTCTATTGCCTTTCACCCTGTTGTGTTCCACCTCTCCATTCAGATCTAATAGGTCTCCCTGCTTCAATTGTGACTTGTATAGTGGACTATGTGGATAGTATTTGGCCAGAAAAGAGTCATACAGTGCATAAAAAATAAGAAAAAATTTATTGTTAAATTCCCCAGGAAAAACCCTGCATTTTAAACCCCATATTGCAAAAAAAAAGGGGCGCGTATAGGACAAATCCCGCAATGCGATCCAGAACGCACAATGCAACTATGATACATACATACATACATATACACCTTAGTTTCCCGTTCCGGAACGGAAGACCAATTTTTTTTTTTTAAATACGTTAACTTTTAACAAAGGAATTGAGATGGGGAACGGAATAGTGAATCTAGATCAGCGTGAGCTTAAGAACGTGGCTCAGATAGCTATTCAAGAGCTGCAAGAATTTTATTAAGTTTTGCGAGATTTTTTGGCTATAAGCAGCTCTGTATCAGCAGTCAGACAAGATATGCATTATTGTCAGACAAGGCATGGCCATCGAGATAGAGGGTGAGTTTTCAAATATAGCATTAGATTTCATGCATAACCAAGATACGAAATGCAACGAAGATTTAGAGAGGTCCAGTCTTCTGAATATGTGCACAGCGCAGTGACAAATAGCACAGTAGCAACAGAAAGCTATACGTAGAAAAGATACACGCAAATGAGTATGACAGAGATGGAGGATGTGACAGTAACCGATAATTAGCAACTTCTTCAAATTTTGTTTCTGCTTGAACTGTATGTTTTCCAGCGTTTCTGATAACCCTAAACCCGCAATGTATTATCAAGCATCGCTCAATGTATTATCAAGAAATAGGAAGATCGTGGCCAGCAGGTGGCACTTTAACACCTGTTTTTTTTTATTTTGGAAAAAACGTTCCGACCTAGTACATTCCGGAAGGTACAGTACGTTCCGGCCCAAAAGGGTCAGAACGGGTTTCTAAGATATACACACACAGAAATGTAGTATTATAAACATATATACATATACATAGATAAAGAGTCAAATTGAAGTACATCAAACCAATATTCAAATAGACTCTTAAATCCTCTCTTGACCAACGATACACCCTTACAATAAATGAAAATGGAAATCTGACTGATTGGACATATATATTGCAAATGTTGAACCTATACCACTTTGAAAATGTCAAAACTAAACCTGCTCTAAAAATTGTCATATCTAAAACTGAAAATATCAAAACTAAACTCCTCTTAAAATGCCGGATCTAGAACCATTGTGAAAAATGTCAAATCTAAAATACCTCTGATAAATGTCAGATCTAAAACCACTCTGATACAAAAAAATGTCATGTACATAGCCATACCTCAGCCGCCAATTCAGGAGCACATAATTGATCAGTGCAAAGATAGTACACTGATAAATAAACCCTAGGATGCTGGAATTACTGCTTCAATACCACAAATATACTCACTCCAAACCTAATTTATAATGCATCCCAAAAAGTACGGTTGCAATCAATCAAGGTAATGAAAACGTTTGTCTTGATCTCCACAACATATCCCAGAACATCACAAAATCATGTGATAGGGCACATGAACCTGGCAAATCATATCCCCAAGCCCGCATCTACGAAAAAGAGTGGAAGTTCTTCAAGTCTCTCAGTTAATGAGCCAAAGATCCAAATAAGGAGGGTAAACAAGTGTTTCTAGACAGAATAAAAATTTGACTAAACTCAACATCCCAATAAACCTTTTAACTCTAGTTAACTACTTGTTAGTCCCTGTTTGGCCACTCACCCTTTTGATGATGCCCCTAAGGGATATACCTTTAGTTTATTAAGGCAAATAGACTCTTTTGGACCCCACCAAGAGTTGCATGGGTAATTTATAGATTTATGCCTACAAATTGTATTTGCGTGACATTTGCTATCTTGTACATTATGATTACTTGAAATCTTTTAGCCATGGGAAAACCTATGTCGCTAATACATGAATGCATTTAACACTGTTTGCTAGAAGCAATGTCTAAATTGCAATTTGTGCAAAAGAACACTCTTGTTAAGGTAAGCAGTAAACTTTCTTCCAATAAATCAAGTAAGGATTTCAACAGTTGAGTCGCATATTAAGCATCCATTCTGATAATAATAGTTTGTAGGCTCTTGGTTACACAGAGAGAAAATATTATAGAATGAAAATAGTCAACACTGCTCACTGGCAGCGTCTAAAAGGGATGATGTCTAGGAGCGAAATACTTCATACCCGCAGACTTTGAAATTTCTCTGGTTCCAGAAATCGGGTATAAGGATCGTTCAAACTTGCAAGCATTTTCCGGATTGCAGCATCTGCAAAAGTCAAAAGTTTTTTTTCAAGAAACAGGTCAATGACACAGGAGTAGTTTATGAGGAGAAAAAACTCCACAAACCTTAAAAGGTTACTATGAAGTCGAATTCTGTACTATAGGTGCCTCTAACTGATCATTGATTAGAAATTTCCCGACAACGAAATGCAGGTCGGAGGTAAATTTGAAATTTCAACTGATTATAGATTCATAAACCTGCACATTCCGTTGGTGTGAAAAATGCAAGGATAAAAAGAGTATAACCTAGTTTAAACGGCAAATGGCTGAGTCACCGGCTTTATTGAGAAACTTGAACTTAAGGACTAACAAATATGCACCACAGGTCAGTATGAGAGAGGCTGGGGCTAGGGCTGGGAGTGCTGAGAGGAAGAAAGGAGAGAGTCACGATGGATGGCCTTGTGCTGGGTGGAGGCTAACAGTAAATGAATATCTATGACGTTGAGATATACTTCCTCCTTATTTAGATAAAGCAAGACATAGTTTGTTATGGTATCATGTGTTAAATATTTGGTATTAAGAGTGGGGTATGGGGATTGCATGACTGCTGAAGAGAAAAAAAGAAGAATCGAGATATGGATACCTAGAAGACAACCTAGAAAGTCTTTGCAGCAGATGAAGATGCCAGCACAAATTTCCAAGCAAGAGTCATGTGCAACTGAGATGAAAGTTAGATGATTCTGCAACTCAATGTGCAAAAGAATAAGATCTAAATCCGTACAGAAGGTATTCAAAAAGCATAAGGTTGGCTGTCTAATTAAACTCTTCCATCAGTCAGTAGCAGTGCTCATTCAAGTTCTCTTGGGCATGGATTTCTCACCCTACAATCCAGATTATTCCAGTTCTTACATGTCAGTCTACTAGTTGGAGAAGCTAAGTGAAAAGCCTTACTATAGCTTTTTACATCTAGAGTACAAAGCTAAAAAAGTAAATACCTACAAGTTTCTTCACGAGAATTCATCGGCTCGTGACGAAGAGCGTCCTCACGATACCGAAACCAGCTTTGCCCATTGAACGTCTTGTCTACATAAGCCCGATCAATCACCCGCCAAGCCTCCAAAAAGATTAGGTTCTCTTCTGTGAGTGCCCCTACATAAAAAAGGAAGCATTTGGACAGAAGCGAGTGAACTTGACCTAAGCATTGATAGTATTGCAAACACATCCCCATGGTAGAAAAGTGAACACTTTGTTTGACCTTGACGAAATGGATTTCCATCAAGCAGCAAGTCCTCAAAGGGTAAGGAGTTATTAGCATGCCTTCTTTCTAAACATGTAACTACTCCTGCAAAGTTTGATCGGGAAAAAGCATATTAACTTTATTGACGCCAAGTACTTGTTTCGGTCATAAATCCGTCAGAGAAAAGAAAAGGATCACAAAACGGAGATGACATTGAGTAGGAAATAGGAAGAATGGATGAGCTTAGCAAGGCTTAACATCATGACAACTACTCTATTTACTGTGGTACCACTAAAATAACGTCAGGAAAACCTACACGCAGTAGAGGCCGCAAAATCTGTTGTCCAACTGAAGACCATCAATGCAACCATTGCAGAGGCCACGAGGAAGAGCCATCCTCTTCTTTTCTTGTTGTTTAAACGACGAGAATGACTCCTTTTCCGCTCACTGTGGAAAAAACGTCCACGTATGGAATGGAACAGCAATGGCATTTCGGTGGCATCAACCAACTCCACACACTCTCTTAACCATGCTCTCATGCTGCGCCTGGTTTCCTTTGTGAATATGCGGTCGCTGAGTCTAGTCAATCCTTCTTTTCCCTTTAGGGAATTCGTCCAAGAATCTTCATTGCAAGAACCAAGAAAATGAAATGTATGAAGACGCAGCAAGCTTTCTGTATATTTCCTCGGAAGATCTGGCTGGCGAGGCATGAAAATAAGGCTTCAGAGCATTCTTAATTGAAATCATCCACTAATACCTAAAACTTTCAGTAATGACACAACTGCAAGGAATCTGTTGTTCTCAATTGTGAAAAAATGTAGTAGATAGCTTATTGAGAAAAAAACGTGTCATAGTCAACGAAGAATCGAATTCATCGAGAACTTGTCGGTGAACAACAAGTAACGTCAATTTTTCAGTTCGCCAAAAATACTCTGAAAGAGAAAGTCCTCGTGTCATTATCAAGGAAAATGAACTAGAAAACAATGAGGTAGATGATTAAGAGCAGAAGCGAATCTCAATCCATTATTACGAAGCTAATTGTAACAAGCGTGAAAGTGAGACAAAGCCTGAGTCCACTTTACGAAATTAAATCTGATGCAATAACTACGAAACAATGAGCTTGGAAAGAGTAAAGCCCAGAATCCCTGTACTATGCTGCAAATAATACTGCTAAACAGGCAGCCAGCTTTCTCAAAAAGACTCCGTTAAAACTCAGAAAACGACGAAAAAAATTGCGAGCAGGAAGAAATGAGTATGTCACACTGGCTCTACTGGACTTTAATTTTAAAACAATCTGAGTTTCAATATCATCGTATGAATCCAGGTAAAACCTGAAATTTGTAGAAGAAATGACAGGATTGCCGCTTCATTCCTGCTTTTGTGCTGATACAATTCCAGGGCATAAAATAAGATGCAGGCGACAATGCCATCATTGCTTAGTCCCGCCTTAGCCAAAAGCGATTTCATTCACATAATGCTATAGCTCATAAATGCTGATGGATGGACTGTAGCTTATTCCTCGGATTCAAGCTCCACATTCATCCTCGCAGCTCAGCACAGAGCTCCCACCTCCTTTTGCTTCACCACAAAATCAAAACCGCTGGCGATAGAAGAAGATGTTATAGTTTATGGTTGATATGGAAGGCAACCCTCGTCTCTTTCCTTCACCAATCTTTGAACACCAATCTTTGAATCACCTTTCTTTGCTTTGCTTTCTTCTTTCTTGAGAGTAGCCTATATTAAGGATGGAAATGATTGGCTGGGGGGCCAATCTTACGTCACCTTTCACAAGGTGGACTTAGGGGCTCTTTCCATCGGCATGAATACTCAGTGATGGGTTGATGTCCATAGCATGAGTACTCACTCATGACTACTCACTGAGGGGTTGATGTCCATGGGTTGCTGGAGCTCGCCTTGCCACGCAACTTGTTGGCGCAATCTGTTCAGTTCTTTGATCTCTGACTTGCCAAACAGGTGATTTGATCTTATTTGTAGCACCTTCAACCATAGCAACGATCTGCATGTTGGGCCACACACAAAGCAGCATGTCATGTGACTTACACAATTATCTCAAGTGGTTTGCAACCACTTTGAATCTTGTATGGTTGGGGCTCCACGAATCCCAAGTAATATGTCCTTCGATCGTCGTTATGACATGATGACATCAATTTTTCTTCTCCTTGCATCAATATCCAATATTATGTTGTTCCATGGTAGAAATGCTCTTTGCCCTTTCATTTGTGGAGCATAACGGTGTAGGCCAATCTCTGGGCCAGGTCATCCTCACATCATAGAGCTATTTGGAAAAAGGCCCTTATCCTTCATCCT
The DNA here is from genome assembly GCA_029204225.1 of Diphasiastrum complanatum. NCBI lineage: Eukaryota > Viridiplantae > Streptophyta > Lycopodiopsida > Lycopodiales > Lycopodiaceae > Diphasiastrum > Diphasiastrum complanatum. The sequence continues at coordinate 32,582,676 of CM055103.1, read as the reverse complement.
ATGTCCCAAAAATGGATGTTAAAAAAGAGAGGGTCCACTCATCTAGGAGGTCATGTTCACTTATAACCCCCTCCCCCTTTAGCAATAAGTGGTTTCTTATCCATTGACATGCACTAGGACATTACCCTCAATGATATCTCTATTTGTGGTTGCAAGAGTGCATGCTCACTACTACCAAGCTACCTTTTTCAATGTTCACTCGTGTTGTGAGATCTTTAGGAAGTTGCCTAAAATCAATTTATATGTACTCTTGAGCAATGATAGATTTTGGGTGCTCATGTATTTGTGTTGCTTTTTATGATGTCATCAGGATAATAACTTTGCCAATGATGATGCTATATGTTGTCTCTGGATGAGAGAAGAAGAAGAAGCTATATTAATGTCTTTTCCATGCCAAAAGGCATATAAGACGAATGAAATACATCCAAGTATGATAGCAGCTAGACGGACCAATGTCATCGAAACAAACTTACTGCATCAAACACAAAAACAACCACTAAGAAGAGAGAGAGTTGTAGTCTAGGATTATATTGTACGGGGAGAGAGATTAACACATCAAAGCTCCTCTTGACAAGTCAAGACCATAATGTTTTAAAACTCTTTATTCATAAACCAACAAGGAAATACATAGTTGAAAAGTATATAGTACTAGAAAGCATCGTAAAGCAAAACATATTTCAAGACATCCAGCTGGTACCTGCCACCATCCCACCACACAAAATCACACAAATTAGCACAGTGAGGAAGACAGGTGTCAACGCTGAATGTCAGCTGTTATCCATGTACAAAATAAGTTTACTTAACTAATCAGCATGCGATAAAGATGAAAATTTTATAGTCCAGTCTTCCCTTACGAAGAGATGCTTAAAGCAATAAGCCGAACCATAAATTTACCGTATCAAGGTGAGTGTCATGTTGATCGGTTTTGATGGTTCTGGTCCTCATCTTATTACATAAATTAAACAAATACGCATTTTACAAAATAAGCTGTATAAAATATAAAGAAGTTTGCAAACGAGTGAGTAGCTTGGACCGATACATGAAGTGCGAGGCAAATCCATGCCATACCAGCATTCCTATCTGTAAATAGGTAATGTACGGTACTCGTAACTTCTTGAGCAAATCCATGCTATACAAAAGTCCGCAAGCTATCTCATTGTTATATTGTCTATGAGTCATGATTGTGACTTTTTTAAGAAAAACCAAAATACAATATTTGTAATCATTCATGAAAGAGTGTACACAATCACTTAAGTAGCTAATGAAGGTTATCATCATTCGTATGCTAAGCATTGGTTTGGTATGCTATGGTAGTGCATGTCATAGAAAGAGATATGTAATGAACTGGTTCACGAATCGACCTGCTCTTCTAAAATTACGTTAATTAAAGAATCTCTTATGCTACCAATGTATCATTTTTGAAGTTTCAAACCCTCGAGAAGTGTGAGAAGCACCAACCTGAATGGTAGACGCTAACAACTCTTGTGAAGTGGTCATGTTTGCTTTTGAATAAGTTTAAATCCGTATCCAGTTCTATGTATATCATTACATAATCATCCGTACGACAAACGTGTTATTGTTAGAATCCATGACTTCTAAACATTATCAAAGCTTTCGTAGTAGTTTTTAATAGTATAGCTCTTGCATAGTCTTGAGAACAGAGTTGAATAAGAGTGTTCATACCTTTGGTCACTGTAAATCGAAACCCAATGGTATGAGTTTAGAATTTGTGCTACGTCGCTGCTATATTGTGCAAGACAGAGGTGATAGCAAGTATTGTTAACGAAACTACGCATTATGAGTGCTATCATGCTAAGATATATCACACCGTTCAGAAGAAGATTATAGCTCATCGTTGGACAATAAGTAAGAAATTGCACTGGTATCCCCATCGCTGACAGCCACGATGGATATCACCATAATGTATCATATAACTCAGTAGGAGAAGTGGCGTGTCAGTATATCACTGAATCAACAGCGATTTGCCATCAACAACTGTTATACATATCCGTAGTATGTGTCTCTCGTCTATCTCATGAGAAGCCATTGCTTTGAAAAGTATCAACAATAGTACATATTTCCTTAAGAAAAGTTTCTTGCTTATTACAACAAGACATAACAGCTATCGGTTGTGATATAATGACCTTATACGAAGTTAAACACATATCTATTTGAGGCAAGGTGTATATATTGCAAAAAGCGCAAAGGAAGGGCTCTCCTTTTATCATATTTGGACATATGTGTACAACCGGTAATTGGGTTAAAGGTGATTGTAATATTCATAAAGTTCACCGAATTACATGTGTTGTCGTTTCCATCTATCTCAAGGTACTCCAGGGGATAGATCCAGAAAGGATTGTCATGTGTTCTTGGTTGAGTCTTGTCTAGGAAACGTCCAACCGTATGATTATTGATAAAGCATATGTTGTCAATGTACCTAAATGAATATTTGAAGTCGTTCATAAATTTAATGTGCCCTAATCTTGTAAGCCTCTTAATAGACTGCATTTCAAAAAAAGAAAGGTACCAGTTACACCACATTGGTGAACATGAAAAACCCATTGTCTATAGTACTCCATTCATATGAACCTGCATTCTCTGAAGCCCATTTAAAATCGTTGGTTCCAGATATTTGTTTGAATTTGAGCAATTTGATTTTGGCAATCTTAAATGCCGAACAAATCATTTTAGTCATAATAGTTTTCAAACCGTCAATCCCGTTCAAAGGAATATTTCCGTAACATTTGGAGATATCAGATGCTTTCAATGGCGTAAATGAGCTTGGGTATATTAAGGTCGATCGATGAATCACATTGCCATAGTAAGGATGTGTTTAGGATGCTCTTTTATGTTTTTGCCTTAAGGCCTGCACCTTTCATAATGAAAGGGAACAACATACCAAGAGCACATGTCAAGAACTTAGCAAGTCTAGAAAAACGGCAATCGTGTGCATTCGTGATCCATCTGAACGTTTCTTTATGCGCTTTATATGTGCATATCAAGAAAGATAATTTCCTTGAATAGATTAAGTCATCGGGTAGTAATTCACTCATAGAGGAGCTTACGTATTCCACGAACTTGCGACGAGATTATTTGTAAGATCCGAAAAAGGTGTAAAATATGGACTATCGAGTCTTCTAAAACAAGCTTACGTACAAGATATATGCATATGAAATAAGGGTTATGTTGAGCCTTGTCAATTCCATTAATGTATAAATGCTTGGTAATCCATTTTCATCTGTTGCAGGCCTCTTCTTTTTTACGCAGTGGAACAGTGCTCCCTTGAATCCATTTTTTGTTTTTTAGTAGTTCTAGGGCAGTTTTTCGACAGATTTCAGCATGCTTATTATTGTCTTCACTTGAATATATAGGTAGAAGTCTCATGAGTTTCAACCAACCATCATGTAATTCAGAAGCAATACTCTGGATATTAGTATGTTGTAGAATGATATGATTAAGTCCTTTTTATAAGGAGCTTTTGAAGACCTTACTATTGATTAAGTTGCAATTTGTAGTCAAAACATGACCAAACTTTTTTGAGATAAAGCCTTTAAAACGTTTCAGAGTAGTGCATAAACAAGCTTGTAAGTTTTCAACTTGAAAGTTACAAAAGACATCATAAGGAAAGTACCAATCCATCTTAACATTCGGCATGTATGACCAACCAAAGATGATATCGTCGAAGGACTCATGTATAAAGCCAAATAATTGTAGTAAAATGCGAGCGTAAAACTGCTTCACATGAAAGGTCTCAAACATCCTATTGCGGTAAAGTAAATGTAGAAAGAGTGTTCCCTTGGTATCATGCGTAATGAGTTGTAGGTGATTCGTCGTATTCCTGATCAGTTCCCTTCTGTCCAAAACTTCATCGTCCTGCAAGCATATCAATCCCTATAGAAATTTAGCTTCTTGACTGGCAGCTCATTCTTTGTTCTACTTCCTTGCCCTTCCTTTCCTTTGAATCCTGAGCTTGGGTTGTTGAGGTTAAAAGTGCTCATTCTTTTATTGGAGTTTTGAAAGAATTTGTCTTGCAGTGTAGAAAAGCTGGGTCTTTTGAGCAAATGTTCAATCTCTCTAATATTTTCGGCATCACCCAGAGCTGCAAGGAGTTTGGCAGAAGGATTAGCGGCAAGCTCAATGGATGCTTCTATCATGTATTGGCGTAAAAAGAGAAAAGTCAGGTGTGCTTTGACAATATCCCTAGTCGGCTTGTGTAGCCAAAGAAAAAAGGCATTGAGTTGGTTATGTGGGGAGGCACCAGGGAAGAAAAAGCTCAGATTATTCATCATGTACCAGATGGCGTGGTCAAACTAGATAATGGAGGACTGCTTTTTGCATTTGTCAACACATCTACATTTGAAGAATGGTCTTTTTCAGTTCCAAATTTTGGCTTGGTGGAGATTCATTCTATGAAACTAGTGTCAAAATATCCATGACTTCGTGCCCAAGTTTGCTTAGAAGGGCAGCGAGAAGGCTCAAATTTGTTCATATGAATGATATTATCAAAGGCAATGGGAGTCTCAAGAATGAAGTTTTTGTTTAGCGCAGCAAGTTTGCAGGTTTGTACTTCTTCATCAGCAAGGTGTGCAAGAATAATCCAAAGCTCGATAGGTAGGGGAGCAAGAAAATTGACAGTGGGTAAGCTCCAGAGCTTATAAGAAGTACGTGCAGATTTGATTTCAATGGTGTGTGCAGAAACGAATGGGACTTGGTAGTTTTTGGATTGGTAGAATTCAAAAGTAGATTGATCACCAATGTCACAGATGTCTTGGGAGAAAGTTTCAAGATACGAGGCGCTATCTTCGTCTAGTTCATCTAAAAAGATGAGAGGATGTCGTGAAGGAGGAGAATCAGGTAAAACAGGAGTGGGTTCAGCAGAAAGAAGGTTGTTTTTTTTTTCAAGGCAGAAAAAATCTTTTTTACTATGCGAATTATAAAATCTCTCTTCCATCTCATATTTCTCAACAAGCCCAGAGAAATCAGCAGCAAAGTTTTCAATGATACCCATGGGGTCGATCTTGCTTTTACCGTATTCCATGTAAATCTTGACCCAATGTAGTGTATCCAAAAGGTCAATAATACAAAGAACTTTATCTTCAGGTCCAACAGCGTTACAGGTAGCACGATCTGTATCAGTAATAAAACTATGCAATCCTTGATCTTGGGTGAATCCCCCTACTGCCTGCTGGCTTTGGTCTCGGCTGGTACTGGCCTATGCAGCGTCAAAATTAGGTGGCAGTGGAATTACCACGGGGGTGGGCTGGGCCTTCGTTTCCATGAATTTTTTGGCAAGCCTTGAGGGCTTGTTTGGCTTGGGCGAGCTCGTGAGTTGCGCTTGTCCGATATTTGTTGAACTCTGCCTAGTAGCTATTTAAGGTTTGGCTATAAACCTGCACCTGACGCCGAAGAAGATTCATTTCTGATTGAGAGAGCGGCCTTGAGTCTGGTGCATGTTGAGCTAACCAGACGAGCTTTTCATCTTGTAGGGCTTTGACCTCCATCCCCAGGTGCGTATTCTCTGCTTCCAAAAGGTTTAGTTGCGCCTGGATGGGAGCAAGCCGTTGGGATGCTTCGGATTGAGGCTCCCACACCTTCGTGGAGGCCTCTGTCAACGCTTTGGAGAGGCTTTGGATATAATTATTGAGGCCCTCCTCCTTCTGCTACAGCTTGGCGATCTCCTGGTGCCCTTCTTGTTCATGTTGCTGAGTCAAAATCAGCTCGTGTTGTAGCTTGGTTAGTTCTGCTCGCAACTGTGTGTTGTTTGTTGCCAGGTGTAGTACCCTACTTTCCAAGATAGCTTTGGCCGCTACCGCATCCAAAATGTATTTCCCCAGAGTCTGGTACACCGTCGTTAGGTCTGTGAGAGCAGCCGGTACACTGGCACTGGTAGGGGCTTATGTTGTATCGGCCCTGACGACTTGTGGAGTGTCGTCGTCGTCATCTTCTATTAGGTTCTCATTGGACCTGATGCCATCTGGGGTGTAGGATAAGTCCAATCTGGCGATGGTACAAAAATTGTTTGGACAAATGCGTCATCAGGCAACGGTTGGTTTCCCTCGGCAACCTTTGTTGGCGAAGCAGGTGGGGTTTGAGAAGCAACTGTGAAAACAGGGGTGAGGACGGTTTGTCCGAACGAGAGGATGGGAGAAACAGAGGGGAACTGAAGGGTGGTGTAGAGTATGGAAGAAGGTGAGAATGGAGCAAAACATGTCTGACGTGGGGGTGAAAAATTGATGACTTGCATCCACGCTAGAGTGTCTGGAGACAATTGAGAATCAGAAGGATTGAATGGAATGGAAGCAATGGTGGCAGCAGGAGTGATGGAGGATGCGATGGTGATGGACGAAATAGTGGATAATGGAACAGAGATAGGGGTGGTATGAACATAGTAAACGGGGATGGACAAAGAGTTGTGGATGAAACACTAAGAGAGGTAGCGACAACAGAGATCGGAGTGGGGGGTTGCATGGAAGAAGAAGTGGCGGTGGTTGATGGAGTGGTTAGTGCGGTAGTGGAGGCGCATCTTCGGGTAGCAGGTGGAGATGAGGATGTAGAGGCAGTGCCACACATTCGTTTTCTAGCCGTTGTATTAATAACTGCAGGTTGGGAGGAGGTGGATGCTTGGGATGGCGGATAAAGGTTAGTGTGTGGCAATTGGGTGGACAAAAGGGATGAGCATTGGAAACTGCGCACTTTTGCCTCGAGAAGTGCGCAGGCAAAGTTACACAACAGGGGGCCTGCTGCGATACGCTCACGGTTGTTGGGTTTGATGGACTTGGTTAGTTCACGAATGAGGAAGCTATGCTAGTTGTATGGCACAACTGAGGGGCCAGAGAATTCCAAAAAGGATTCCACTATCTAACTCAATAGCTTAGACTGGATTCTGTCCTTGCAAAATGTTGAGATAACCAGAAAGTTATTCAATAGATGCGCAGCCGTCCGAATGACGGGTTCCGTGATAGCATCTATCAGGTAACCGTTGTTAGTCTGGATTGGGATTTCTGGTGCAGTTTGGGTGATGAACAGTTTGATCAGAGTTTTGGCGTGGCGATGGGAGATGGGTTGACGATCATCGGACATAATGCCAATGGTGACCATTGAGTCTGCGTTAATCCTGACCTTGTACATGGTACCTTGGTACAGGAAGTGGAAGATTGCCGCTAAAAGTGGGCCGACTGTCTGCAGCCATGGTTGGATCAGAGCATCAGAGGGTAAGGGCCAAGTCTTTGTGGTCTCGGGGATTTCACGCTGGATCACCTGCTTGGTGAGAGGCCATGTTAGCAGTGATAATTAAAGGTCAAAAAAGTAGGAAAAATGGTGAAAAAGGTAAAAAGGTGTGGAAACGACAAAAACTGTGAATTACGAGTGTTGGATGACAAGTATTGTAGTTCAGAGCGCAGATCGGTGTTTAGTACGAGCAGATGATAGCTGGTAGGAAGTTTGGTCGCAAACGGAGAACTCGGTAATTTTAGTGTAAATTTCGGCAGAGCTTCGCTAGCAAAGGTGACAAATGACTCGAATTTAGCCCTTATATAGCATAATTTAGAGTGCGTATTAGGTGAAATCCACTTTCTCTTGTTCAATTCCACCCAAATTCTAGCAGGCACTTTTTTCACAAAATTTAAGACCTCTGGAAAGTCTGCGAGAGTTCAGAAGGTGATTTGACTGCTATGTGAAGGCTCTGCGAGGGTTCAACTCTCGCAGGAATTGATCTCTCGCACAACTTATTCCTATGATTGGATTTTCAAGATCAGACCATGTAGGCAGGCTAATTTCACTACTCTGATTCCATTTAGGCACTTGCGAGGGTTGGTAAGATGATTTTGAAGCTCTACGAGGGTTCTGAAAATTCAGCTTCTGGGAACTCTCGCACACACTAAAAAAATGGTGATTCCTCCATCAAAAACTCTCACAGAGATTTTTATGGATGTATCTAGGTCAGATTTGGTGACTGTCCAAGTTTCAAGATCTATCTCCTAGGGGATCTCAAAAAATCATGAAAAAAGTGCTCTTTCAAAGTGTTTTTTGACGAGATCTCAAGATTTTCGGATTTTTAACTTTTGTAAACTGGTAATCAGCTTCATCTAGACTTGATCTGACTGTTGGTAGTTCTCTAAAAGTTCTGATGAATACTTGGTAACTGATCCAACAATCAATTTGATGATCTACTTCCTTTTTGATCCTATCTGGATCTGGCCGAATCTTGATAGATCTAGCTTGATTTGGCTTGATCTTCCTAGGTCTAGTTGTGATGGTTTAGCTGAATAGCTTTTCGTAATGTGCCATACCAATCTGGATCTCTCTTACTGTGGTGGCCAGTACTTCCTTGATCCGATAAGGACCTTCGCTTGTGAATTTTAACTTTTCCTTGATCGCCTTGGTTTTATACATCAGGACCAAATCTCAGGAGCGAAGATCCTTCTTTTGTAATCTGCGATCATGTCATGCTTTGCATGTTTTCTTTTCAACTGCCAGTGCATGCACAGCTAGTAAGCGTGTTTCACAAAGTTTATGTAGAGCTTTGTGGCGTAGTTGTAGAGATTTGGACTCATTAAGACGTTGTGTGGTGGCAATCCTTAATGAAGGAACTAAAAACTCTACTGGCATCACAGCATCCTGACCATATAATAGTTGGAAGGGTGCTTGATCAGTGCTTCTTTTATATGTTGTCCTGAATGCCCACAGTGCAGCATGCAATTTGTGTTCCCAATCTGATCTGCTAGCTTCAACTGTTTTCGTGAGCACGCTACACAAGATCTTATTGGATGATTATGCTTGTCCATTACCACGAGGATGATCACGAAGAATTCCTCCAACAGGACCTTGATGGTCTCATTGATTAAATGACTTCCGCGATCGCTAACTAGCTCTACCGGACATCCAAAGCGCACAATGATATTTTCATAAAAGAACTTGGCAGTGGTCCTAGCATCAGCTACTCTTACTGCCTTGGCTTCAACCCACTTGGTGAGGTAGTCTGTGGCTACGATTATGTATCGAGCCTGAAAACTCCTTGCCGTAGGGTGAATTGGACCGATGTAATCCAATCCCCACTTTTTGAATGGTGCTTGGGCTAAGACCGGGTGCAGTAGGTCATAATTTAATCTTGTTGGCCTTCTTGACCTTTGGCACACATCGCACTTTTTCAAGTATTCCTCCATATCCTTGTGAATTGTTGGCCACCAACATCCTGATTGCAAGATCTTGCGAACTGTAATGTCGGATGCAAAATGGCCTCCACCCATGCCTTCATGTGAAAGCAAAATGATCTGGGTGGCCTCATGAGGAAGAATACACCGTCGAAAAATTCCATTTAATCCTCAGTTAATAAGGTCTAGCCTTCAAGATCAATTTTCCTCTGTTCCGCCTTTGGTAGTGATTTGTCTGGTTGGCCCCGCATTAGATATTCAACAATGTTGGCAACCCATTCTGGTACTATGTCCACGTAAAATAAGGCAGCATCTGTCAGCTCATCGTTGGGTTGGGTTGCAATCTCCTTTCCCTTGATTTGTGACACATGATCGGCCATGTAGTGTTGTTTTCCCTTGTGAACTACTATATGAAAATCAAATTCCAACAACAGAAGTAGCCATATGGTAATTCTTCCGGTGTTGCAAGTTTTATTAACGAGATAGAGCAAGGGTTGATGGTCCGTATAAAAAGCAAAATGTGTGGCCATCAGGTAGTGTCAAAATTTCTTAACCGCATAGATCATTGCCAGTGCTTCCCGCTCTGTGGTTGAATAGTTCATTTCGGTATCACTGAGCTGTCGGCTTACAAATCGGATTGGAAAATTTTTTTTGTGTTCACCTGGCTAGGTTGAGACTGCTCCAACTGCATACTTCGATGCGTCCGTATGCACGTGAAACTCAATGGACCAATGCATCCTTAAGCTTCTGGAAAGCCTTTAGGGCTTCCTCGTTCCAATGTGGATCCGTCGTGAGTTTGTAAATTGGTCGGGCTAACTTCGCAAAATCAAATTCTAATGCATTGCCAAAAAGCATTAATCTTTACATCGTAAAAAATGCTTCTTGGTTTCCAAGGGGAGGCTCGAACCTGAGACCAAAGAAACTTTGGATGTCAAGCTAACCAACTAAGACAACCCCATTGGTTCATCGTAAAAAATGATGTCATTTAGTAGCAAATCTGTATGGTTGAATCTCATGAATCTGGTATGAAAGCATGCAATAAAGAGATCAGTCACTGATTTTCAAAGAAAAGCATAGCAATGGAAAGAAAGATGAATCACATCCTCATCTAATATTTTGCATTTAGAGCAGACATGCATTACATCCCCTCTATAGTTGGCATAGACAGGCAGACAGAGCTGAAGAATCCTAAGAGAGAGGACTGTGAACTTGTCAGTTCTAATTTTGTGAGTGCATCAAGATTTGGCTTTCCAAAGGTGGGAGGGATCAGAGAGATTCCATTTGGAATTGAACCAAGCGAAGATAAAGTTCGGCTCTTTAATGGCAACAAAGACGGAAGAATAGGAGATTTTGTCTGATTTGTCCAAGGCCTTGAAAACCCAATTGTTGTTACAATCTATGGACGGGGAAGTAGACAAAGGCCCTAGGTCGCCATGGGAGAAAGTGAAGGAAAGAGAGTTAGTTTTGCGAGAGAAAAGTTCGAGATTAGTTTTGAGGTGGAAAAGTGTTAGAATCTCCATCGTTGTGTCGGTCATTGCTAAAGCACAAACAGGTGATGAAAGCTACGTTACCACCCAACCATAGAGGTATTGCCTCCTCACCCCTGTGCAGTGGAGCTACAGACCACCATCAGACAAGCTCGGATCTCATGTAAGCCATGGTGTCCCAGACTCTCGCCTACCTACATCTTGAGGCCTAGATACTCGTCCTCACCTAACAACCAGTGGAAGAGCTCTTCATTCTCCCGGAGAGAATGAATGCCAAGCTCATGAAGATCCACCTCTATATACATAGTCCAGGCGGGTCATCTCCCTCCATAGGAGTCACACATGACCAACGACGTGCGGTAGTTGTGCACACTAACGTGGGTCTATAACATCGAGTCACCACGTGCCAATAATACATTGACAAGTGGCACCCAAAAGACCTATAACTCTAGATCAGCGTTTCGTCCCATTACTGAGACCGTCACCTCAAGTTTCCTGTTGCGTACCCTTATGGGTACATAACATTCCCTCCCCCTTTAAGAGTCTCCTCCTAATGGGAGCAAGTCAGGGAAGTTCAGTCTTAAATAGTCCTCTCTCTTCCAAGTGTCCTCGTCATCTGTCTTGCCTTTCCAACATACCAAAAACTCAGAAACTGAACGGTTTCTCAATTGGTGACGATGAACGTCAATAACTTTTTCAGGTACATTAGGTACAAAGGTATACAGATCCTCGAGCTCAATTAGTTCACCTTCCGGAATTAGGGAATCCTTCCTACTAAGTCGTTCCATATACTAACTTTTTACCATAGAATAAATGCACTTGGGGTGAATCCCAATGTTGTAACCAAGAAAATACAACTTGAATGTGACTAACATTAAATGTTAGGCTACCTACCTTCCATGCATGTCAATATGTAACTTACCTACTTTGCCACATGGCTAAGAGCCATAGTACACCTAAGAAAATGCGCCCTCCCACTCTCTCACTTTTCCATTTACAAGTCCATGACAACTCTCTCACACCATACACCTCACCCCCTCATTCTACTTACCCCTTACTTCACCTAGAGTCCCCCTTACACCTCTCACACTTGTATATGACACCTCATCCACTCCCCACTTAAGAGGAGTAACTCACCCCCATTTAAGAGGAGGAACTCACCCCCCTCCTTTTCCATTCATCACTTTTTCACTCTAGCTTCCTTTTATTTGTTTCTTTATGTGTAGGAGCTTGGAGAAGGAAGCTTGGAGCTATGGCATAAGGAGGTTATGCCCAACTTGGATTGGAAAGCTTTTGGAATCACCAACACTCATTTTGTAAGTTTATATTCATGCATGCTTGTAAATTTGGTGTTCTAAGCTTATGCATGTGTATGGAATGACATCTAATCTATGGTATGCTTATGAATTTGATATGCATGTGTATGAATGGTTGTCTAGTACCTTTTGCATGTCATGGAAATCCATGTCAAATGTTTATGCATGCTCTTTCATTGATGTTTAAGCATTTGCATGTCATGGAAATCCATGTCAAATGTCTATGCATGCTCTTCCATTGATGTTTAGACAATTGCATGTCTAGGGAACCCATGTCCAATGACCATGCATGTTCTTATTTTGATGTCCATACTTTTGCATGCATATGGAAATAAGTTCTAATCCCATGCTCGATGATCTTTGCCAAAGTCTAATCCCTTTTTTAGATTATGGGATTTTTTAAGGTTTAATCTTTTTGTAATCCAAATGATGTAAAGACTTCAAGAAACTATTAAACCATTCTATCCTTTGTATATGTAATTGGCCGAGGGCCAATCGGTCTTGCATAATATAAAGGAATCCTTCGGGAGGGGGGGGGGGGGGGGGGGGGGGTGTGTGTGGGGCGAGGGCCAATCGGTCTTGCATAATATAAAGGAATCCTTCGGGGGAGGGGAGGGGTCCCATCTTGACCCCTCGTCATGTATTATGATTGAATGCTTTATGGTTGAATGGAGTTGTTTTAAGAGTCACTTCTTTGATAAGCTTTGTATTTCTTTTTTATATGTTTATGAATATTTTGTTGACTTGTTTTTAAAGACAATTCTTAGAATTGGAACTTAAGAATTTTAGAAGACCTTCCCTACTTGTTCACGGTTTGGTATCAAAGCCAAGGATTACTATTTTTTTTTTAATGTGAACTTGTTGTGAAGGCCTTGTATGTTCATGCATGAATTAAATGCCAACACACAGGACTTTGCATGTTTATTTTCGAATTGACTTTCCGTTTGAATCTTCTTCTTTTTGCAAGATCTCTTCAATACAAGAGCTAATAGACTCCATTTGGGGGATCCTCGAGAATTAGATCTCCAAATTGCTTTTTATTTCAGAGACAATATTCTACAAATTTGAGCTTCTATCTTTCCTTTTGGAGATTGGCATTTTTCTGAATCACAAGTCTATTCGTACGTTTGGCCTTGAGTTTGTGTATTTCAGGTGAATTTCAAAACTCCAATAAAGATGGATAGCTCCTCACGAGGCTCCTCAAGTTCCTCTCCATCATTGTTGTCATCACCTCATGCTTCCTCCAGGTCAACTTCCTCTTCTCGATCTAGGAAAATGAGGTTTGCTAAGATTGACAACAAACTTTTCAAGTTTTCTAAGTTTGATGGAGATGCTAGTGATGTAGAGAGTTTGCTTGCTTGGATTTGAAATCTTGATACTTTCTTTGAAAAAAGTAAATATTCAAATCATTCAAAGATTTGTTTTGCAACCTTGCATTTAGATAAGTATGCATCACTTTGGTGGGCAGCCATGAAATCAAATCACAAAGTTGTATACACTTGGCATAGCTTTAAAAAACAAATTAAAGCCCACTTTTTGCCAAAGGAATATAAGAAAGATACTCTAGCTTCTTGGGATATTTTTAGACAAAAGTAAAATGAGAAAGTAGTTGAGTATGTTAGGAGATTTTGGGAGTTGCTTTTGAAAGTTGAAATCTTGCATTCATTTCCAAGAAAGAGCAAAAGAAATTTTTTTATTCGAGTTTGCCAATAGAAATATACAATAAGGCTTAGATCTAGTACAAGCTAGTACTTTAGAACAAGTCATATACTATGCTACTAGGATTGAGTTGTAGGATAATCATCGAAATGGAGGTGGGAACAAAAGGAAGGAACCTCCCACAACTCCAAACCCAAAAGAAAAGACTCAACGCCTTTCCAAGGAACAAATGCAGGTTTATCGCAAGGAAGGAAGATGCTTCAAGTGTGGGGAAAAGGGACACCTTTTCTTCAAATGCCCTCTCAAAGATGCCAAAGCTTCAAGTGTAGACAAAGAAAAGTAGGTGGCCGTACAAAACATTGAAGATACTCAAGCCCATGACCTTCTCAAATCATGGGGACAAGTCCATAACAAACTTTGTCTAATTCTCTTTGATGCAGACTCTTCTCATAATTTCATCTCTTTTAAGTTAGCACAAGAGATAGGAGTTGGTTCTTTTGCCGAATCTATGCTTAAGGCTAAATGCGCTTTTGTTGATAGTGATGCAAACATCTACTCTGTAATTGGTAAACTTAAGCTCCAAATCCCTGACTACTATGAACCTATAGAATTCATGGTAGGACATTTGCAAGGAGTAGATGTAATCTTAGGCATGCCTTAGCACAAAATACACAATCCTCTTGTGGACTACAATAAGCACTTGATCTCATGGAAGCACAAAGGTAAAGCCATTACTGTGCATGCAGGACATAATGGCGAAACAATTCCTTTGGTAAGTCATATTCAAGTAAAAAAAGTACTAAAGAAAGCGGTATCTTCTTACTTGTTGTTTGTTCAAAATATGGATGATGATGTTGATGTGAATGCAAATTCTTTGGACAAAAGTAGAAAAGATTTTTTTATTAAAGTATTCATCTTGCTATTCTGATGAGCTTCCAACGTCCCTACCTCCTGAAAGACCTGAAGATCATATGATAGACATTATTCTTAGAAGTTCCATATCCAATAGACCTCCCTATTGGGTAAGCCATTCTCAACAAGAAAAAATTTCTAAGCAAATTAATGACTTGTTAGAGAAAGGCCTTATAAAATCCAGTAGTTCTCCCTATTGCTCTCCTGTACTTTGGTACAAAAGAAAGACAGGAGCTTTAGGATGTGTGTGGACTATCGTGCTTTAAACAAGATTACAGTTAAGAACCGTTTTCCTATCCCAAGAATAGATGACATTATGGATAGAACAAATGGATCTTGTATCTTTATTTGAATAGATTTAACAAGTGGATACCACCAAATACGAGTAGTACCTAAAGATGTCCATAAAACTGCGTTTAGGACTAACTCTGGCCTTTATGAAATTTTCGTGGTTCCATTTGGTCTTACCAATGCTCCCGCAACATTCAATAGAATGATGGAACGAGTTTTTCGACCTCATAGACGTTTTGTAGAACCATTCTTTGATGATATCTTAGTCTTTTACTGCAAATGAAGAAGAACATAAAAGACATCTAGATATCGTCGTTAGAACACTAGAAGAAAACTCACTTCTCATTAAAGGAAAGAAAAGTGAATTCTTCCTAGAAAAGATACACTTCTTAGGACATATGATTTCTAAGGAGGGAATCCAAATAGACCCTTCAAAGATAAAAGCCGTTCAAGATTGGCCTAAACCAATAAATATTCATGAAGTTTGATCTTTCCCAGGCTTATGTTCCTATTATAGAAAGTTCATTCACCATTTTGCTCATATAGCCTCACCACTCCATGAACTCACAAAAAAAGGGTAAAATTCCATTGGTACAAGAAAGAGCAAAATACTTATGATACTTTAAAATATGCCCTTACCACCGGACCCGTCCTTATCATTCCCGACCTTCGTAAGCCTTTCTTTGTGGAAGTAGATGCAAGTCTTGATTGTATTGGAGCAGTCTTAAACCAAGAAGGTCATGCTGTAGCTTATGAGATTAGAAGACTTCAAGGGGCAGAAGTACAATATGACATGTATGTAAAAGAACTTTTTAGCTATTATACATGCCCTTAAGTTGTGGAAGCACTACCTCTTAGGAAATGATTTCTTGGCTAAATCAGATCATCAAAGCCTTAGATGCTTTCTCACTCAACATTTTATTCGAAAAAAACATCTAAAATGGGCCAACTACCTTAGTACCTTCCATTTTCAGTCGATTCATCATCCAGAAAAGGATAATAAGGTCGCCGATGCATTATCAAGAATACCCAAAATCAACCATATTTCCATAGCATATCATGAAGACTTCATTCCCGTGAAAGGTATGTATGCTAGTAATTTAGACTTCAAACATATTTTTGAAACACTTGAGAAGAATCAAAGCCATAAAGACTATGTCTTGTAGAAGGATATTTATTCAAAGGAGATAAGCTATGTATTCCCATGGCCTTTAGAACCAAGATCCTTCAAGAAACCCATAATCCACCTTATGCGGGACATAGAGGAACACCATCTACTCCTGAAACTTTAAAAAGGTTCTTTTATTGGCCTACCATGCATCGAGACACAAGACATTATGTAAATGCATGTTTAGTATGTCAACATAATAAGGACGAGCGAGGATTAAAGACTTCTATTCCTGAATCTCCTTGGGAACATATTACTATGGACTTTGTCTCTGGGCTATCTAAAACCAAAAATACCTGAAGCTACTCATTTATTTATCCGTCATATCTTTAGGCTTCATGGTTTGCCTAAGAGTATAGTATCTATTTGAGATACAAGATTCATCAATAACTTTTGGAGAGCCCTTTTTGACAACTTGGGAACAACTCTCAAATTTTTTTCTTCCTTCCACCTTAAACCGATGGTCAAAGTGAGATTACCAATCGAACCATCATAGACTTGTTAAGAAGTTATGTAAGTGATCAAAAGATTCAATGGTAACACTATCTCCCTATTCTAGAATTTGCTTACAATAACACGGTTCATTCTTCTACTGGTAAGGCACCTATTGAAGTAATATATGGAAAACCTATCTTGCCTCCTATGTTGAAGACTAAAGAAAAGATTTTTGCCTCAGATGAATTTGTGCAGGATTATCAAGATACCTTTTCGAAGGTTCAACAATCCATCGCTAAGGCACAACAAAAACAACAAAAGAGCGCAAATATGCATTAGTGGGCAATCAAGTACGAAGAAGGGGAACTAGTTCTCGTAAAATTCGAGAAGAAAAGGCTCAGGAAAAAGAAGGGAAATATGAAACTATACCCAAAGCTAGCCCAAAAATACTATGGACCTTTCGAAGTGAAGAAAGTAATCAAATGAAGTTACATGTAAACTTAATTTACCTCTTATTTGAAAAATCCATGACAAATTCCATGTAAGCTTACTAAAGAAATTCCATGGTCCAATACCTGAAGGACTCACAGATTCTAAACCTCCAGAAGTTGATGG
The DNA here is from genome assembly GCA_029204225.1 of Diphasiastrum complanatum. Classification (NCBI taxonomy): domain Eukaryota; kingdom Viridiplantae; phylum Streptophyta; class Lycopodiopsida; order Lycopodiales; family Lycopodiaceae; genus Diphasiastrum; species Diphasiastrum complanatum. The sequence continues at coordinate 32,565,644 of CM055103.1, read as the reverse complement.
ACCCGAATAAATTCTTCAACTTGAGCAGATCTTAATGCACAAGACCAGAGCTGGAAGAAAGGGATTAACTTCTACATTATACCTCCTCAAGTTTAAGAACTATCCTACTACAAATACAAGATGAAAGAAGAATTCTTCCAAGAATAGCCGAAATTTTTGAATTGTTATATGAGAAATGTCCGTTGAGGACAACGCTTTATGCGTTGGAGGGGTGTAAATTGTACAGACAAAATGTCCAATGAATAAAGGCTATCCTATCTTCCATTCTTTTTGTATGAAACATATTTTGAATCTTAGAGCTTGTTACTCTAATGAAATGCTTGTGCAGGTATTACTACCTAAAGAGAAGAGATGAAAACTGTAGATAAATGCTAACAGTTTGATGTGCAGGTTCTACAAAGTAGAATCTTATGATGAGCCATTTATTTTAAAATGGTAGGTTATGACACCTAACCTTTTTTTTAAGGGTATGTGCAAGTACTTAAAGGAGTGTCTGAAGAATGAATTGAAAAGCTTCTTAAAGCTTAAGATGGTACCTGAAGAAGGCTTTTTCCAAAGTCTATAAAAGACGGCTCAATCGAGTCTATAAAAGAAACCAAAGGACTGATCACCCTTTATGACTCTCTCCGCTATGATTGGAGATGGGCAACCCCTAGAAAAAAGGGCCTAGAAACTGATGGATATTATGCAAGATAATATGGACATATACTAACTTTTTACCATAGAATAAATGCACTTGGGGTGAATCCCAATGTTGTAACCAAGAAAATACAACTTGAATGTGGCAAACATTAAATGTTAGGCTACCTACCTTCCATGCATGTCAATATGTAACTTACCTACTTTGCCACATGGCTAAGAGCCATAATACACCTAAGAAAATGCGCCCTCCCACTCTCTCACTTTTCCATTTACAAGTCCATGACAACTCTCTCAAACCCATACACCTCACCCCCTCACTCTACTTACCCCTTACTTCACCTAGAGTCCCCCTTACACTTCTCACACTTGTATATGACACCTCATCCACTTCCCCAAGCCTCTACACTTCCTATAAGAGGAGGAACTCACCCCCTCCTTTTCCATTCATCACTTTTTCACTCTAGCTTCCTTTTTGCTTTTGTTTCTTTATGTGTAGGTGCTTGGAGAAGGAAGCTTGGAGGTATGGCATAAGGAGGTTATGCCCAACTTGGATTGGAAAGCTTTTGAAATCACCAACATACACACTCTCTCACACTTCTAAAACCATGTCCAAAACCTTTTGCATGTTCATTTTGTTAGTTTATATTCATGCATACTTGTAAATTGGTGTTCTAAGCTTATGCATGTGTATGGAATGACATCTAATCTATGGTATGCTTATGAATTTGATATGCATGTGTATGAATGGTTGTCTAGTACCTTTTGCATGTCATGGAAATCCATGTCAAATGTTTATGCATGCTCTTTCATTGATGTTTAAGCATTCGCATGTCATGGAAATCCATGTCAAATGTCTATGCATGCTCTTCCATTGATGTTTAAACAATTGCATGTCTAGGGAACCCATGCCCAATGACCATGCATGTTCTTATTTTGATGTCCATACTTTTGCATGCATATGAAAATAAGGTCTAATCCCATGCTTGATGATCTTTTCCAAAGTCTAATTCTTTTTTAAGATTATGGGATTATTCTTTAGGATCTAATCTTTTTGTAATCCAAATGATGTAAAGACTTCAAGAAACTATTAAACCATTCTATTTTTTATATATGTAATTGGCCGAGGGTCAATTGGTCTTGCATAATATAAAGGAATCCTTCGGGGGGCCCCTCATGATGTCTTATGATTGAATGCTTTATGGTTGAATGAAGCTGTTTTAAGAGTTACTTTTTGATAAGCTTTGTATTCCTTTTTGATATGTTTATGAATATTTTGTTGACTTGTTTTTAAAGACCAATTCTTAGAATTGTAGCTTTAGAATTTTAGGAGACCTTCGCTACTTTGTTCACATTTTTACATGGTGTGTTCAAGACCACAATGTATTGGGGAGAGAGAGAGAGAGAGAGAGAGAGAGAGAGAGAGAGAGAGAGAGAGAGAGAGAGAGAGAGAGAGAGAGAGAGAGAGAGGTCCTCTTGACAAGTCAAGACAAAACCCTTTGAACCCTTCAATTTAGAGCATAACAAGTAAAAATAAAGCTGTATAAAGTCTTACAGTACCGAGTACCATAAAGAAAAGCAAGTTTTAGGACACTCAATTGTTACCTGCCACCATCCTAGAAAACAAAACCGCACAAGTTAGTTACGTGAGGAAAATAGGTGTCATAGGTGAGCATCAGTTGTTATCCATGTGTGAAACAAGATTCGCTACTTTATCAGCAAGAATGCAAATTCAAGTGACAATCTTCCCTATCATGCAATTTATACTTAGCAATACCTTCTGCCCTTTTTACAAAACCGTATCAGGGCAGAAGCCATACTGATCAGCATAAGGGTCAAAAGAATGTATTTCAAAAAAAACTTTATTATTTTTCATGTAAGAAGCTAATTTTTAAACTGCACAATTAAAACGAGCCATGACTTTAGCATGAGTGCTAGGTACTAGGGTAGATCCGTGCCATGCTAGCCCCAAGGACCTCCCAGCAAGGTAGTCAAGAGTCCAAGCACCTTACGGCTTGGGCAAATCCATGCGATACGAGCCTACCATAGCTAGACCCAGAAATAAAAAATACAGCTCACCTTCAATTGCCATTTTAGGTTTTATAACTCCATGCCTTGTATACATTATGTTTGACTCAAACCTCATATGATTAGAGCAAGAAACGTAAGCTAGTAGGAATCATATATATGTAACCAATCATTCTTACCATGTCTAGACATTTATGTTGCGTCGTATTTGCATTTTTAAAGAATCCAACACATTGTATTAGTGTTAAAAAATATGGCTTCATACCTGGATATGAGACAACGACATTTCCTGCAAGCTACCCATCTTTCACAGCTAAAGTGAGATCCTCCTTATGTACTAATGATTTCAAACTGAAAGAACCAGATTAATGCTTGTGTAGCATTCTTATAAGACTTATCACGTTTCCAAAACAATAAATGAATCAGTCAAGCATGAACAAAACAACTAAAAAGTTATTCAACAAGTAAGCGGCGGCTTGAATTATGGGGTCATTGATAGCCTCTATCAAAGACCTAGTTTTGACTGGGAGCTCAGGAGTAGTTTGTATTATATAAGGTTTTATAAGGTTTTTAGCTTGGCGATGCGAGATGTGTTGGCGATCACCGGACACTATGCCGATGGTGACCATGGAGTTAGCATTGATTCGTACCTTGTATGTAGTACCTTGGTACAAGGTATGGAAACACGACTTCGGTGCGTCCCACGTGGCATAGGCATGGAGAGCTAGCTCCATATTCTCAGCTATGTGCCAACTTAAAAATTTTGAAGCGGCCTTACAACTGGTGCTTTTACCGAACACTGAAACCCAGAAGGTAATCAGAGTCAGTTTGAGAAAAATCCCACTTTATTGATAAATCTGAAAAAGTTACATTTCAAGTGTGTGACTGACCCTAGTCTCCGGGGCGCTAGCATGCCAAGGCGAGAGCCATGACAACATTCCAGCAAGGGAGGCTGAGACTTGGTTGGAGCTTGCCCTGAGTCGCAACCCGCACTCCCCTATAGTATTGGTGTGATTCGGCACCCCCCCCTCATACCAAGCACTCTACCCAAGCTGGTAAAGCACGTTTTTCTCTCTCTAGGATTTTCTCTTTCTAGAAAGTCATTTTCTCTCTCTAGATTTTATTGATCCCCAGGCTTCCTTTAATCATGCCTAGATCGTGTGAGGTGATTGCACATCGATCTGAGCTCTCTGGACTCCGCTAGAACCGATCAAAGATTTTCAGCCATAGGAACTTGGCGCCGGCTGGATTCTGGTCACAGTGGCGCCGGGAGCAACAGGGCGCTGCTGGCGCCGGGGACATAGCTGGCGCCAATGGTGCCGGAAGTAAAGCTTGTAAAGGTAGCTTTACAACACTATGCAAAGAGTAGATCAATATTGCTTTTGACCTCATCTCTATCAGAGTTCAGATAAGAAAGTAATGGTAGATCAAAGATTTATAGTACCAGATAAGCATTTGATGATGTGGCATTTATATTATTTGATGATGTGGCATTTGATGATGTGGAATATCTCCACCACACGAGGATCTGCATTCTGGTAAAAAAACTTGTCTATTCTCACGTCATGGCGATATGCCACAACATCAGAATCTTTGATTAGCCATAACTTTGTTATTTGAACTCGGATCGAGATGAAGTAAAAAGCAAAAAATGATCTACTCTTCATGTAGAATCCATTGGAATATCTTCACCATGCAAGAATCTGCATTCTGGTAAAGAATGTATTAATTATGAAAGATGTGCAGATACCAATTTAGTCCAAAAGGTCATTCTTCAACAATTGGATAGTACCCTTTAAAGAAATGTTTTCAACAATATGTATACATTTATACATGAGTTGATATCTTGCTCGTATCAACCTTGCTATATCATTTTAGTTTATACCAATCTGCAACTCATAAACCCTGCTAATATTGTGCTCGCAATTTGTAAACCATAACCTGAAAGCCTTCCTTATCTATAGACTTGGAGAAAGCATCATGCTCACACTTTGAAGTAGCGTGATCAATAACTTTACAGTTTTGACAAAAAATGGAAATACTCAAATACAAAAATAGGCTACTTGTAATGTCAAAGCCATCAAAGAATCCAGAAGTTGAGATTTTCCCTCTGTAGATTTTCATACAAGATGGGCTGTAACGTGATAAGGGGTAAGGATCTTTCTATTTTGTTTTTCTCCAATGAAAGTTGAGTATTTGTAGTGTGAAGTAGCGTGATCCAATAGCTTTACAATTTTGACAAAAAATGGAAATACTCAAATACAAAAATAGGCTACTTGTGATGTCAAAGCCATCAAAGAATCCAAAAGTTGAGATTTTCCCTCTGTAGATTTTCATACAAGATGGGCTGTAACGTGATAAGGGGTAAGGATCTTTCTATTTTTTTTTTCTCCAATGAAAGTTGAGTATATGTAGTGTGAAGTAGCGTGATCCAATAGCTTTACAATTTTGACAAAAAATGGAAATACTAGGCTACTTGTGATGTCAAAGCCATCAAAGAATCCAGAAGTTGAGATTTTCCCTCTGTAGATTTTCATACAAGATGGGCTGTAACGTGATCAGGATTGTGGTGGTAGTGACGTATTTTGTGTGGTGTGGTGGTAGAGGGGTCTTGGTGTGGGATTGCCCACTCAAGTTCACATCCGGCCCATACATGGGCGATGTTGGAGAAAAGAAAAAATTCTCTTGGTAAAGATGTATTTGTGTGGGGAGGTGGGAGAGGGTTTTGGGTGTGGATTGGTCATCCATTTTCACGCCCCACCCCACACATCGACAATGTTCGGGAAAAGAAAAAATTCTCTTGGTAGATTTGTATTTGTATTTGTGTGATGTGGTGTGGTGGTGGTAGAGGGTTTGGGTGCCAAATTATCCACCCAAGCTGACATCACTCACACATGGACGGTGTTGTTCGAGAAAAAAAAAAAATCTTGCTAAATAAAGAGCATTTGGCAAAGCCACATTTCGTGCACTGAAGTGAGTATAGAGTTTTAATCCAAGTAAAGGATCTCATTCTCTATAATAACACCAATCCAACCATTATATCTACTTCCAAGGAAAACCACTCGTGTATGTCCACGTGGCCATTCCTGCCATCCTCTTCTAAGTATCCTCCTCCTCCTCTTCTTCTTCCTTCTCCTCCTCGTGTGATCAGAAAGTCCTCCGCCTGTTCCTTTCGTGGAAGCAGAAAGCGGCGAAGTATCTGCAGTGCTGCCGCGATCGTGAAGGCGCAATCTATTGATCCATCATCGGCTTGCTTCTCGAGACGCTGCAATTCGTCCTTTCCCCTGCTCCATTTTGCATTTTCGAAGCCTTGCATGCACCGTTTACTGAGCAAAATCCGAGCGATGGGACTTGGTTTTTTGTCACCGCCTGTTTGCTTAACCTAGTTATCAGAGGATGCAGAATGCAAATGGTGAAGCTAGTATTGAATGATTTGCAGCCGCTTAGGGCTGGATGACATACTCCTGTCATCATTCGATGCTGTTATCCTGTTAGTCGCTTTTTGAAGTTCCGTTTCTGACATGGCTTTCCTGGTTTTTTAAATATAGCCCATTTTTTCCTTATTGTAGGGTTTGCTATCTGTTTCTAGTTGGGTTTTCTGAAACTTCCATTAGGATACGTCCAGTTTTTGTAGTTAAAACCAAAGATATCATAATAATTAGCTTTCCTGGGCAAAATTTGAGGTTTACTGGAATTAAGGTTTTAGCTAGCGGGAATGAGTATCACGAATGCGGTGTATGTGGCTTGGCCACTACCTGCAGCCTGTCCACTTCGGGTTACATCATCCCTTGAAGGTTGCAGCACTATAATATCTGCTCCATTGGTTACTTCTGCTTGTCCGCCATCCAATGCAGGCTATACTATACTTCCAGATGTATTTACGTATTCAGGACGTCTGTTTAATGCGAGCTCTCTTGGTTTGAGAAGCATCAGAAGAGGCAGCAGGGAGGTACAATGGCTAAATTCAAGGCAAAGAGGAAGATTTGCCAGCTGTTGGTGCCAGGGACAAACAGATAGGTCTGGTGGGGAGCCTACTTGGAATGACAATGAGTTTGGCAATGACTGGACTAAGCTGACAGAGGATACTAACAACGAGAATGGACTAAAGGATGGGGATAGTCAGGGTGGTAAGCGAGACGAAAGCTCTTCCCATAATCTGGCAGGGCATCGAAAGCAAATGCAGGCTGCTGTGGCCAGACTAGGTGATCCTTTACGTGACATGGTAAGCAGTGCCAGCAAAAAGCTGCAAAATTACTTTGATAACTATCAAAATTCGAAAATCAAACATCAATCCTCGCCTGATCAGAAACCAGAGGAGTCAGAGCGGGATCGCTGGCAGGAGGTGTTTGCTGATGCTGATGAGCAGGAGAATTTGGCTTCAGTTTTGAGGGTACTTGAACAACATACGTCTTACTGTTTTTTGCTTTTGTGCAAGGCTCGAGTTGAACGAAAGAACCCATGTGGGGTTTGTTAGCAGTGGTGAATATGGTTGCAAGTCTTGTTATGCAACTTCAGGTGGAAATAGGGGAAATTTCCTTGTTGTGAGTTGGGGCATAGAATGTCTTCAGGCTTGTATTGATACTTTTCTTGTTATTTATGCAATCTCTTCCATCTCTTATGCAACACAATTTAGTAATACATACATTGATGATTGCATGTGTATGATTGCTGACGTGCATTACATCTACTCAGACCCTCCTCCTTGGTCTGGGTCTTAATAGCTTACCCCATCTATCGTTGGCATCTTCCCTTGAAGGACGGAAGCAGTGCTTTCTTGAAGTACCATGGTACTTATCCTCCATGTCTAAATATGCCATATTTTTAATATGGTATCCAGGACTCCAATAGCCAGCGACTAGTCAGTCCCTTCTATGAGCAGTCAGTTCCTTAAAGCTCTCAAGACTCTTGACTTTCCTCTTTAGGGCCAAACTTCATCGTGATTGAGTCTGCGCTTCACCTCTTGAGAAGCAATGGTTCCACTCAATATGCTGGTGTTTTTGCAAATGTATGAAGGCTAATGTGGACTCATGTTTGTGCATGTGACCAGCACTTGCTCTTGGGTGCTGATGAAGAGAGTAGGAATGCTTGGTCCGTGCTATTGCACTGTGAAGTTGATGGTTGAACATTGTGAATAAGCACCGTTTGGTTGAAGATTGCATGTCTCCTCATTTTGGCTGGATCAATGTGAAGTCCTTACGTTGTAGTACAACCTGCTTTGCAACACAATAGCATGAATGTAGTGTTTCTAGTTGATTTATAATTTGTTGATTTGAAACCCATTGATTCATGATTTGCTGGTTTAGGATTTAGGGTTCATGCTACAATCACACAAGTTTCAACTTTGCAATAACCTTTGATCTCAGCTTGATCATCATAGTGTATGCTATTACATCTAGATTTTATACTTAATACTTAATGTTGTAACCTATCAGTTGCTATGTGACAACAAATATACATCAGTTATCTTACTAGCCATAAATTCATCTAATAGTTACAGCCTCTTAATACCCATTGCTGAGATTCCATAATTCAAAGACATTGTTTTGTAACCATTAATAACAAAATTCACTTCTAAATTGTTATGTACCATAATGGTATATGAGTTGAACAAGAGGCGGAACCTTAGTTTGGGATTACTGACATTTTTCTTGTCATGTGTTAGCAATGCTATTGCCTCGTGTCGTAGATATAGGCGTGAACTGTGCTCGAGCTGGGACCTACCTTTATTGTTCAAATTTGTCAACAAGAAGCATTAGCAGCTAGCTTGATACCACTTGAAGACCACAAAATCTAATGATCCACAATATCACACTTTGACTTCATTAAATCACCAAGATCTTTAAGGTTCTATTAAAGCATTCACAAAAGCTTTAGATTTGATTAAGCTTTGGCCTAGATATCACTGAGAAGACATGACAAGGAGTTACTAACTTGACATAGATGCACTGCGTACAGCAGAAGTCCCTAGATTTTGAAACCTACTTTTGCTACTAGTTTCCTAGTGAATAAAAAATTCAGGATTTTTTTGGTTGTTCCGATGTTCCAGAACGCCATGCCTCCGAAATGTTGTTCCAACGCAACTTAGGTGGTTACCTTACAATTTTCCTTACAATTGGTATCAAAACCATTGATTTTTGTGTATAAGGTACACACGTTCCCACCTTGATTTTTTGTGATGACATGTTTTCCCTTTGGAAAGATGGCTGATGTAATTTTTAAGTTACACTTTGTATTTCGTGGCTTTTCCTCTTCAAAAAGCTAGGCAAATTGGTTTTGAAAATTCTGGATTTTACCTTGTTCTGGTTTGTTTAAATCTTGTTATAAGATGTATTAATCATTCTCAGTTGGTAGTTTGAAACTTGTATTTTCACATTTTCTAGTGTTGTAGGTGTTTAAAACTTGTATTTTCACATTTTCTAGTGTTGTAGGTGTTTAAAACTGGTTCTATTGGAATGAAGGTGATTGACAATTAAGTTTTTTAATAGAGACTTTTCTGTACTAGTCTGCTATCTAGTATTGTTTTTAGGATCTTTTTCATTTCAATTTACGTTTTGTTGAAGGTGGGGAAGCATCTTTCGTCTTCAATACTCACCCCCTTTCTATGTTCTCCTATTTCTACTAGATGGACGATCAAGCCTTGGGGATGGCATTGTCATTTGCCAAAATAATGTTTTTCATTGGAATCAAGCAAGCTAGATTAGATGGACCCAACTAAATATTGATGTTTACAATGAAAAACATCCTTGTGGACAAGATTTATTGGGAGAATATGTGACATACGGAAAAAAAGGGCAAAGAACTTTGTTAAGAGAAGTCAAAAGGCACATCATGTGTTTTTTTAGTGAAAGACAACATGATTTTTCACGTAAGAGATGCCAAAGAACCTAGAGAAGTCTGGGATATACTCAACAATATGTTTGAGACAATCAACACTCCAAGAGCTTGTATTTAGGTTGCATACATTGAGGATGTATTCAGGAGAGTCTATCACTGATTACCTTTTGAAGGAGATGGATCTCAAAGATTAGCTTCCAACAGTTGGTGAGAAAGTTCTAGACATTGATCTTGTGTTTATTGAACTTAACAGTTTGCCATTCTCTTCTTGCTAGAACTTTGCTATGACATTATGAGTTAGAGAATGATGACCCGCTTTTTGAAGAATTAAATAGAATGCTTTTTGGAAGGAAATGAGAAGTCAAATCCCATGGCAAGGGAAGCCTTTGATGAGCAAGCATGTGCTATCAAGTAGAAGCAATCTTGTAGAAATACGAAGGGGTTCAACGATCAAGGAGTTAAAAGAGAACAAGGTTCTCAAAAACAGGAAATAGAGCAAAGTTTTGCTAAGATGCAAATTGATGAAAACAAGGCAAGTAGTAGTACTAAGACAAGTTCTAGGAGACAAGGCAAATTGTAGACGGTAGGAAGTACGAAAAGACGTGTTTAAGCATCCAAAGTCTCTTACTAGCCATAGAGAATCAAATATATATACGTAGAACAAAACCTCGCATAAGTTGCTTATGCACAACCTGAATTTTGTTGCGAGAAATCATACCTGGATGATCGCAAATGTGTTATTTTGTGAGGATGCCATGTTAATCCTTCAAGTGCTCTTGCTTTCTTTAGAATCACATCATTAATAATGTTATTGCCAAATAAGGTATTTTCATCCTTGTTTAAAAGCATAGTTGCAACGAATTGCGATTCGCGAATCACGATTCACTGCACCGAATCGTTCAAAAAAAATGGTTTATGGTTTATGGTTGTAGAGAGAGAGAGAGAGAGAGAGAGAGAGAGAGAGAGAGAGAGAGAGAGAGAGAGAGAGAGAGAGAGAGAGAGAGAGAGAAAGCTTTAATGTCTTTTCCATGCCAAAAGGCATATAAGACAGATAAAAGTACATGTCAAGTATGTGGTAACTGTGGGAGCGTATATAAACGTCTCCAAAACTATGCATGAAAAAGAACAACATAACTATATACTACAAACTGAAGTCAATAAGTAGGAGCATAGGAAAAGCTAATGTAAAGCACATTATCCTGCATTGTTGCTGAAAAAGGATGTGATACGAGCTGTAGCATGAGATAGTACTGGTCGTCGCTGACGTCATCTAGGAGGGCGGAAGATGTGTGTCCTCATGATAGGACGGGTAGTGCGGGCTGCAATATGAATATAAATGGTGCATTGTCTTTGATATCTGTGAGGGGGTGCATCGTCGTCATCATCTGACTCTGTGTCCCGGCGTAGCCGTCTCGTAGAGAAGGAGGTAATCTGAGCCTGAGAGTTGGGATGTGGCTGATGAGTTGATTGGTACATATCATGTCGTAGCAGGAACATCTCCCGTATCATAAGTGCAACACAGCGAGGGTCCTCATATGCTATGAGCGATCGAAGTGTAGTGGGCATGTCTCGAAATAGGCAGTGGTATCTCCCTCTGATCTCATAAATATGGGGCATCTGAAGATGAAGTGCTCCTCAGACGGCCCCAATGGGCACGTAAAGTATATAAGCAATCCAAATGCCTCTGTAATCCCTCTCTGGTATGAGAGACTAGTACCACATCATCCGCATAGAGAAGAATAGCAATCAGAATGCTGCCAAGTCTACAATCGGCATTGCCACACTGAGAAATGACCCTCTCCAACTCATCAATGTATAGTCCATAAAGAATTGGTGAAAGAGAGCATCCCTGCTTCACCCCAATAGTACTTTGAATATGCTCAGAAATACTGCTGCTATGTCGAAAACAGCCCAAAACTCTCTCATAGAGACCCATTACAGCTCGAATGATATCCGTCGAGAAGCCTAGATCATGAAGTCTCTGAATGAGCAAGGAGCGTGGGACAGAATCGAAGGCTTTCCTGAAGTCTACAGAACTACAGTAAACCTTTTCCTTCATGTACTTGGCTTCCTCGATAAGAGCTTGGAGGGTGAAGATATGATCAGAGGTGGAGTAGTGAGCTCAGAATCCTGCTTGTCCCATTGCATGCAATCTCTTGGACTCTACCTTTGTACTAACTACAGACTGAAGGATGATGCCATATAACTTCGTGAGAACATGCCCAATCATGATGGTGCGGTAGTTACCAGGGATTATGGGGTCACCATTGCTATGGATAGGATGTTGTTGGTGCACCAGGAGGATGGGAAGCCCGCGACAACAGCATGGTTAAGGAGAGTGGCTAGAGTGGGAGCAAGAGTGTCGGCAGCGTGGATCAGTAGCTCAGATTCAAGATCCTCAATGTCTTTGGTAACTACTGCACTATCATGAGTGGGCATGTTCTCATGAAGTTATATGGCACCATCCTTCAGTCTGCAGTTAGTACAAAGGCAGAGTCCAGGAGAGAGAGAGAGAGAGAGAGAGAGAGAGAGAGAGAGAGAGAGAGAGAGAGAGAGAGAGAGAGAGAGAGAGAGATCTTCATCACTTTTGTCAGATTGTCTTGACCAACCGCAAGTACTTGATCATCATCACCAATGCCAAACATAATGACATCATCATCAATTCTAGATTAGCATGAATGAGAGTGAGAGGACTTGCAAGAGTACTTGAGAAAGTCAACCAAGATAAAAGACATTGCTGTACATTATCCTGGGTTAATCTTCCAAAATATTGTGTTGTCTTTGATTATTATTTTTTTGACACATGACCCTGATTAGGACATTTCCATAATTGAAATGCATAGATCAATTCGATATAGAACAATAACTAAATGACCATATCCAAGATAAACTTGAGCTTGCTAAATTGGCTATATGTTTTATTGATCAAGCTACTTTTATGTTGTAGGAAAGTAGTCTCCAAATAATCATCCTACTAACAACGAGGCCCTAGGCTCTATGTAAAGTTTTTGAGGGCCTACAAGTTCTGGGTTAGGCTGCGATTACCAATAGAGTTCCAACCACAGTAGCATTGTAACCTTTGAAATTTGAAACCCAAACAATTGAAATGTTGCCTAAATTTTTTGAGAATTTTTTTTCAGGATTTTCACCCGTGGAAGGTTCGACATGGTGTTGGAGTTCTATATGTTAAAAAAAGGGCGAATGAGCATGTAAAAACAACAAAATCATTGATTCTTTTGTAAATAGCTAAAGCTGTTATCTTTTATGTGACAAAACTCTTAGTCATCTTGTAAGGGGCTGCAATTTATGAACTTGCTACATTGATGATTGGACAACCACCAACAAACATGAACCATACTAGATAAGAAACACTCAAAACAAAAGCATCCCTAAAATATTGGATAAAAAATTCTCAGATAAGAAACATGCCCTATAAATGTATTCTGTTTTGGGAGCCCTATACTTTAACTCACTGCATTGCCCTTCTGGGAGGACTAAGCGAATCTGGTGGTGCCCTTTGGTATCAAGGTCATTCCAGGGTACTATACAAGGATTAGCTAACCCTCGTTTGTACTGAAATTAGCTAATACTGAAATGTACTCGGCAGAGGCAATCTATACGAAGATTAGTTCCAAGGCAATCATGATTCATACTTTCAGATGCCTCTGCAATGACTTCCTTTCTTTAATATCTGTTCCTTTTGAAGATCTACGGTATGTTTAATATGCCGTGAAGTTTGCTGTCTCACCATGATATTCGTAATGTTTTATGCAATATCATTGAAAGAAGTGACTGGCATGCTCTTGATTTACTGATTGAGCTTTTAGTAATTCCTCTGCATCGACTGCTTGTTTGTCTTTTGAGTATGAAACTGGTAATGTCTATGATTTGGGAGAGAGTCGTATCTAGAATGTATCTTTTAATGTATTTGAATCTATGATATTGGCACAGTTTTAGTGATGTATTTTCACAGTGTTTTTTTCATCAATAGAATCACCTTGTGAATAGAGCATACATGCTTTTACATATTTTCCAAGGCATACCTAGCTCAGGCTGTTATATATTACAATCAACGCTGTGAATGCTGCTAACAGTTCCAACTAGAAGAAGCTGTTGAGAATGAGGATTTTCAGGAAGCTGCAAGGTTAAAGCTTGCAGTATCAGCGGTTGATGCCAAGAATACTGTCACGGAAGCATTTAATAAACTCAAGGTCAATTCTCAGAATCATCCTTTTATATATTTTCCTGTTTTGGTGGTTGTTAATTTTACGGCTGTTATTTATTTGATTCTTCCGAGCATCACACATGCAATGGAAGAAAAGTTTTCCTCTTTGGGTTTTTGTAAGTTTCTGAAAGGGGCCTGTTATTGTTTGTCATGAAGCTTTTTCGAGATTTGCTGACTAGTAGCTGATTAAATTGATTTACTGTTATAAGGTTTTGCTGTAAAATCATTTTCCAAAAATATCTGTGTTTGAAAGAAGGGGGACAGTGCCTTAATTTGTCCTTTGTGTTGCACTTATTTTCTTTCTGAACTATTTGTATGTTTTGATGCTGATGTGTCAATTGTTGGATGTTGTTGGTCATCTAAACTCATACAAGACTTCTTCTTAGCTTCAATTTTTCTCAGGTTACAAATATTATGTGTTTCTCAACTTTTTTTGAAGTATTCTATGCAACCATTGAGTTGATCCGTAACACCATTGATGTTTTCAGAAAGCTTTAGATGAAGAGCGGTATAGTGACGCTGCAAGGTTGCGTGATGAAGCAGGTGCTGGATTGGTGAGCTTTTCTCTTCTTTTCTTTGTGCTGTATCATCTGAAATCGTTAAATAAGAATCATGCCTCTAGTTTCCTTACCTCTATGCAGGTGTACAGAATTACCACATCAGATTCTAGTTTTTTCAAATATTATTTAGTTTTAGCATCCTCCTGCTAACCTGGATTGCGAGCAACTGATTTGGCCTTCAAAGTTCAGTGTGCCAAATTTGATTGAGTATGATTACCACCGTGCCTTCAGGTCGGCTGGTGGAGTGGCATTTCCGAAGGAGGGAGTGATCCATTTGGACAAATCATTAATGTTAGTCCTGCCCAGGGCAGGCTGGTAGCAAGAAGCTACACCGCCAGGTTTGGAATAGTGTGGTTTTATATTTTGGTACTTGTGGCTGCTCTTTGCTATGTCAACCAGATTATGCTGCCAGTTTGACCCACTTCTTTCAATCATGCAGACAATTAATCACAGCGGCACCAGGCATCCCTTTGTTTGAAGTTTTTGTTACAAAAGATGATCGTGGTGTTTACCATCAGCAGGTGTCCTTTTCATACTGATAGGGTTCCTTCAATGAGTAGATTCTTTACAAGAGCTAACTTTTATTACTAGGAAAGTGCTTCAGCATATTTCTGTTTAGCTATGGCTTAAGCTGACGGCTACATCCTGCAGGGTTCCTTCAACGATTAGATTCTTCACAAGAGCTATCTTTTATTACTAGGAAAGTTTTTCAGCATATTCCTGTCTAGCTATGGCTTAAAATAGCTGACGGCTACATCCTGCAGGCTGTTTGCTTGCGAAGGGATGGCCATCGTGGAAGTGGGGGCCCAGTTAAAATTGAGGTTGTCAGTAGAAAAAGCACTGGCAATCAAGGTCAAGAAATAACCAAAGAAGTTTTGGAAGTGCTCGAAGATGGTAAAGAGCCAAACAAAGACGTTGATTCTTCAGGTGAACCATTAAGTCGCCTGCTCAGTTTCCTCAAAGCTAAAATTCCAGATGTCAAGCTTAAAGTCTTTCAGGTCATTGCTCCGGAAGGTGCTGAGGCAGATCTTCCTAAGATTGTCAGGCAGCTGATGGAGCAAGATGATGAGGGCAAGGAAATTGAAAAGTCACTTGCTGAAGATCAGGAAATTACCGAGATCAAGGAGATATCAATAGAGAATGGAAGTGACATACCAAATGTACAACAGAAAGAAGATGGCAACACTGCTCTTTCTGAGGAGGATCTTCCATTCAGTTTAGTTGTAAGTGCTGGATCGCAATCTAGCACAGATGACAAGCCACCAATGCTTCCAGTACGGGTGTTAGCTAAAATAGAGCATAAAACAAAAGATATGTTTGTCATTCATGTGGATGATCCAAGCAAGGATGAAGTTGCAGCTCTTAGTCCCACACAAGCAGTTCAAGCAGCCACAACATCAAACAAGATGTCAGCTGACTCAGAGACCGGAGATATAGTTAAGATCCTAACAAATTCTGAGAAAGTGCCAGTCAAGGTATGAGTGAGTATTCTGGATTGGATATCTCATGTATGTATGCAACGTACACTATCATCTCGTTTGCAGATAACAATGCAACTCATTGCCTATAGAAGTTAAATTGATGGTAAATGCTTGAGATCATCATTTTCCTACAATACCATCTAGTAGACTATGGTTGTTAATTGAGGACGCAAACTCTCCCCCTTATTTAGAAAATAGATTTCAGCTTTTGCAGAGAGGCATGTTATAAATGCTTTGGTTTATAAATTCGGACTGGTACTTCGTGTCATACTGGAGTTATCCTTCAAAATTTTGATGGAAGTTTTTGAGTGCTCCAGTATGAAATTTGGACCCTGCAATCTTTATTGCCAGCTATTTTAATTTTTGATTCTGTATGTATTATGTTCATTTTAGTTACTTAGCATGCACAATCCTGCATTCGTCTGTCCTTCATTGCTTCGCCTTTCCTGCCCTCCTTGCTCAGTTGCTCTTTAAACCACCATCGTGGCTCGGAGGTCTTTGTTTTCTCCATCATCCTCTAACATCCTCAGGCTGCTGCTACTGCAGCGCATCACTCTCTTCGATCCAACTCCCTTGATTGCCCTCCCTATATCTACGTTTGGTTTCTGTCTAACACTTTCTCAGACCCCTTTCTAACTCTTGATCTCCATCTCTTGCTGCTGCCCCAGCTCATAGATAGCATGTTCTTGTGTCCAGGCTCCCCTGCAGAGCAGTAAGCGAGCTGTGGCCCCCAGTTTCCATAAAGCTGCAGCAATGCAGTGATATAGTTTTTCTGAATCTTTTCCTTTTTTCCATTTCCCTCTTTGTTTCTTGAGCCTCCATTTTATATTTAATACCCCTTATGCACCTCTGTTTACTCCTTAAATCGCTGATGTATCTAGTTTTTCTTTATAATAAACTCTCTTTCATACCGAACGTAAAGATCTTCTCATGATTGAAACAAAACCTTAATTTTTTTTGGGATTTCTTCTGGGTTCTAAACAATGTTATTGCTAATTTAAGTGTTGGAACCTTAAATATAGCATAAAAGTGTTTGAACAAGCATGTTAAACAGATAAAACCTTATCACTCCTTTGAAGTGGCCTCAAAAACCCATTTTTTGCACACACTATTGATAGCACCGAAACCAAGCTTTGAAACTCTTATCTAATGCTTCCAATTACTCAAGCACAATTAAAAAAACCCCCACCTGCAAGAGATCTTGGCAAAAGATGGAGAGGAGCTTTGATCAAACATGGGCCCTAAACATAGGTCGTTTTTTTAATGTAAATGGGCCCTAAAATTTTCTAAAACAAAGTCATTTGGCCCTTTGGCGTGCTAGGGCACAAAAGAAGAAAGTTTGAAAAGTCCATATTTGGAACGCGTTATGCATGGAGTTGATGGTCCAAGACTCTGTGGGTGGACTCCATAGGATTGAACTTTGTATGCCTCTTTTGTTATGTCAGGTATAATCCTAGATGATATACATGAATAGAGTCAAAAGATTAAGTCGTGAAATATTTGAATAAGAAGTAAAAGCTACACATAGTATGGGTCCTCCAAAAGCCACACACAATAGGCAAACTCGATGTGCCATTCCAAATGTCTATAATGCAATTATGGTTGTTCAAAGCAAGAAAAGTGATTCCAGATCTCACTTCTAAGGCAACTGTTTATAACCTGGTAGTGACTTTCATGGCTAATACCTATAGTACTACTTAGTATCAACATGACTTGAGTAATCTTTTAACTTCTTTCAACCATTCGCCCTTTTGTTGTCTACTTTGGGGTGGAAGGGGGGCATTCATTCTTTTGAAATTGGCAAGCCATGCATGAGAGCATTTGATATGAATGAGAAACAAAATTTTCATAGAACACATGTGAGAACTGTAACATCGTGCCCAATAAGTACAATAGCAAAAATTTCTTTGCTCATAAATTATGTAGTAGTAAAAAGCCTCTATAGTAGTTTATTTAATATTCCTTAACTAAAAATTAGATTAATTTTGCATCCTATCTATATTACACCATAGAATGACAACTTAGATACACTCGGTCAGAAAACTTGATGAATGTAGAACCAACTTGAGACAAAAGGATCTAAAATAATGTTTGAAATAGGAGCACAAGCGATTCAATGACATAAATATGCTTATAGAGTCTAGACTACATCATTATCGCAAATTATAGTTTTGGGAAGTGTTCTAAAATGGAAACCAAACTTTTGGGGAACGTGACATGATTATTGAAAAGTAGGCAACCATGATGTCATCATGAAATTAAACTAGGACAAGGTAATTACAAAAGCGCATGTGGAAGAGGAGAAAGTCCTTCATACACTACAGCAATTATACTGAAAAGAAGTTAATGAAAGTCTTGAAATTGTCAAAAAAAGAACGTCTTTAAACAAGTGTTATGCCTTTGGTTATAGGAGATTTTTTTCCCTTCGTCGAGACGTGTTTTCCCATAGCATTTTCCTAAGATGTTTCCCTTGAGAATTCCCCACCTGGGGAAATATGAGGCGGGAAGATTGTGCTCACTCGTAATTATCCAGCAAATACTCTAAATTTATAAGTATATCCTACTATTCATCTATAATTTGCATATGGAATATTCATGGATGTCAGTATCATGTTTAAGTTGCACCTTTCGATTGGCCAAGGATCCAACTATTTTAGTTAAGTTATTGGAGTGGGGGTCCAAAATCCTAACCTGTGGAGAATGTTAGCTAGGTCTCTAGAAGCTTCCATTTTTAGGGCATCTATTGGGTATAAATAAGGACGGGCTTTAGCTATTGATCATACGCGATGTACTTCAGACTTCTTCATAGGGGATTGCTATGGTTGCCTCATTTATGGTCTTCTATGCTTCATTGATATCGAAATCTATGGATTGGATTCATATCATGGTATTTGAGCATTTTTTTGATCAATTGAGAACTTGATGATTTCCTCCAATTTTCTTCTCTCTCTAGGTGCTTCTGTTTGGCCATTTTTTCTTTCTCTAGCCATTTCTCTCTAGAGACCTATATCCGAAATTTTTGCCATAAAGTTTTTTATTTGTGAATAAATTTGACTTTTGTGGTCTTTGTTGGCTGCTTTTTGTAAATCCTAATTTTGGCTTTTGAACGAATTCCCGGTCCTGGTCTGCTATTGGTTATTTGATCTTGCTGTGAAACACGCTTGGGCTTGGTCCCGATGAATTAACTTGCCTCGATTGAAGTGTGTTGTAGCTCGGTGTCTTGCTAGAGCTCGGGTCTTCTCATTGTAGCAATCTGCCTTTGTCTTGGGCTTCTTAGTTTGAGGGACAACTTGCATTGGCGCCCGGTGGGCCTACAGCAGAGCAGTGATCTGCAACTTTGAAGCTACTTGCAACAGAACTCAAACTAGCTTATTGTCAGCGATCCCCTGCAACTTGCCATGTGCATCGAACTTTACCAAGCATGTAGATTTATCCAACTTACCAGTGTTGGATCTTCTTCTCACTTCCTCAATGTGAGTGTAGCCTTCTTTCAGCAATGCAAATCCTTCAACACAACTGTGGTAGCACTCAGAGTGATTCAGCATGCAATTAAATCTGGTAGCAATCCTTCCTTCATATTGCCTTTCTGTAGCAATTGCAGCAACAAATGTCTTTCTTGAATGCCCGCTATGCAACCTATCAATGATCACATAATTGCTTCCTTCCAGCGGATCTTCCTGATCTGTTCGTATTGAATCTATGATTGTGTAGTGGAATAGAAAAAAGCGAAAGTTCCCCTTCTTGTGAAAATAGCAACAATGGATCTAATCTCCACCCTTCAATCCGACAAGTGTGTCCTTTGTAGATATTTCATGCACTTTGTATGCAAAAACAGTATTAATAGTGATCACGTGTCCCTTTCTCTTGCTGTGATCAAAATTAGCAGCTCATATGGCCTCCAATGACCCAGTGGACAGCATCGATCCTGGCTGTAGATCAGCACACTTGCCCGAAAAATGTTGTCCTCCAGCGACCTTTTTGTCCAATAGCAATCCAGCATTAAACAATTCTGAAGATTCTTATCTTGAGCTATCCTACTCAATTATCTCTCTCTTGCATTGACTTCACAGTTGAACCTTGCTCTCGTACCATGGTAAACTAATCTTAGTAGCATTCACCTAATATAAAAAGCAAGAGAGAAAAACAGTTTAATTGATAGTGCACATATTCATGGCCCTATACAATTGACTAGAGTCAAACTCTAAGTTACAGGCCCCCCCTAGTCATAGCGCATAGGCTTGGCCTTGATTATCCTTAGTAAAGTAATATGATCATGGATGGTTATACGAACCAAGGAATGAACTACATGGGATCTTCATCAAAGGACAAGTGTCCGATTATATGTTTCAAGCTAATGCAAATTAGACGCTATAAAGCCAGTCTCATCAGAGCAACAAATCTGCTCAACTTAAATGTACGATTCAAAAATGCATCTTGGTAACCTTGGACCTCTTACTGTAGCATTTCTTCGAAATCTGGTTCGAATGGATTTGAACCACAATTTGTGAATGAATCGAACAGTCTCAATCTAACCTGCCAAGAATTCGATTTTTTTCCAAAGTATTTAATCTTCAGTCCTAACTACAATAAGCTGTATTTCGTAAGTCCGGAGTGTATCCATTAGGTATAAAGGTTTTGCATATCATAGATGCCCGTTCCGTTTCGGAATCTGTACAGAACGGGCATTCCGGACGCCTTCAGAAACGGAATGTCTGTTTTTTTTGGGCAAACTTTTCAAAAATAGTGCTAAATATAATAATGGTAATGGGGCATCAGAAATCTAAGTTTAACCATAAAAAATTCAGATTCTCGATGAATTTAATAATGCGTTGATCTAGAATTCCGTAGCCAGTTTGATATTGTGAGGCCCATTGAGCAGTATCGGTCCATCCTGCAAGATTTGCCACTTATATTTTGTTGGAGGCCCGGAGCAGTTGCAGAGGATCATGAACGTCCTCTGTGACTGTGTTAAGATATCTATCAGTAAAAGCTGTATGTCGTTGCCACCTTGGAGGAAGCCTGTATACATGTGTGCAAAGTGGTTCTCACCTTACATAAGAAATAATGTGGGTAGGGTCTTGAATTTTAAGCCAAGTCCTATGTTCTTGCAGCAGTCAGAACAGAAACCTGAAAGCACAAAACAAAGCACATCTGAAAGGCAGAAAGGGCACGATCGATCACGGTAGTAAGCACCAACTGGCAGCTACCTGCTGCATATTCAAGATCATCTCGAAAATGCCAAAAGCTGGTTTAGCCTCACTTTTGATGGAAGTAGGCTGGATCACATGTGCCAAGCGAAACCCCAAAAAAATAAAAAAACATAGCTCGTTCCATACGTATGGAATGGAACGTTCCGAACCAGAAGGTTCGGAATGGGCATCCATGCCGTTAAGCTATGCGTTTTACATAGATAGTAAGCTGTAATTTTGACTCCAAATGGACAGGCAATAGTGTGGTCTTATAAATAGTAAGCTCTAGGTCCTTTTTCGTAGGCTTAATACAGGTAAATGCAACTTCTATTTTTTTTTATTAGTTCATAGCATTCAAGTTTGGAGTTCGGACGTGTAATTGATTGTTATGTGCACTAATTTGCACAGGAGTCAGTGCTTAACACTCTAGTGACTAGTTTGTAATATTTAAGTGGTACCAAGAAGCTGTGAGAAATGTAGAAGGTTATTACTCCTTTCTAGTTTTTTGTCTTTGTGTCAGTAACTCGTATACATATTATGATCCTTGTTCTTATTTATTTTACTTTTAATTAGATATATAAATTTATAAATTTATGAATCTCATTTTATTTGAATTATTATTCTTTTTTCTTTCTTCTTCCTGGTTGTCTTTTGTTTCTTAGTCAACACTGGGTCTACCCAAGAGAATCCGGATTCTTTCGAAACCCAGTTAGCAACTTATGCTTGGGTACTGATGAGACATAAGCAATGCTGTTTGGCTAAGAATTTTTGTTTATTGAATTTTATATTATTGTTTGACTTAGATTCTTTGACTTTTTTAGTTGCTCGTATATTGTTTCTAAGCTTTACTTATGACATCACTGATTTCTCTATATAAATTTGTGGAATTGGATATATTCTAATTTCACAGCTAGATATTTTTCTCTCACTTTAGCGGACATGCAAATTCTTAATGAATTTTTGTCCAAGTAGTGGCCAGCTGTATGTTCTTATCTTGAGAGGGTGCGCATGCTCCTACAGCTGATATTTTACTAATCAAAACTAACATCTCTTACTCGATGTCATGTTAGTCTATCGCTTATTAGGGTTAATCACTTGCTTCTAGTCCACCTAGATATTTTCCTTTCCTCTACCTAGCTCTAGTTTCAAAAAGTTTTTGAATTTCTTTTGAGTTTGATTTATTGCCTATTAAGAAGTTGTATTGTACCTTCATCATTTTTCTGGTTCTCTTCTAAGTATCTACTTTTCATATTTAAAGCCTAATTTATAAAATTGTTCTTACTTTAAGGTAATTGATGCGCTATTTCCTTTCTTTTCAACTTTCAATACTGGTAAATCAAAATAAAATCAAATAAAAACTCCTTCATGGATAGTTGTAGTCAAAATTTTTCTTGGTTGCGCTTCATTAGATAAATATTTCAATATTCCTTAATGTTCGGTTTTAGGTTTTTGTTCTTGATGCTATCATAGTTATAAAGTAAATTCTATGCTAATTCTTGCCTCTTGTAAAGAATTTTGTACCTTTGGCTCTTTGGTCGTCCTTGTAATTTACCACCAAGAGTCACTTATGCAAATTCTATTAAACCTTTTCCGAAAAAATTCGTGTGATAGCTTGCTAGACTCTGGTAGAACTGACTCATGAAGACAGAGATAAGTAAACAAAAGAATTAGAAACTTATCTCGTTCCGGCAAAGATGCTAGTTATCCCCACCAGCGAAGATGCTATATGTCCTTGTTGTTCACCAGTCCACCAGCGAAGCCTGTCCACAGGTTGTCCACAAGTTCTTGATACCAACCTGTCCACCAGCGAAGCCTCAGCGGCCAGCGAAACTATTTTTGAAATTTATAATTGTTGCCCACCAGCGAGCAGAACATGCAACAATTTGCCTCAGTGACATGTCCAGCAGCGAGCTGTCCAATAGCGACCTGTCCAGCAGCAACCTGTCCAGCAGCAACCTGTCCAGTAGCAACCTGTACAGCAGCGACCTGTCTCAGTGACCTGTCCAGCAGCGACCTGCCTCAGTGGCCTGTCCAGCAGCAACCTGTCCAGCAGGTACCTGTCTCAGCAGTAGCTGTCTTTCAACAACTTGCTCCAGTGATGGCTTTGCTGATCTCAACGAGCTCCTGCTCTTGTCCACCAGCGATGACTCAGCGATCCACCAAGTTTAATTCCAGGGAACTCGCTCAACATGCAACTAGCGCAGCTACAGCCAGCGATCCACTCCTTCAATCCACTTCTTGCAACCCTGCAAAAAAAAAGCAATCTCTCTCTCTCTTACCAAAAGAACATGCTCTGATACCATGACAGCATTTGTGATACAAATTCTAGATGGAGTTACTAGCCCTACTAGCACTCACACAAACCAAGCATAGAGAGCATTCAGATCATAGGAGAATTGAGCAAAGCTCTAACATAATTGAATGATTGTGGTGGGGCGCCAGCCTACATATATAGTTTGTCTAAACTATGGGAAAAGTTAAAAGCCTAAAGCAAATAGCAAAAGAGCAAAAGCTAATTGCTATAATACTACCTATATTGGGTAAAGACCCAAGATGAATTTCTAAGTACTAATTAGATCCTAATTTAGTAGTGCACCTTCATGCATAAGCATTAAAAAAAGAATTTACTATAAATAGTAATGGCTCCTATAATAGCACGCAGGTATGGCCAAACCATCATTAAGGGGTATCAAATATACATTAATTTCTAACAACTCCTTTCTAGTTCCCTTAAGGCTTACATTATATGCAAAAGAAATTGGCATTTTAGTAATTTGGTCAGACCTAAGGAAGCGGACCCTGGACGCGGACGCGTCCACCCTTTTGCAAAGTTTAAAAAAAAAATAAAAATAAAAATACAGGCCCCTCCCCGCTCGCTCCCACATGCCCAAAATGAAATAAAAACAATTTTCCTCCCCCATACCCCCCCCCCCCCCCCCCGGGATTAATTATCAGAGGGTGTCTGGCACATACCTGCCCCCTATTGTTAAAAAATAGGAAAAAGGTATCCAAAAAAATTTGCAACAAACCTAACCACTGCCCATGCCTCCCATAACTGAGATATTACCAAACAACGATGACTAATGAGCAGTCCATAAATTATTATGAACTAAGCTCAAAAGAAAGAGAAAAAGCGGCAAAGAAAGTTATGAAAGAGGTTTGGAGTGAAGATGATGGTTTACCTAGCATAGAGATTACTGGTTTAGGGTTTAGGGTTAGCTTGGATGAGAGCGAAAGCTTGGAGTGTGCATCAGTGACTGTCTCAAAGAAGTGAATGCTCACCAGAGGATTTGGGAGAAGTGAATGCGGAAGAGTGACAAGCTCTCAGGACCCCAAGTTTCTGGGAGAAATGAATGCTCACCAGGAGATTGACTAGCTCTCAAGACAGGGAACCACAAGGCCTACACACTACTATGTCTTATACGATGAGATCGCCATTTTGACCGAATGATACCCGAATCGTTCTAACCAACCACGATGAATTAGCCATGACACGAATAGACTGTAAAAAAATATATACATCTCATCTGATGCCAATGTACATGATGCTAAAATGTCTATTAGTATCTACAAGTCTGTGCTAAAAAAATCATCCCTTTGCGTGCCAGATGCATCTGCAGGGGTGTCAAACACAAAGTCTGGCTGGGAGTTTGGAGGCATATGGGACTCCAAGTCTGGGCCAACACCTGCCAAGAGACGACTAGAAAAATCATTGGAGCGTCCCCTCTTGGCTGGCCTGCCTCTGGGTCTGCCGGAAGGAACCCTCTGTGGTACACTCCTGCCTGGGGGTCTCCCTCTGCCACGAGGGGGTCTATGAGAAGAACCAACTGCCTGGGATGCTCTGAGTCGTCTCTGCGCGATGTGTCTCTGGGCGGCAGCCTTTGTCTCCCTCGCAAACTCTGACCAGCCATCATTTGAAAGGGGGAAGTGGGAGTACTGGGTGGGGCACGTGGACCATCCCCTGCAAGGTCGACCGTCTCGTCTGAATCATATGTGGGCTCATCATCAGAGGAGGGCAATGGAACGTCAGCAGGGAGGGGGGTGGTCTCCTCGGTGTCAGCATCATCCCTGGGATCACCCCGTAGAGTACGCCGAGCGGCATTGTCTGGATCAACCTCTGGCTCTGCCTCATGATCGGCCGCTGCAACCAGGCAATCATTGGGATTGACCTGCACAAGTCAATCACTCGTGGGAATAGTCGAAGCAACTGAATGTCTTAAACTAATACGAAAGCAAATG
Organism: Diphasiastrum complanatum; assembly: GCA_029204225.1. Classification (NCBI taxonomy): domain Eukaryota; kingdom Viridiplantae; phylum Streptophyta; class Lycopodiopsida; order Lycopodiales; family Lycopodiaceae; genus Diphasiastrum; species Diphasiastrum complanatum. Next base: position 32,540,449 of record CM055103.1, on the reverse strand, counting down.
ATAGAGCATAGACATATACCTGCAACAGTAGGGAGCCTATGCCTCCTGCTCTCATGCTATCCATGATGCGTCGAACCACCCTGGTGTTGGTGTTGCAGTACACGAAGTCATTGCATCGTCAGTCGTCAGACGGTTTCGCCTGTTCGTGTGAACAAGGCTGAACGCTGACCAGTTACGCTCGCACACGCAAGCATAACAATCCTGCATTGATTGGCAACCACTCGAGTGAGTACCGACCTTCTAGAGACAATGCGGAAACTGGTTGGATGAATGAGATCAGATAACATACTTGTGAAAGGACTCGGAACGCGAGCGTCTTCAGGTTTGGCTGTCCAGCGCCGTAGCTCTCCCACCATGATACAGGCAAGAGCTTGTTCTCTCGGACATGTGCAAGGTTCTCGCCGAACAGCCCCATACAGTGCCTGAAATTGAGCAGCGATGTGCGTGAGTACACTTGAGCCCGCGCTAGGAAATTGAGCGAATGAAAGCAAACGACAAAGCAAGAGTTTATCTGTAACTGAGCCTCTGCTCCTCGAGCCTGCTGCGAATACTGTGAATAATAAATGTAAATGATGTAGAAGCCATAGGTTACTATGACCCAAAAGGTCGAGATCTGTGTAACCATGGTCATTTATATTTTAGGCCCAAGTTAGTATGAAACTAACTTGTAGGGACTCGTGGCTCCACTAGGGGCCTATACATGTGAATTAAGTACGTAATTTGTTATTTGGGGTACTTAATTATTTTATGTAACTTATGGTAGCTAGATAGCCATTAGTCAAGTTATTGGACAGCCAACAGTCATGAAGGTAGATAGCCATCTTGGACTACTTATATGTAGCCATTCATTTGTATGAGACACACTTTTGTTAAGCAATCTACTGTTCATATTGGTTGTTCACAGGTTTCTACAAGAGGGTCATCTAACCATCTCTCTCTTCTCTTTGAGAATACTTTGTGTTAATGAATAGTCTTGATTCTGGATTCCTACATGGTATCAGAGCCATTTTTCAGAATTGATTGCTTGTTGGAGGGCACCCAATAGGCAGCCACATTTCTCCTCTTTTGGTTCATAAAAATCAGAATTTTTCTGATTTTTGTGGAGAGAGAACTATTCGGCTCCTTCTTGTTTTTTCTGCAGGAAATTGCAAGGAAAAGCTTGGAACTTCCACTCATTTGGGAGCCAGCAATCTACCTTGAAGACAAATGTGTTTTTAACACATTTTTAGTGGCTGAAATTTTTCTGTTTTTGAGCCTGGAAGAAGGTCCTACCATCTGCTCCATTAGCACATTGAGTGCACACCATTTTACCACAAAAGTTCTGGTTGTGGTTTTGGCTTCATTGGAAGCCTGCATATTAGTTAGTATTCTGTTATTTCAGCAGAATACAACCACCTATATCTTCTTGTGAATGAGCTATTGCATGTGGTGTATTGCAATCTTTAGTGCTCATTAATTCAGCTTTGATCTTGCTGATTTTTTAGTAGATTTTGGCCTGGAATCTGTTTTTCCCATCTACTATTAGCTGAATTTTCAGAAATGGCTAAAGAATTTGAATCTATAGGTTCTTTGTTCAATGAAGATAGGTTGGATGGAACTAATTTCTCCTTGTGGTGCTACATGATCAAAAACCTCCTTATTGCTAAAGGTTTGTTTGACGTTGTAAGTGGTGATGAAGAGAGGCCACCTAGTTTGGCACCTACTACACTGTCAAGAGCTACATCTTCAACATATGTGGAGGTGTCTTCCGAAATACAAAAGAAGTGGGATCGACGTGACGCACAAGCACATTCGGTCATAGCGCTATCCGTGAAGAGATCAATCCTACCTCACATTCGATCATGCAAGACTTCCAAGAGTGCTTGGGAAGTACTTGCCAAGAGGTATTGATACAAATACAGCCATGATTTCATTAGAACATCAAAAGGAAGATGATTCTTTCAATGGTGATTTTGCTTTTGTCACTAACAATCTCATTTCTAATCAAAATGAGATTTCTACCACTTCTAGACTTGCTGGTTTTTCAGCAGAAAACAGCACTACTTCAGCTTTGCAGGTTGCTGTTTTTTCTTCCATTGATTGGGTGATTGATAGCGGAGCTACACGCCATATGACTCACCATAGAGACGTCTTCACAAAGCTTATGAAAATCAAAGATGGAAGCAAGGTTCAAGGTGTTGACCTGTGTTGCAGCGGATCGCGATCCGCTGCAAAAACGTTCCGGATCTAGCGATTCGGAACGTCAGCGATCCGCGACCCAGATCACAAATATATATATACATATGTATTTTTTTTGTTTTTTGTTTTGTGGAAAAGGTAGTAATGGCCAAATTTTTTTATTTTGAGATTAATACTAACTAAATCAGTTTTGAATGGTGTTCTGATGCCAATGGTTTGCAGATCTACTGATTCCGTTTTCTGTTAGAAAATGATAGAAAGAGTTAGAAGGAGCCTTCCTTAGATTGGCAGGAATTGTATACTTCTTTTGGAATAGCTGAAACAGGGGGTTCGGGGGGTCCGGGGGGCGGTAGTCCCCCGGTGGGGGGTTTGGGGGGCAACGCCCCCCAACGGCAGGGTCCGGGGGCTGCCGGTAGACCCCTGGCCCCGACGGTAAGGCCTCTTCATGATTTGGCCTTCCAACTCCCTGAGTGAAAACACACTTTTTGGTGTTTCGCACCCGAAACAGTCGGCAGATTGCACAGTCTTCTGAAACCATATGAAAATGCAGCCAGTTTTCTTAGACCATCTACTGATGTCCAGATTTCTAATCAATGTAGCACGCAGCCATCTGAAACCAAGCAACAGATCTGCATAACAATTGCTTTTTGATATCCTTTCACATGATACCCATATTGGCAACTATACAAAAAAAAAAAAAAATTTGCGTTCCGGAAAACCCTAATGGGAAATCCTGGATCGCGTTCTGGAACGCGGACTGCAACCTTGGTGTTGACAACACCTCCTATCCAATTGAAGGCATTGGATCTATACCACTCATTCTTCCCAATGGAGAAGAAAAGTACATTCAAAATGTACTTTATGTTCCCAAGATTAAGAAAAATCTCATTTCGGTCTCTACAATCATGAATCAAGGATTGATTGTAGAATTTAAAGAAGACAAATGTCTTATAAAAGACCCAAAGAGATCACTTTTAATTGTTGCTTCGGGAACATTGCGAGGAGGTTTGTTTTTGTTGGATATTTATGAACCTAAAGCTTTGACATCCTTTGGTCTTGTTGCTACTAATTCACATGCATTGGAGTTGCTAAACTATGGCATGCGATGTACGGGCACCTCAATTTTGGAAGTTTGAATATGTTGAAGAAATTCAACATGGTGTAATACAATAGAATGTATCACTAATCCAAAAGAAACATAGATTTCAACAAAACGGAATTTTATACTATCCTAGATATCCAATATCTATTCCAGAATCCGTAAAAAGAACTTATTTCTTTAACAAGTTAGAACTCTCTTCGTTGTTACTGTCATTGTAGAGAAATACTTTATAACTGAAAAGAATCCAAATTACTAGATTCCTGTATGGAACACCTTCTATCTGCATTACTTTGCAAGATCCAAATCCAATTGCAAAACAGAGATGGTTCCATAAACGGATTATCAGTCTTGCCACTACTTTTGCCTTAGAATCCTCAAATTCTCGAAATTCTAATTCACACTGGGGAAAAGGAATCCAAATTCCCAGAGGCAGTCTTCTTAAACAGTTCCCAATTTTATTCTCACTTGCAATTAGTTATACTTCTGAAATTGAATGCAAATTAAATAATTGGATCACTAAGCCAAGAAGTGTTTCCAGATTTGGTATCACCATCTAATGTTGAAGAGGAGGGACTGCCATCATCCTCTAATGGACAACCCACTGGTTCTTCAAGCGAACAGCCCATAATTTATCAAGAGGAGCAGATTTATGAAGAGGAACGACCTGTTGAAAACTTTGGACAACATAGTCCAATTTCAGAGCACTTTGGACAACAAAGTGTTGACAGTTCAGATCACTTTGGACAGCAAAGCGTTGATCAAAGTAAGGCTGTTGGACAGCCTAAACCAGTCCCTAAATGGCTGTTGTAGACTTTGTAGGACAACAAAGTGAACCGCTTCTATGAAGGGAAGACTCGTGCCTCATCTAAATCAGTAGAATTTGCTGATTTTTCTGATTTTGCTCTTACATCTATTGAGGATAGTGCAATAGAACCTGTTTTTTAGGAGTAGGCCAGAGGAGTAAAATGTTGGGAGGACGTGATGACAGAGGAGTATGACTCACTCATAAACAACCAAACATGGGTTCTTGTTGATCTTCCACATGGAAAGAAAGCAATTGGCTGTAAATGGGTTTATAAGATCAAGTACAAGTCCGATGGTACTGTTGAAAGGTACAAGGCAAGACTTGTTGCCAAAGGTTATGCGCAAAAGGAGGGCATTGATTATGAGGAAAATTTTGCACCTACCGCACGAATAACTACCGTAAGGATAGTCACTGCTTTGGCTGCCTATCATGGTTGGCGTATGCACCAACTTGACATAAAGACAGCCTTCCTCAATGGTGATCTTAATGAGGAAGTTTACCTTCAGCAACCTGCTGGTTTTTTGGTTGCAGGTCAAGAAGACAAAGTGTGTCTTCTCAAGAAGGCTCTCTATGGACTAAAACAAGCCCCAAGGTATCAAAAGATACACACATACTTTTGTGATCGTGGGTTTTCTAACGGTCCTAGTGAATCTACGCTTTATGTCATGCATACATCTGAGTTTATCATCATCATTTTGCTATATGTTGATGATATTATCATTACGGGTAGTAATGAACAATTTATTGCAGCCTTAAAATCTGATCTTGCTTTAGTTTATGATACATCAGATTTAGGCCAATTGCATTTCTACCTTGGTCTTGAGTTTTTGCAAGGAAAGGCTGGAATCTTCATTACCCAACAGCGGTACATTAAGCAGATTTTGAAGCGTTTCAAAATGGAAGATTGCAAGCCGGTTGCTACACCAATTGAGACGGGCCTGAAGTTAAGTAATCAAAGTGGTGGTGAACCATTTGATACTACACTATATTGTTAAGCGGTTGGAAGTCTCATTTACTTATGCAACTCAAGACCAGACATATCTTATAGTGTTTCCCTCATGAGTCAATTCATGCATGCTCCGTTGACATCACATTGGAAAGCATTGAAGAAGATCCTTCGATATCTTCAAGGAAGTAAAACACTTGGTCTGTTTTATCCTTCTAGTGATGATGCATGTTTGGCTGGTTTTTGTGACTCGGATTGGGGTGGAGATCAAGACACTAGACGCTCAACTAGTGGTCATTGCTTTTTCATTGGAAATTCTGCAGTTTCTTGGTTAAGCAAGAAGCAGCCCACCGTTGCTACATCCTCAAGTGAAGCAGAATATAGAGCAACGTTTTCAGCCACTACGGAGTGTATATGGCTGAGACAATTACTTGTCGATATGAAGCATGGCCAGCCCTCAGGTACTCTCCTATTTACGGATAGTCAAAGTGCTATTGCCATTGCACGAAATCCAGTATTTCATGCAAGAACAAAGCATATCGAGATCCATTATCACTTTGTTCGGGAGAAGCTTCATAATGGCGACATCACGCTTGAATATTGTCCCACGGAGGATAATATTGCAGATGTGTTCACTAAGGCATTGCCTAGAGTTCGATTGAAAGCTCTTTGTGAAGCTTTAAATTCAAAGCAACATGCTGATTTTCTTACTTAGTGAATACATGTCATTTCTACATGTCATTTTCATTTAAGGAGGGTGTTAGAATAATAAATGTAAATGATGTAGAATTCATAGGTTACTATGACCCAAAAGGTCGAGATCTGTGTAACCATGGTCATTTATATTCTAGGCCCAAGTTAGTATGAAACTAACTTGTAGGGACTCGTGGCTCCACTGGGGGCCTATACATGTGAATTAAGTACCTAACTTGTTATTTGGGGTACTTAATTATTTTATGTAACTTATGGTTGCTAGATAGCCATTAGTCAAGTTATTGGACAGCCAACAATCATGAAAGTAGATAGCCATCTTGGACTACTTATATGTAGCCATTCATTTGTATGAGACACACTTTTGTTAAGCAATCTATTGTTCATATTGGCTGTTCACAAGTTTCTACAAGAGGGTCATCTAACCATCTCTCTCTTCTCTTTGAGAATACTTTGTGTTAATGAATAGTCTTGATTCTGGATTCCTACAGATACCAGTGTCGCTGCTGAGGAGGCGGATGTATGAGAACCAGTCGGCACGCAACTCTGCATCGTTGTATTGCTTCTCGCTCTGAAACAACGGATGCAATATGTGGGCCACATTGTGAATGGGCCGGTGAAACTTATCCCATCGTCGCCGCCACAACCGCCTAATAGGCTCCAACCTGTGAACCATACCATGTGGAGGCAACAATTACACGATTGCGTGCTGTGGCAGCAAGACGAAACAGAGTGCGAATGGAAGAAAGGATGGTGAGATGGAAAAAGTTATACCTGGCACGGTCCAGCTCAGAACGTTGGAGAGACTCGCCTATGCGGTCCATGAACTCGTATATGAGGCCCATCGTGCACCCCTCGCGATCAACGAGCCTCAGAACAGAGTAGATGGGGCGCATGACGTCCATGAGCTGCTGCTGCACATCAACCCAGAAAGGCTCCATGAAGAGGATCTCATGGAAGGCCAAGCCCTCTGGGGTCGTGGACAAGTCCATGGCTGTGAACTCTGCAGAAGTAGCCATGCGCCGCAAATCACGCTTGAGCTTGTGTAGCCGCTTAAGCATGATGAACTGAAAGGCGAAGCGGGTGCGAGCGGGCTTCTTCAAGTCGAGCCTGCATTGACAAATGGAATGAGAGGCACACATGAAACGAGCCAAAAAATAAGTAGCATTTTGAACCAGCCAAAAAATAAGAAGCATCTTGAACGAGCAAAAAAATAAGTAGCATCTTACCTACTGAATGTGCGGAAAAGGGCAGTGGTGCGGCGCTTGCGTGTGACGAAGTCCACAACCGCAAGTGCCCTCGTGAGAATCTCACTGACCCAAGGCAGGCGCCCGATGGAATGCAGGAGGAGGTCCAGTGAGTGTGCGGCACATGGAGTCCACACAATGGAGGGGTACTCTTCCATAAGAAGCTCCCCCATACCGCGGTAGTTGGACGCATTGTCCGTCACAACCTTTCGCGATCAGTTCATACGATTAGTTCACAGCTTGGAAACACATTGCAATCCATTGAAAACTATGCAAAACTTATGTATCAACATTAAGCAGTAAATGACCAAGCAACTAATGAAAGAAAATTTACCTAGACAACGCGCTGTGGCCCGACCTCCTCTATCGCTGCGCGGATGATGCCGTAAATGTACTCGGCCGTATGCACTCTCCTTGCCTCGAAGGCGTCGATGCTGCGCATGAACGTGGAACTGTAACAACTAGAAACAATTACGTTGATGAGTGGACGTTTACGACGATCAGGCACAGGCGTAGGTGCAGCAGTGGAGGCTATGGATCCATGGGGAGTACTGGCGGAGAGGGTGGGGGTGGCGGTGGCGGGGGTGGGGGCGGTGGTGGTGGGTGTACCAGTGGGAGGGGCGGTGATAGTGGGTGCACCAGTGGAAACAGAGTCCGTGGCATCTGTGGACGGCTCGCCAACCTCAGCAACTGGCTCAGCATATGCCTCGAGAATGCAAGCCCTCTCTGCAGAGGGGATGACCATACAAACGCCGATCTCGTAGCGCCCCCCCATGGGTCGGACTCGCAACTCCCCCAAATGTGCTCGAACCTGAGAGGCATTCCCTGTGAACTGCTTTCAACAAAAAGGGCAACGTCACTTTTTGTCAGGCATCAACTCCACCTCATCCCAAATGGGACGAGCGGCCATCTCTCTCTCTCTCTCTCTCTCAAACACACACACAAGCACGCAAATCTAATCTCTCTCTCTCTCCTCAACCCCAAACCCAAGCACGCAGACCCTAAACCCTAAACTCACACACACACACCATGTCTCGTACGCGTGCGCGCGCACACACACACACACACACACACACACACACAAATCCTCTCTCTCTCTCTCTCTCTCTCACACACACACACACACACACACACACACACACACACACACACTCTGTCTCTTCCTCTCTCTCTCTCTCTCACACACACACAAATCACCACACACTCAGATGCATACACAAATCAACTAACCCACACACACACACACACACACACACACACACACACACACAGAAAACATCACACACACACACAGAAATCATCACACACACACACACCATAACCCACCCAAATGCACACACACTCTCTCTCTCTCTCCCTCACTCACCATAGCTCTCTCTCCCGCCCTCTCTCTCCTCTCTCGCTGTCTCTCGGGCTTCTGCGGACTGTTCCGCTGCCCTCGCACGCCCTTCTGGTTTTTTTTTTTAAATTTAATAATGCGTCCGAGGCCCGAACGCGTCCTCTGGATGCGTCCAGAAAAAAATTTGAAAAAAAAACCGGACGCGTCCGGGTCCCGGCGTCGGACGGGGTGCCAAAAGGCTGTGTCCGCCCCGGACCCTCATGTCTGGGTCAGATGACTCAGATCTTTGTTGTTTTTTGGAGGGCCCGATTTTGAACCACCTGAATTGCTAATTCTTTCGAATCTAGATGGGCTGATTCGATTCTGAACTGGGTGGAGATTTTGTCTTATTGTAAACTATTGCAATCTAGTTGTTCTTATCTGCACCCTTGGCCAATGATATGATGTGTTTATGCTTATTTAAATTCTTTGGTATTCTAATCATTTGGAACACTGCCTGCTTTAGGAAATAATGGGCAATATATCCTTAAGCTTGCCATGCTTACAAAGTAAGTCATGTGGCCCAAACTCTTGTGAAGCCCCAAAGGATAGTTGACCAATGTGGGTACTATCTTCATTCAAACTCTTAAGCTTCTCTGAATCTCTCTAAATCTTTTATTTTCTTATGTGGGTGTTTATTTAATTTACTGATGACCGTTAGTGAATTTGGAATATCGCCTCATGTTCTGTGACACACTAGACACATAATTGTCTAGATAGAGCTAATGCTTGGTAGAATCTGCATCAAGGTTTTTTAGCTTAGTCTTAGGAGGTATGTGATATTAATTGCTTTTGATTATCTATCATATCTAAATATTGATTTAATCAGAATCTCTAGTCTATGTTCTCTCGTTTACTGTTTGGTGCAAAATTCTCTTGACCCCCATCAAGATAATGGACTCTTTTCTTGTTTGGTGATGCCAACTTGTTGGAGTCCAAGCATGGGATTCCCAACCATCTTACATTTTCCAAAAAGCAAGAGACTCTCTCTCTCTCTCTCTCTCTCTCTCTCTCTCTCTCTCTCTCTCTCTCTGGGGTAGGGCTGCTCCCTTTCCATCACTCTCAATGGCCAAGAAAGGGAAGGTGCTCCCCCCCCCCCTCCTCCGCTGGATTCTTCACCCATCGTTGCTGGTGATGGTGCCTCAACCTCCGCCGTCGCCGCCACTCCACGCGATGCTGCTGCTGCTGCTGTGGCAGCCCTTGCCCACACCCCCTGCTCTCCGTCTTCTGCTACCTTTTCTCTTCCTGCTCCTCTCTTGCCTATTCCCGAGATCTATACCCCTATTAAATCCTTTGAACAGTACATTCTCTCCTACATTGAACAAGTCACACAAGAATCCAGCTCTCTACGGAAAGAAATGGGACAGCTTCAAGCGACCATTCAATCTATGTCCGTCGAAAGGGAAGCCATGCTAGCCCGGATTACTTCTTTGGAGGCAGCAATAAGCAAGCAAGGAGAACCAGCCATCTCTACCTCTACAAGGATTAAAGAGAATCGGAAGAGAAGATTGAGCAACACAAAGCTGAGACAAAGACGTGGGCTTCTCTCTTCAAAGATGGCAATATCGAAGGTACACCCTCCTTTAATAGTGTCATTTCAGCTACCATATTTGAAGAGAAGATGCGGGAGTACAAATCCATGAATATTAGGGTCCGATGGATTCAAGATATCAATGATCCAATGACCGAAGCAACCAGTTTTCTTTCAAGTACACTTTCTCACCACTCCGAGGGATTGGCAAGACCCTTCTACACTCATTGTTCGTTTCACAAATTTGGAAGAACGACGGGTAGCCCTCAAACTACGGGTCAAGCTTAGAGGTACACTTATATTCATGGATGATGATCTCACCCCCATGCAGGTTGCGGATCACATCAGATGAGGAGTCATCGTACATGGATATCTTGTCAGACATTATCATATATGAGGAGCGGGGACATGTTCTTTTAGCCAAAGACTTCAATGCCAGGACTGGATTCAAGTAGATAGAGTTCCATGGAGCAGAGGATCACCGCGGATACATGCCCTAGACTAGGATAATCTAGGCCTTAGGCGATAATCAACAGACGCGAAGGGTCCAATGACAACATATGGGGAGCAGATGCTTCAGGGGCGAAGCTCATGGTCTGGCCATTTATAATGGCCTATTACAATGGCTAGGCTCAGGTGAGTGATTATACTTGCTTCCCACATAGTGGAGGACAATGTGTCGTCGATTATTTCATGGGATCACCGTCCCTCCTTCCCTCCATCTCATCCTTCTCTGTTCACCGCACCACCCTTTCTGATCACTCATACCTTTCGCTTTCTATCGACCATCTCCTTACCACAAACTCGGTGATTAGTCCCCATTGTGAAGCTTGCATACTGCTACACCTCATATTTACAGGGAAGCCCTATTTGAACCAATGTTTCATTGAAACGCTGACTAGATAAAAAATACAAGGGGAACACCCTTAAAGTTGACTAGATTAAAAGTGACACCTAAAGTCAAACAAAGAAACGCATTTGAATCGTGCCCGTTTTGAAACGCGTTTCTTACGTTCGAAATGACTGTTTAAAAAACGCAAACTTTTTTGACCGAGGAAAGCGACCATACATAGTTTCTCCTCTTGAAATTGTATTATGTGGAGCATTCTCATGAGATTGGATGTATCTACTTGGTACTAGTCTTTCTATGACATGTCTAAGCCCCAAAAAACCCATAAAAACACATTTTCAAAAAGATAAAAAACCCTAAATATTTTTCTCGTTTCAAACTTGTATCTCCCGTTTCGAACATGTTTCAAACGTGTTTCGAAATGACATACGAAACGGACCCATGAAACACTGATTTGAACTCCTCCCTCATTTCCCATATGAGCATACTTTAGAAGATCAATCTTCTTTTCTTGTCCAGACCATCCATGCTGCCGCGTCCCAGGCATCAACGACGCCAAACCCATGGTATGACCAAGAATGCAACCACTTCCATCAAAATTTTGTCTATGCACGATGCCACCTTGCCCATTAGGTAAAAGACATATCCTGTATCTATCGTAGAACTACTCGAGAAAAGAAAATTGCGTATGAGATAGGCCAAGGTAAGAAGATGATGGACCTCCTTTTTAGTTCCTCATTTGGATCCTTTTGGAAGAAATTTCTCCCACGAGCACCTCCACCTCCACCTCGGATCACAGACCTCAACATATGGGTAAGCTATGCCAATTCATTATACACAGTATCTGATACACCCCCACTTCCCACACACCCATCCATAAACACATTTGACATATTCTCTCCCGACCTTGTAGAAGAGGCCATCACATATAGCCAAAGATGATGAATTAGAGGCTGAACTTATGAAGTATGCTCCCGACATTCTCTCACCTTTTCTCTCCATCCTACTTAATTGAGCTGTCACGTCTAGATTCCCCTCCCCATGGTCCACAAACCTTATCCACCTTATCCACAAAGGCGGTGATCCTATGAAAGTCCACAACTATCGTACCATCATGATCAACCACCTCTTCACCAAAGTCTATGGTTCTATTCTACAATCAGATCAGCACAGAGATGGAACCAGAGCACTACATGCTGGTTTCAGACCAGGATATACGACATCAGATCATATTTTTACCTTGAGATCCATCATTGAGGAAGCTAGGGCAAAAAGAGAACGCGTATATTGTCACTTTGTGGATTTTTGCAAAGCCTTTGATTCTGTGCCTAGACATCTATTGATACAGAGGCTTCGAGATCATGGCTTCCAGGAGGATACTATACGGGCAATTGTAGCATTGTACAGGCGAGCTATTGGCCGATTCCGAGTATCAGGAGTTATATCGCCAGAGGTGGATAGCAGTATTGGGGTGGTCAAACATGGTTGTCCACTTTCACCTACACTCTTTGGACTCTACATAGATGAGCTGGAGCAGGTTATACGGAGTGATGACCAAGAGGTCTGTACATTGGGTGACATTATTGCTATCGTGTTATATGATGATGATGTAGTTTTACCTACTTCAAAGATGAAAAGTATGCCTCCTAGCCTTGAGAAAGATAAAGTAGATCGTGATGGCAGTAAATGAAAGAATCATTAGTCCTTTTAGGAGACATGAAGTACAAGTGAGGTATTTAATATGAAGACATGCTTTCAGATGCTGAAATGCTTTATGTATCATTACGATCAATGTTGCAGTGGCTGCAACAGCGGTCTGGAACGAGTGTTCCGGATCGCCAGAGTTCCGGACAGCGGAACGCTGTCCGGATCACTTTTTTTAAGATAATTTTTCTGCATAAAAAAAAAAAACAGTACATGGCCTAAAAACGCTAATAGGAGCAGAAAAAAATTTACATTCTATCTGTACAATATCGGACACCAATAAATCTGTTTTTTTGGAATTTTTTTTTTACTGCACATTTCGGGAAACCCTAATGGGATTCCCCGGAACGCGTTCCGGAACGAAAGTGCAAGTTTGGTTACGATGTAAAATTCACACAGGTTGTGAACTTTCAGGTCATCTTTCATTCGGTAGATATGGGCTTATTTTTTATGCTGTCCAAAGGATGTGTGAATTTGTAATCAAAGAATAACCATAACTATCAGGTTGTGATCCCTATGCTTTTGCTTTTGTAGGTCTTGACAGAAATGGGGGAAATTATCAAGCTTGCAGTAAGCCATGCCCAGAGGAAGTGGGGTCTTTCCAGGACTACATCCTACTCCAGAATTGATGTGGCAGCAGCTTCCACAGATTCCTTGAATGGTAAGTTATCACTCAGAGTAATACAAGTGGCATTATCTTTAACTTATCAGGATTTGATACTTTAAATCCTCCATTGAAAAGTTCATTGGATGACGAGGGTTCAGTCATAAGAAATTTACCAGTAAATCAAATGGGCATACCTAGATATGAGAAGGTACTTACCCTAATCCAGTAAGTTCGTGAAAAAGGAACATGTATAGGGCTGATAAACATGCAACTGCAATGTTTCTCTACGGATTGCATTTGTATTAAGCTATTCTGTGGGCAGTATCTGTTGAGTACCCCAGCATTTGTTACATGAGTTGCTCTATGCTTTGATCAAGAATCTCATAATGAGTTTCTACCTCTTTTAACACCAGTTAGCTAAAAACATCTCGGCAACAATATTGGCGTATTATTTTTAGAGATTTTATCAGAACTGTGAGTTGTGAGTATATGAATTGCAGGGCTCTACGTTGGTGCCTTTGGTCCTTACACATCTGAAGTTGTTCAACTAAGACGAAAATATGGTTACTGGCATGAAGGGGAAAATTCTAGTACTGACCTCGAGAAGTTGGATTTTTTTGAGTATGTGGAAGCTGTAAAGTTGACCGGTGACTTGAGCGTACCAGCTGGGCAGGTATGTTAGTGCCACATCTCCGTTGAGTGGACTCTAGAGTGATTGTTTGTCTGATTGCAATGCCACATTGATAACTTATGACAAATGAATTTTAGGTAACTTTTCGGGCAAAGGTTGGGAGGGGAAACCGTCTGTCACATCGATTTGTATATCCAGAGGAGCTAGGAGTGGTAAGAGCTATATTTGAGCCTATGAAGCTTATCTAACGAAGGTAAAGTGAATCATGAGTGAATTTTGATGGAGTAATGAGCATATTTGGCATGTGCCACATGCAGATTGCCAGATATAAAGGCCAAGGCAGGATGGCAGAACCAGGTTTTCGAAATCCACAATGGGTGGATGGTGAACTTGTGCTTCTTAAGAAGAAGGTAAGAGCTGAAAGTTCTCCCTTAAGCTCCTTTGATGGTAATCTACAGACTGTTGGCATCATCGTCAACCAAATTTTGTTGAGCAACCATTGTTGGCGAGTGTTAACTTTACATGTTATACCTCTATATGCCCTTTAAGTCAGAGTATATGAACCTATTGATTAGCTAAATGAGCTAGCTTTTTAGACGTCTAATGCCTATTTTGTACACACAATGTTGCATTATCGAGACTTTGCAACAATATTGATTGTTGACTGACCTGCCTTTGTTGTACTTAATGCAGACTGGTGGACTTTCAAATGGGGCTGAACTTGGTTTTGTATATTCTATCAATGAGCGCCATATACTTGTTTTGTTCAACCGTTTGAATCTTCAAAACTGAGATTTGGAATTTAACCAGCAAATATTCGAGGCTGCAGCCCTTTAAGTTCGAGGCTGCAGCCCTTTAAGTTTTGCAAGTAGTATGTGCTGTTTATGTCATGGGTTTGAGAGTGGCAACTCACTGTTACTCATTGACCTGGATTTATATGATCATTTAAAACTGCAATAGTGTGCAGAGAGGGCTTTATGGGTCATCGTTCTTTGTGCAACCTCATAGGTAACATGTTAATCAGATGATGGAAATATGCTGTCAGCTCTAGCTTGGCTTTTACAGCCTTAACCTTTTTTACAGAAGGGATGCCTGAGGGGCTTATCAGATCTCATCACGATTCGGTTCCAGACCATGTTATATACGATAGCTACAAGAAATTTAAGATTATGTTGATTTCTGCCAACCTTGGCAAGCCATGGAAATTCGAAGGGTGACACCCTTTTCTCTGGAGTGCCTTTGTAAGAACAATCTATGCAACAACTCCTAGTGCTGCTGCATGCTTGATAGCCTTGCATGGTTTTTGAAGATGAAGGCTCACAATTATCCTTGAGCTTCTGTTGGATAATGTGATGCATAGGTAGAATCTAGTAGTTGATGGCCAAACAAACAGTTTTGAACTTGAGATTTGTTGAAGTTGAATCATAACATCAGCATATGTACCTGGACACACCACTCTTTGTATTACTATCTGGTTGCAACTAGTACTGAGCAGCTTCTTGTTGCATCTTCAGAAGAAGTCTTACCAATACTTTACAAGATTGTCTGTTTAATCTTTTATCTGCAAGTGCAGATTCCTTTGAAGCTTTCAGAGGTCCACATCTGTGCTTGACACACATACACGTTCCTTTACGCCAAAAGTAGTTTATGGGCCATAATGACAGCCTTAAGCTAGCCATCATAAATGGAATCCATATCATTCAAAGGGCCAAGCTAACATGCACAAGCAATGACTTAAAAGTTACACAAGCTGTATGAGTTTGTTGTAGACGTTGTGATTATTTTACTATGTAGAGTAGAATTATGGAAGTGAACAATACACTTAATCTCTTCAACTGTTGTCAAAGACTGTTAAGCTATTTGTAATTGAACAATCAGAAAGGAAGATTTCCTGAACAACGAACCGACCGGTTCTGTATGAAATGGTAAAAATATCATATTGATTTTTTACATTGTCACTCATTTCCATGTACTAAGTTCTTGGAAGCTTATAGGCTGTTTGCTATTTGTGTAGACGAGTATGATAGAAGGCATACATTATTGACAACACCTTTGATCTTGGCCCCATGTTATTATTCGTCTTTAAAAAATATGGTTTGTTGTCTGACATGCATTGAAGATATATTGTTTATTGGCTGTTATTGCATCCTATTGTTAGGCACATGCCTTGAACCTAGTTTCAGGTCTTGGACAATAATATGGCTCTATGCCCTATTTCTAGTTCTTAGATGAGACTGTGGCTCCAAATTAGTCTATAATATTTTACCTTATATTTAGTTTAGCTAAATTTTGTTACCTTGCTACTGTTGTTCCTTAGGATGAGCTATACATTTAGACCATTCTCTATTTGTTTGGGGTGAATTATTTCCTTATGAATTGGCATTAGAGCATTTGTTGTGTAGAGAGATCTACAAATTTCAGACATTAGCATCTACTGATAAGATAATGGCATCCACAATATAAAGACATGCACATGCACATGCACATGCATATGCATCTACAAATAAGATATTTAAGACATGCACATGCATCATCTACAAATAAGTCAGAGATTTTCAAGGTAATTGTCTTATTTCTACATCTAGATGAGATTGACTCTTGAGAACACATTTGTATGCTATGTATCTAAGTTATTTTGTTTCCCATATGATTATTTCCATTCTTTCCATTGACATCTCTATGGCATGTCATTGTTAAGGTTTTGCATGTTTGTAATTGTATATTTTGTTGATACACCATTTTGTAGTTCATTTGTATATGCTCTTTCATGTTTAAGTATTCTTCTAAAAGAAAATACTTTTTTGCTCATGCCTTGCTCCCACGTGTCTTGCATGGGTGTACACTTGCGTAGGTGCCCTCTTGTATTGGCACCAACCTCATTGGTGCCCAACTTGCATGGGTGTACACTTGCGTAGGTGCCCTCTTGTATTGGCACCAACCTCATTGGTGCTTGGGCAGGAGAGGGGGAGAAAGGAAAAGACTATAGGAAATGAGAGAGAGAGAGAGAGAGAGAGAGAGAGAGAGAGAGAGAGAGAGAGAGAGAGAGAATGAGAGAATATATGCATATATGATAGTAAAATATACATATAGACACATACATATTGTAGTGGCTATATGACAAAATTGATTGTATGTAATTGGTTGAGGCCTTTGCAAGATGATTAATAAGGTTTTGGTGGTATCTAGAACACTCAATAGTTGTTGTCCACATTTTTGTTCTCTCTCTCTCTCTCTCTCTCTCTCTCTCTCTCTCTCTCTCTCTCATGGATAGTGTTACAACTCCCTATTACCTTGAACGTTGACGCACACCCACACCCCAAATCAGTGACGACGCATCGTAATCGCCCATCCACAGGGTCACTGCCAAGCCACCCCCATGCACTAGAGTTATTGACATCCTCATGTCTAGTCAAGCCTCCGACAATAACTAGCGTCCCATACCACTTGCCATTGCCCTCGGCCCTCCCTAGCATACATCTCCTGGCTTGGAGATACATCTTGGCTACAGCAACGTGCTCTCCATCCACCAACTCTCGAGTAGACTGAGTGAATGGCAAAAGGGAAGTCCCATAACTACATAGGCATAACATAAGGGTCGTAACTGAAGGGCATATCGTTATGATACATAACATTCCCTCCTCCATAAAAACTTCAGGGAATCTAAGTCTCAAGTCGTCTTCCTTTTTTCAGGTGTCTTCATCATCTGACTTACCTTTCCAACGAATTAGATGTTCAGAAATCAAACGATGCCTCATGTTAAGTATCCATGATCCTATCAGACTCTTGGGGTACTTAGCATAAGAAAAAGATAAAGCTTCCATGTAACATTCATCTTTCAAATAACATAAATATGAGTGATTCTCATAATTTAACAAACATTGATACTTCATGAGCAGTTACATAAGGTAGTTCAGGCTCATCGCCCTTAAGATGGACCATTGAGCCATTATGCAAGAAAGATAAACCATGAGTTACATCATTCTTATTTAATGACTAACATAAAATCACTCTTTATCTAGTACTAAGCCCACCTTATCAAGATTCATGATATGAAATGAGAAACTATTTACATAATCCCAAATCTTCAATGGTACGTGAGGGACAAACTGATCCCAGACCTGCTGCTCCTCACCCACCGCCATCCTAACCACATACTTGTGGTCACTTGGTGCGGTTGCCAACTGTAGCTTCTTCACCAATTTAACATTAATAAAATTATGTGTAGAACTGCGTCAAATAAAACACTCACGAGTTTGCTGCCTATGAGGCCGTTCATGCAAATGAGATTGTGAGGTCCAAAATTCGCGATATTAAAATAACAATTACTACAAACTGTTTCATCCTTGAAGGACACATCAATGTAATAAATTGAAGAATTACCTGGTGCCTTGAAGGAGCGGCCACCTTTCTTCCTTTTCTTCGGGCAATCCTTTGGCGTTTCTTCTTCTTTCCCTTTGCCCTTTTTGAAGGAAGGTCCAGAACAGGATTTGTCCTTGGATTCAAGCTTTTGGCGAATCGCACCGCATCTTCAAGGGACTGTGGCTAGTTGCGACAGACCTCAAGCTGATATTCTTTGGGCAAGCCCAATATGAAGTGAAGCTTGAGCAAGACTTTGTCAATGCAGTTAACAAACTATGAAGCCGCCTCTTGGAAGTCTTGCAAGTACACATCCAAGAGCTTCGTTCCCATTTGCAAAGTTGCAAATCGACATAAAGGCTATCTTAAAAGCTACTTGGAAATCCTTCCAAGTAGTCAGAACAATGGCTTGCTCTTTGAGATCTTGCCACCATGAATACGCTTTCCCGCGTAAAAACATGATGGCCATGGCGATCCTAGAGCTGTCTGACATATCGCGCATGGAAAAGTGCGACATCCATTGATCTACCCATGCCAAGACCACGTCTTGGTGTCTATCCTTCTTCTCCCCAAAAAAGTTTTTGGGGTAAACATCAGGTTCAGGAGAGCTTGACAAGATTGTGACAAAGCCTTCATCTCAGCTTCCACCCATTCATGTTTAGACCGCATGTCGACAATCTATTGTTGTAACAAATTAATTCCACGCGCCATCTCCTCCATATCAGCCACTGTTGGGCTTGTAGCTTGTGTAATGTCCATAGGAGAGTCCATGGAAAGAGTGAGGGGTAACAAAAAACTAGAGGAAAAACAGAGAGCAACAGTGTCAAAAACTGAAAAGTGATCAAGAAACCAAAAAAATGGGCTAACTTGAGCTAAGGGAGCACTAACTTTGAACTTGGAAAAGTGGGATGAAAGAATGAGAATGTACACCCCTTTACTCCCTCCTCCAAGCTCCTCCCCTTTCTTCTAGATGTGAAATACCATGTGGGGGCTTCAAAGCATGCCACATGGCATAAGGATTCCAAAGTCTTATATCATATTTGGCTTTGGCTCCACTCCCACCTCCTCCCTCCTATGTACCTCATCTCCACTCCAAGCTCTTGGTGATTTGCAGGTACAGAGAGAGAGAGGAGGGAGACAATACGACCAAAAAGGACAGAAAAGCAAATAAGAACTTGGCTCAATTTTTTAAGCCAAAGATTTAAGCTCAACCATTTTTATTTGGTTATCAACTTATAGATTAAGTATTCTTTTATTAAATTAGAGTTCAAGCTTTAAAACCAAGCTTTTAAAAAGGCTTTTAGAACAAGCTAAGAGGCCATGGGGAGGGCACCCCCTCCTCCCCCCTGCTGTCACTTCACCAAGTATAGGGGGGTAAAATCACCCTCCTCTCCCCCTAACAAGGCTAGTAAATTGCTGCAACAATACTCTACTATTGCTGCACAGAAGAAAATGAAAAGGGGGGGGGGGGGGGGGGGGGGGGGGGGGGGTTTCTCACTCATAACGAGCCTTGAGAGAGTAAAAAAGTGTTAAGCTTAGCATACCAACTCCTTGGTGCTTGCTTAAGGCCATACAAACTCTTTTGTAGAAGACACACATGATTTGGCTTTGTAGGTGAAATGTAGCTCTTGGGTTGCTCCATGTACACTTCCTCCTCAAGATCACCATTCAAAAAAGCATTTGTAATATCCAATTGCCATAGATCCCATCCATAAAGAGTAGCAAGAGATATGATGACTTGAATGCTTACCATCTTTGCCACGGGTGCACAGGTTTCATCATAGTCAATACCATGTTCTTGAGCATATTTTTTTGCCACCAACCTTGCCTTATGTTTATTGATAGATCCATCTTGGTTTGTCTTCACCTTGAAGATCCATTTACATCCAATAGCTTTCTTGTCCTTAGGTAACTCTACCAATCTCCATGTTTCATTTTTCATAGGAGCTTGATACTCAAGATCCATTCCTTGGATCCACTCCTCTTTGTTCCTTGCTTCATCTATACAAGTAGGTTCATCAAAAAAGGTTAGGAAAGCAAAGTGTGTACCTCCAACAACTTGCTTACCTTTCTCATCATATGTGAGCCTTGAAGGTGCTTGCCTTTGCCTTGATGTTCTCCTTGGATTTTGACTTGATAAAGGTCCTTCATCATCACCATCTAAAGTAGGATCCATGTCATCACCATCAAGAATATTAGATGCATCCACAACATCATTACTTGAAGACACCTTTTGAATATTTCCCTCATAAAAAATGACATCTCTACCAACAATCACCCTATTAGTAGTAGGAATGTAAACCTTGCAGGCTTTATTCACCTCACTATATCCAACAAATATACCTTTCCTTGAAGATGGATCCTCCTTTGTCCTATCATCAAGAGTTATATTGACATAGCAAGTACATCCAAAAGTTTTAAGAAAGTTGACACTCTGCCTCCTCTTGAATAGCATCTCAAAAGGTGTTCTTTCATCCAATATATCACTCGGCCACCTATTGCATAGAAAGTTAGCACACAACAAAACTTGATCCCAAAATGGTTCTGGAAGATTAGCACCTAACCTCATGGATTTGGCACTTTCACATAAAGTTCTATTCTCCCTCTCGGCCACTCCAATTTGTTGTGGTGTTCTTGGAGTTGTGTACTCCCTCTTGATCCCATGCACATCACAAAAGGCCTTAAACTTGGTTGAGATATACTCACCATCATTGTCACTCCTCAAGCATTTGATCCTTGTAGAAAATTGGTTCTCTCTTGCATTCTTGAATGTCACAAAGACATCATACACTTCAATTTTTCTCTTTAGTAGATAGATCCAACAAAATCTACTAAAATCATCAAAGAAAGTTACATACATCTTAGCTCCACTATTGCTAATTGTAGTAATTCCATATTTATCCAAATGTACAACTTGAAAGGCTTTGTAGATCTAGTATAAGGTAGTCTATGTGACTTTGATAAAGCACAAGACTCACAAACATGATTGATGCTAGTTAAGGATCTTGGAAGACCAATCACAACTTGCTTTTTAGCCATTACCTCCAATGACTTGAAGTTGAGGTTCCCCATCCTTTTTGCCAAACCTGTCCTCCAAAAAAATGAGAAAGTGTTGATTTTACATGTGTGGAGAGTCCACTACATGTGCTTGTGATCTCCTAAGGTGTGTGGATGCACTAAGATCAAGACTAGATTGAGATTCGAGATCTATCTTTGATTCTATGGCAAAAACACACTACTACATGCATTCACTCACTTCCAACTCTCACTCACATGTGTGGGAAGTGCTAAAAAATTATTCTAAGTAAAAATAATCTGCTCTCCTTGGGTAGAGAGAGAAAATCATCATGAGCTCTCGGGTGGAGAGAGAAAGCTAGAAAATCACTTACACTCAAAATTCACTCAATCTCCAAATCAATTAGATCAAAGTGAGGAGTACAATGAGACTATAGATCCACGAGCTAACACAATGCTCAAACATGATTGGACCACACTTTTGCCATGTCTTAATTCTATTGGACCATTGATCCATGGCACCTCTAAATTCTATTAGACCATTTCCAAGCATATCTCAAATTCTATTGGACCACTCATGGTTCCACCTCTAAATCTTATTGGACCTCTAAAAAACTTAATCAAACCAAAGCATTACACTTGTCTACTATCTATTTAGCTCGCGTTCTACCTCCTACTCTATTTTGGCTCAATAGTGGCATTACATGTGGAATTGGATAATTTGCCATCTATGCCAAATTTGACCCTATCATCTTCCTACACCAAGATGCTTGTCATGAAAAACCATAAGACCCCTATATCTAACATAGATAATCTTTTTCCATTTTTCACACTCCTCCTAAAAAATTATCTATGAAGATTTAAGCATTGATCTTGATATAACTCCAAGATTAGATCTATGCTTGATGAAGGCACTTTTGCTCAAAGACTTGGTGAGTAGATCGGCAATACAAGAGGATGAGTTGACATGATCCAAATAGATTTCTCATTCAATAAGCTTTTCTCTCACAAAATGGTGTGCCACTTCTATATGCTTGCTCCTTGCATGAAATATGGGATTATTGGCAAGAGCTTTGGCTGAGATATTATCACACTTGATCATTGGTAGATCATCCTCCTTGATGCACTTTAGCTCCAATAATAGTCTTTTGATCCAAAGCACCTCTTTGGTAGTTGTAGTGAGTGCTTTGTACTCGGCCTCACATGAAGAGAGAGATATAGTATCTTGCCTTTTGGAAAGCCAAGATATTAGATTGCCAAGAAATATAGTGTATGCACTAATAGACTTTCGATCCATCTTGTTACTTGCAAAATCCAAATCAGAGTAGCCAACAATGGATGATCCATGAGATTTGACAAAGTCTCATATGATAAATCCTTGCAAACAAATAAAGTTGGTGTCCTATGGACACTAGCACTCAAGAAAAAATCAGCAAATATATGCAATGAGATAAACCAACTTAGGTGAACAATTTTCGAGCCCGTGATTATCTTCATAGCATTTCTAATATCAATGAGTAGCTTGCATCTCAAGGATTCAGAAACAATGCTGTCAGGAGTAGGCCACTCATCACTTTGAAAACTAGGCAATGGAATTGCTTCGAGCTTGCCAAAACCTCCATCTGTTTGTGGCGTATATAAAGATTTATAAAAATAGATACCACAATCTGCAAGTTCCTTTGGACTTCTTCCTCTATATTGTAGCTTTCCAACATCAGAGTGAATCACGTCTAATATTCCTGCAAGTGATTGTGTGGGCTCTCACTCACTTATGCATGATGGATATAAATCTGAAAGAAAAAAACAATGTTGAAGCATTTACATCATAATCTGAAGAGCATCAATAAAAGAAATCACCTATGATTGCTGTAGAGTGCATATGTTTTGATTTACTTACAATTACATTTTTGATGATCATGAGGATTGATATCATGTACTTTGATTTCTGAATGCATATATACATGTTGCACTAAGACTTCTGATATCGATTGACCTCACGGGGTAGTCTTAAACTCCAAAGTTTTTGCTTTCCAATAAGATTTGGAAGTCATTTTTGCTCTTTTCTTTTGTCAAAAATTGTCCTTTGATGATGGATGCAGCAATACCTGTGAGACATGCTGTCTGGACACAAATTTCAAAGTTTTCTATATTGTATTTTTATTTTTTAGTTAATTTGAACTACGTTACGTAAATTTCAAATCTGTGCATTTTGATTGGGCCTGGTGACGATCAAAACTAAAGAAAAAAAAAAGTATCTTTACAAAGGGTCTTTTTGATATTGAGAATTTCTGTAATGTGAAATTGGATGTTCCTCACACATGTTTGAGCACCTGATTCCATATAGTACCAGGTCAGACCCAATCAATGCCTTTTTGATCTCTTTTGATCCAAAATTGAACAAGATGGCTTGGAAAATGGATTTTGACAATTCCTAGCTCAAGATTGATGAAAAGTTTTAATGGATGAAAATGCATGAGAACCTTAGGTAGGCTCTGATACCATGTTGATTTCACACGTGTGGAGAGTCCGCTACATGTGCTTGTGATCTCCTAAGGAGTGTGGATGCACTAAGATCAAGACTAGATTGAGATTCAAGATCTATCTTTGATTCTATGGCAAAAACACACTACTACACGCATTCACTCACTTCCAACTCTCACTCACACGTGTGGGAAGTGTTAGAAAATTATTGTAAGTAAAAACAATCTGCTCTCCTTGAGTAGAGAGAGAACATCATCATGAGCTCTCCGGTGGAGAGAGAAAGCTAGAAAATCACTTACACTCAAAATTCACTCAATATCCAAATCAATTAGATCAAAGTGAGGAGTACAATGAAACTATAGATCCACGAGCTAACACAATGCTCAAACATGATTGGACCACACTTTTGCCACCTCTTAATCCTATTGGACCATTGACCCATTGACCTCTAAATTCTATTGGACCATTTCCAAGCATATCTCAAATTCTATTGGACCACTCATGGTTCCACCTCTAAATCTTATTGGACCTCTAAAAAAATTAATCAAACCAAAGCATTACACTTGTCTATTATCCATTTAGCTCGAGTTCTACCTCTATTTTGGCTCAATAGTAGCATTACATGTGGAACTGGATAATTTGCCATCTATGCCAAATTTGACCCTATCATCTTCCTACACCAAGATGCTTGTCATGAAAAAACATAAGATCCCTATATCTAACATAGATAATCTTTTTCCATTTTTCATAGAAAGTGCCTTGATTGCCATAATCATTGTTTCACCATGTTGATGAAACTTTGAATGGGCAACACTTATCTCATTATTCTTGAAGAACTTTAGATAATGCCCCAGTGCATGATCTCTTGAAAATTCTCTAGCAGAAGATCTCTACCCTCCTTGATAAATTGCAAAATCATCAAGGTAAATTGTTTCTTGAAAAGAAAAACTACAAAGTAAGCTCCAGTATAAAATCTGACATTATAGATCAACTAGTACAAGAAGACAAGACACAAAACTTACGCATTCGGCTTTGTCTTCCTCGATTACTATCTACCATCAATATTATGTCCACCTTTTGATGTCAATAAGGTCGGTGAATAGACAGTTGATTTTGGAAAATCAAGCTGATTTTGAAATCTGAGAAACTCCTCTTTAGAAAAAAAGATCATCTTCTTTTTGGCACATTTCCTCAACAACCATTTTCAAGCAATCTTTCCCTGAATAAAACTCATCTTTATTTACATCGTCAACACCAGGGAGAAGATCATCAACATCATAATCAATTATATTAGAAGAGTCTCAGCCTCTGTGAAATAAAAAAGATCCGATAATGTCAAAAAAGAATTATTATCTATATTGTAAGTAAGCAAGGTGATTAGAGACTTATCTGAAGGAGAAAGGGTAGTGGTAGTTCTAGGGCCTAGAAATGATGCCCTATTTCGAGCAGGATCAAAATATGTACAATCATCTAAAGTAATGCTTGTATCAATAAATTTTTTTGGACTTGTCAGCTTTCTTACCGTTGGAAGAAGCAGCTTCAGAAGTAGGAGCAGCTTTCGAATCGTCAAAAATATTTAACAAAAGAAAAAAAAAACAAAGTCAGACTGAAAATCTACAAATTTACACTTTTTATTGTGTATTTGACAATCATCTACATACTTGAAATCATTATGCAACTTGGTGAAAAGCTTAGTTTTATAACTATGCTTGTTGAGGTTCACCAAGTCCCGATAATGAATCATGTCCTTAATTTGAGATCTAAACAAGGAGGTATTGAGCGGAGATTCCATATATTTCCTACGGAGCGAACAAACACACCTCTAAAGATTACAGGTGCGTCGCTCCATTGAATAGCTTTAACCAATATATGAGTTACAAGTATGTCCATTATATCGTTAAAGGTATATTTAACTATGAGTTTAAATTACTCTAGTTTAATATGGTGATTCGAATCTAGTAGTTTGTGTAAGTGACTTGATTAAGGTTGTTCGAGGCATTGTTTCACTTCTGGAGGTCTTGTCCTTTAGTACAAGACAAGTCTTTAACCATTATATCCCAAAAAATGATATGGGCCTCTTCATAATATATAATTGTCCAGTGCATATTTTCATATTCGAGTATACATTGCCATATTTGAGTAGATATTCGTTATTTAGCAAATACATGACATCACATATCTCCCTCCTCAAATGTGAAACGTCCTCGTGAACAAATAATCTTATATTCCAAAATTCTTTGTTCGTTAGAAAAGAATACTTTCATGTCGTCGGAGAATTTTCCTTTTGAATATTCGTTAGGTCAAATGTAAAGATATTTCTTCTGTTGATGAGTATATGACCTTTACTTTTTATTTCAAAATCAGATTTTGGGTGGGTTGATTCGAATTGTGTTTGAACAAACATCAAGCATTGAATTGTCTTCAAACATCTTTCAAATATTAGAACTCAGCATCACATAATCAACAACATATACAAGAGCTTGAAATAAATATTTATCATCTATTCAGATCATCATGTAATTTTTGTGCCATCTGCAAATATCTTTGGCACTCGAGCAATAATATTTCTTCATTTTTTCGTGTGTATCTGCCAATAGGCAAATTGTCGAATTCTTCTAACTTTACAAGAAGTAAAGTTCGATCGAATATCTCCTGTACTAGTTCTGCATCTTCGTCAAAATCTTTACGTAGTATAATTTGTTTGAACAAACGAGATAAAAACTGTAAAAATTTACACTTTACAAATAATTCCTGAACGAAAATCAATATCTTTGCTACAAATGTTCCAAACTGCCAATATGTATGGACGCCTTATATTCGTGAGATTTGCCTCGATCCTGTAAATTATGCTTGATTTCTGCAAAGTAATCAAGAAAGTTGCGCTCCTAGTCAATATATATATCATAAAGCTCCATATACGCCATATTGATCTTCAGTAGAAGACCTACATTGTCGAATGCTTCCATATTTGCACGAGCTTTAGGTAAATATAATTTGAATTGTGCGTTCCTCTTCCAAAACTTTTGCTTCGTATCGTCGTCTTCAAAAATTGATATTCCTTTATTCTTAGGTATTCTGAAGCATATATGGAGGTTGAACCTATATACGATTCAACAGACCCAAATGGCGAAACCTTAAATTTACCCTAGATTATGGCCCAACATAGACAACCCTTCTCTTCTATGCTAAGTTGGTCCCATAACCAGAAAAAATCGTCCTTTTCCCAAAAGGTTTTCCAATCATCGAAAGCAATGCCTACTACGCCCAGTAGCATCAAATAATCCACATGCCATTGCAATTCGACGTTAAGATGATGTGGTGTCCACTTCCAGAATCTTTCAGAAAAAACTTTGAAACATTCAGCACATATCTTCAACTGATTTCTTCGTGTACGTTTCATCTTCGGCAGCGTCTCACCAACATCCTGGGAGTGTACTTCTGCAACGAACTTTTGATCTTCGAGCTGCTGCTTTAGGTCAACTACTTCTTTTTGAAGTTCGTTGATCTTCGTTACTGCCTCAACATATTCCTGTGTTAGATTTCTTATGCTCGTCCTTTAATGAGCATCCTGAAAACTGAAGGCTGACTACATGTTTTCGGACCTTCACATTTTTCCTTTGATATTTTTTTTGCCTAAAACATTTTTTAGGCACCTTTGTCTTTTTTGCCTTTTTTTGCGACACAGTGGCCAGAATGACTTAGAATCCATTTTAGACCCAGCCTTCTCAGAAAATGCGACACAGTGGCCATAATGACTTAGAATCCTACGTGTTGCTCAGACTACTAAGGATGCATGGGACATCCTAGCAACTCTCTACGACATCAGAGACGTTACTTCCAAGCTTTATCTGAGGAAAAAAATTTTCACCCTCAGAATGTCTGATGCAGATAGTGTTTCGAGTCATCTCAACACCTTCAAAAATCTTATGGAGCAGATGACTGCAACTGGCTCAATCATAGAAGATTCTGATGTGCTCATGAATCTATTATCGAGTCTACCTGAAGCCTACAAAAATTGGGTAATGGCAATTTCTAACCAAGAGCACCTCACTCTATCAAGAGTAATTTCGTTGGTCCTACAAGAGGAGATCAGAAGATCAGCATCCTTCTCAGGCTCAAGATCGGATCCTCAAGCTCTATATTCAAAAAATCAAAAATTTAGATCCAAGAGATCTACAAAGTCAGGCTATACTGACAAGAAGAGCAACATGCAGTCTGGACCAAATTCCGGTTCAGGATCAACGAATTCAAGCTCTTCATCATTCTAACTAGTGCAGAAACTTTTCTGCAAACACTGTAAGAGGACTTGCCACAAAATCAAGGATTGCCAAACTTTAAATGCAACAACGAAAAGAAGAAGCAGTTCCAACAACAAGCACATAGTGTTGCAACCAGTCACTCAAAAAAGCAACAAGAAGAAGATGAAGTAGCTTTCATGACCAAAGTCAGAGAACAAAAAGATATTGATTCCTGGTATTTAGATTTCGGAGCAACTCAACACATGACTCACCATCATGACTGGTTCAAAGACTGTAAGTCATTTACCCACTCTCGAGTTGTGCAACTTGGAGATAACTCATCACACTCAATCAAAGGTGAAGGAACAATCAGAGTTGAATTCAAAAGAGGTGAGGTCAAGTTGCTGTTTAGCGTTCTCCACGTTCCAAATCTGACCAAGAATCCGCTCTCAGTTAGCAGAATCACCGATTCAGGTCAGAGGGTCGAATTCGATACATAAGGCTGCACAATTCTTGACAAATCCCGGAAGGTCCTAGCCTAAGGAAGAAGAAGCAGCTATCTTTACAAACTGAGCCATTGTTACTCTTCTAACAGTCAAGCTCTTCACACAGCCACTTCTGAATCAACTGATATGTTGTGGCATTTCAGACTTGGCCATCTTAATTTCAACAGTATTCAGCAAATGTCACCTTAGAGTCTAGTACAAGATCTGTCTTCTGTCAACAAGCCAACTTCTCCATGCGAAAGTTGTATTATCAGCAAGCATGCTAGAAGTCCCTTCATTTCAGACTTAGTTCATACATCCAAAGACTTGCTTGACCTTGTACATAGTGACATTTGTGGCCCAATGCAGATTGCTTCCACAAAGGGAGCTCTCTATTTTCTAACCTTCATCGACGACTTCTCTCGAAGGACTGCTACCTACTATATGAAGAACAAATCCAAAGCATTCAAGTTCTTCAAGCAGTTCAAGGCATCTGCAGAAATCAGACCCAGAGGAAGATCAAAGCTCTATGCACAGATGGAGGGGGAGAGTATATCTCCACAGAATTCAAGGAGTTCTACAAGGCCAGTAGAATACATCAACAATATACAACCAGCTACTCACCTCAGTCCAATGGTGTAGCTGAACTGAAGAATCAGACACTCATCAAAAGTGCCAAAAGCATGCTGACCCATGTCTCTCTTCCAAAGAAATTCTGGGTAGAAGCTGTTACTATAGCTGCCTGGAATCGATCCATCACCAAAGCCCTGAATGGTAAGACACCTTATGAGGTGTGGACAAGATCAAAACCATTACTAAAAAATATTCGAGTGTTTGAATGCATCGCTTTCGCTCAGATCCCTGAAGATCTAAGAAGAAAACTGGATGATAAGAGTAGGAAAACGATTTTCATCAGCTATTCCCCAAACCACAAGGCATACAAGCTCTACAATTTGGATACCGAGAAGACATTCACTAGTAAAGATGTCATTTTTGTGGAAGACCAGTTCATCGACCACAAAGGGAAAGCTATTGATAAATCCGACCCAAGGATCGAGCAACCAGACAATTCTGATCCAGGGATTCAGCTACAGAATATTGACACTGACTCAGACAATGAGTCAAAACCTCAATAAGTCAACCCACATTAGAGGACCGAAGTTCAACCCAGAAGGTCGAACAGGTCTAAACAGCCTCCATCCAGATTTATGGATGATCCGGCCTGCTACTTTGTGCAGGAACCAAACACCGTTTTTGAGGCAATTTCTACTCTCGATGCTGACCAGTGGAAAGCAGCGATGGACACCGAATTCGAATTTGATTCTCTGATGGAGAATCAAACATGGACACTCACTGAGCTCTCAAAGGACCGAAACCCATTTTCATGAAAATGGATATTCAAGGTGAAGTACGACGCTGAAGGAAGGCTAAATCGTTACAAGGCCAGGCTAGTCACCAAAGGCTTTTCCCAGATTTCAGATCTGGATTATTCAGAAACCTTCAGTCCAGTTGTCCAACATGCTTCAATCCGCCTACTCCTCTCGTTTGCAGCCGCAATAGATCTTGAAGTCCACCAGATGGATGTCCAGACCGCTTTTCTCAATGGAACCATCGAAGAGAAAATCTATATGACGCAGCCAGAGGGATACAAACTCAATGGCAAGCATCCCACACATGTGAGAGGTTGTTGGAATTGTACTTTCACCATATCTATGTGATTTTTCCATATTTGTGCTTCAAACAAATTTGTAAGAGTAAAACTAGTTATTTGCTTTGTAAAAATACATTGATCTCATTGTAGATTTGATGTGAAATGGTGTTAGATTATTGATAAACCTCTAAATCATTGTGAGTGAGTTTTGAGGCTTATGTTTTTAGTTCTAGAGAGAGACTAAATCCATTCTAAACACCATAGGAAGGCATAGGCACTTCCAAGAGTAAAATCAAGTTTTTTCGAGAGGATAATATGTATAGAATTTTATTTTCCAAGTCTTTTTGAGTTTAAGATCATTATAGATCTTACTTCTTGAGTTTTGTGAGATTCAAGTGAGTAGCCTTGTGGCTAAATTCTAAAAATGAGAGAAGGGAGAGCCTTGAAATATTACATTTGTTGCACTTGTTACTAGTTAAAATGGGTTCACTTGGAGCCTATCTTCTCGAAGCTTCTGAAAGGTTGAATTCAAGTAACTATTCAATTTGGAAAGTAAGATTGGAGTCACTTCTAGTGCTCCAAGATATGTATGATCTTGTTATTGGTGAGGAGGAAGAGCCTCAAGGAGGAGAAGATCTAGTGAGGTACAAAAAGAGAGCTAGACTAGCATTGCATTGTCTAAAAATGAATGTTAGCAATGAACTCCTTAAAAAAGTTGCTTCATGTACCTCGGCCTCGGGACTCCTTGAAAGGGATTAATGAATCCAAAAATATCTCTAGAGTGCTTATGCATAGAAACAAGGTTCTACAAAGCATTAGAGTTAGTGATGAGAGTGCTCAAGGGTATGTCTTGAGGATAAAATCTTGTAATTATGAACTTTCCATCATTAGTGAGAAAATTCATGATGATGAACTTGTGCAAATCATACTAAATGATCTTGGAGATGAGTTCTCCAATCTAGTACAAAGTTTTTCCATACAAGATTCCTTACCTTCTATTGACAAGCTCCACAGTGTGCTTGTGGCCGAGGAGAGTAGGATCCTACATGTGAGACAAAGGATTGGTTCCTTGAATGTACATGATGGAGATGAGAAGGTCAACTTCTCAAGCAAAGACAAAATGAAGTCCAAGAAGAAGATCCAAAGCATGGAGGCCAAGAGTGATGATGAAGCATCAAGCTCTAAGGGAAATAAGAAAGACAAAGCCAAACAAAAGTGCTTCTTTTGGGAAAAGAAGGGGCACTTTGCATCTGAGTGCTACAAAAAGAAGAATGCACAAAGTGAGAAAAAGCAAGGAAACCTTACCCTTGAGGAGGAGGAGGATTATAAGGATGAAGTTGATTCATCCTTGATGGCATCTACACCAAACAACAGCCACTCCAATGACACATGGTGGATTGATAGTGGGGTTAGTTCCTAGATGACATTCCAAAAGGATTTCTTCTCAACTCTTGTACCTTTTGTAGGTTGTAAAAAGTCTATTCTAACAATAAGTGATCAAGAATGTAGAATAGATGGAGTGGAAACAATCTCTGTAAGTCTTGGATTCTCTAAAAGATTAGATCTAGAGAATGTATGCTATTTGCTATTATCAGGCCGTACACTTGATGTACTTCACATGTGTGAAGTCTTTGGATCATTAGCTTTTTCCTCAGATCAAACGGTATTTGTTCATAGCACAAGCATCCAAATACACATAGGTGTTTAAGCCTTGATTTGTAACCGTAGTAGGCTTCAAACGGAGTTTTGGAGTCAGTTGCCCTCATGCTAGAATAGTTTCTCAGATAGTAGGTTGTATATCTTGCTTCAGCCTGAAATTTCTTGGGTAACTGAGCATGCATGGATCGTGCAGCTTCCAACAATGTTCGATTTTTCTTTTAGCTACTCCATTATGTTGCGGTGTGTAGCTGGCAGTGAACTGATGGTGCACGCCACATGAAGATAAGTAGTCCACCATTTCATCAGACATGTACTCTCCCCCTGAATTAGACCGCAGGGTCTTGATCTTCTAACCAGTTTAAGTCTCAACAAACTGTTTGAATTCTTTGAAACAGTTGAATGCCTCAGACTTGTTAATGATGTGAACATAATTCTAGTGAATCTGGAGAGGTCACGAATAAAAGTGATGAATGTTAGCAACAAAGTAAAATAAAACATCGTGGCATGGTATTGTAAGTCCACGTTAATAAACTCCTACCA
Organism: Diphasiastrum complanatum; assembly: GCA_029204225.1. Lineage (NCBI taxonomy): Eukaryota > Viridiplantae > Streptophyta > Lycopodiopsida > Lycopodiales > Lycopodiaceae > Diphasiastrum > Diphasiastrum complanatum. The sequence goes on along the minus strand of CM055103.1, from coordinate 32,508,334 downwards.
TGGCATGTGTGTTATAAGTCCATGCGTAGAAACCTAATTAAATTCTAAACTTCTAATTAGAAAACTTAACTTAGAGAACTTAAACTTAGAAACCTAAGCTTAGAAAATAAAAGATTCTAAGTTATCTTGAGTTCTAGGTTTAGAGTCTTAGGCTTTCTAAGTTAGAAGTTGAAAAGTTGAGAAGCCTTAGAATGGCAAGTTTTAGAAACTAATCCTATAAGTTAGTAGAAGCTTATGGAAGGCCCTTCTTGCTATAAGAAGAGAGGCATTTCCCTTGTAAAATAACACTTTGAGATTATGCTAAATTGCTCTCTCTTTGAGATTATCATTCTATTTCTTTGTGTTCCCATTGGAAGGTGCATAGCTTGAGGGAAGGTGCTCGGGCCTCCCCTTGTCTCATTTCATTGGATTTATTGTCGCATGCTTGTATTGTTAATTCTTAACTAGCTGCAATCTCATTTTATTTCCCTTTGGGAGTTAGAATTAGTTTAACGGTTTGCTAGTTGGGAAGCCTTAGCAAGCCTAGTTTAGTATAGATCCTTGCTAGTTGGGTAAGCCTTAGCAAGTTTATTTATTTTCCAAGTAGTGGCTAGTTGGGTACCGTTTATGTTCTTTTTCTAGTTAAAAGCTTGTGTAGAACTTAGAAGGTGGACGACCGGTCTACTACTATACCATGCACAAACCCTCCATTAGGCCTAGCCACCACATATAAGTAGTTTTACTTCCAACATTGGCACTGTTACCGCTTTCTAAGTTTTTTTCTACATATCTATTGGCATTGAGCAACCTATCAAGCCGAGGGGAAGCAACAAAAGTGTCAACTTGGGCATTTTATTTGAAAGAGGTGACCCAAGTCATTTTTTTCAAACAAACAGGTATATCAGAATCTGCCGGCTTGTCTGCAGCCATAACAGAACATCATCTTTCATCCTACCACCTCTACAATTTTCGACCCTACTCAGATTTTTTGAAAACCCACTATTTTACTGTCAAAATCCTTTGTTTTTCACCCAAATCATTGTGTTGAAATTCGTCGGCTTCACTGAGGCTAGATCTATGAAAGATCAGTCCTCCAACAACTCTACAAATTTTATCTCAGAGATTTAGCCTGTTTTCTACCATAAAATCATTTTTTTCACTATTATCCTTGTTTGTCAGCAAAACTTTTGTTTCAGAAATCGCCGACCATACCACGAAATCGCCCACAGTCTGAACAATTTCTATACATCCTCTATGAATTCTATCCTTTACAAAATTTTGAAAAATCAATACTTTGACAGTGAAAACTCCTTAACAGAGTCATTGACCATACCATAAAATTGTCCGTAGTTTGAACGATTTCTGACGAATTCTTAAAAAAATAAAATTCAGTATCAAAAATCGTGGACCATACCATGAAATCGCCCACAGTTTGAATGATCTTTATACATCCTCTGCGAATTCTGTCCTTTACAAAAAATCAATATTTTGACAGTGAAAACTCCTTATCAGAAATCGTCGACCATACCATGAAATCATCCGTAGTCTAAACGATTTCTAGCAAATTATAAAATTAAAAAAAATGATTATTATTAAAAAAATAATTAAAAAAAATCAATATTTTCTCATTGAAAATTCCCTATCAGAATTCGCGAGTATTGTATTCTGATTCAACAGCCTGTTTGCGAGTTTTACTTTTGTCTACAAATTTTGCTAGTCCAAAAAAGTATAGATTATTGTCCAAATTTACTATTTTGCAAGAAAACTGCATTTTTGACTTTTTGTGGCCAAATACAGTATTGTATTGATCATCGGTACTGTTATTATTTCCTCATTCTGCATCATGTCACGAGATTGTACTGAATCTTCTAATCCTGCACCTCCACGCCTAGAACGCAAAATCCCACGCATTGCTTCACCAAAGTACGATGGAGAATCTGACCCAGTCAAATTTTTTCATGACTTTGATAATGCATGTTGCTTCTATGGAGACACCTCTAAAACTAAAGAGCTCAGACTATTTCCTATGGTGCTCTATGAAACCGCCAAAGAGTGGCATCTCAACCTAGAAGCTCCTGATCTTGTTTTTTGGAATACCCTCAAAGACGCTCTTATCAAGGTTTCAAACCTTCTAAACTGACTCAAAGCCCATTCATCCAAATCACACATATCAAGATGCGTCATGAAGAGTCTGTAAGAAGCTACATTGAACGTTTTAAATGTCTCAAGGTAGAATGTGTTGATGAGAATATCACTGAAAGAATGGCCATCAAATTGTTCCTGATTGGACTCCCTAAAAGTATTCGCCGAGAACTGAACCCAGTTGATCTTTATGATCAACTTAAGGATGTAATGACTGATGCCATTCGCGAAGAAAACGAGGGGTCTGATGAGGACTTTGATTACCACGACAAGAAATCCAAACTCCTCGAACGTCTTCACAACTAGAAGATTGAGAATATAGCCCAATCTTTAGAACTTCTACATCAAATGAAAACTTGACAGAAAGCTCAACAAACTCACATGGACAAACTAACTATTGATTTCCAAAACGCTATGAAAAATATTGCTGATAAATCTTTTTTAGCAAGAGAAAATGTCCTATCTGTTCGCAGAATCACACTGCTAATGAGTGTCCCCAACTGAAAATCCATTTCCCATTCGCACCCAGACCTATGTATCAGCATTACCGCCTCTTCACTCCACAACAACCCATGCCACCACCAGGAGTTTATCACCCACGACCAACAGCACCCAATTAGTTCCAACCACGCCAACAGTTTATCGTTAATCAACACTTTCCACAACCAACTGTGCAATTTTTTGATTCAAATTCCATAGATTCAGCAACTTATTTTGTGGACGGCACTACTCCACCAAGATACTCCTCTGAACCGGTGGTATATTATTTATATGATCCTAATGACCCGATCTACAATCCAAACCAAGCTGTGTTTGCGACGCAACAATTTCTTGCAATATGCGGATGCTTTATATGTGTAGGTAAACATCCTAGTATTCACTGCCTAGACAAACTTCGTCTTTCACCAGCTTGTGAAAATTGTGGCATTGAACACCATGTTAAGGATTGCCCTTCACGCTTGCTCTGACACAGTTGTGCTACTTCTGGAAGATTTAATGATTGATGTTTGTTATGTGAGTTTGAATGTGTGTTTGTAAGTCCGTAACCTATGTCGTTTTGTGATCATGTTCTTTTAGTTTGCTCATTTTTTTTTATTTTCCTTTTACACCCTTTTACGTTATGTTTTTTCTTGCATGTATGTTAGTCACAGAACATTTAAAGTACTCAGGCGTAACTTTTAGCTTCTATTCCAAAACATTCAATTGTTGTACAGAGTCAGAAAGATCACACATCAACACTACCTTGTGCACCGCCATTATCACCATACTCCATCAGATATTATCTACCGGTGTGTGGCCAACACAAATTATCTTCACAAGCGATGTTGTGCAACCCCAAAGCACAATTCAAATGTGAGGAAAATCACTACTCAGAAGACACAAGCCAGAGACCACTCTCACAAGCTTCCAAGCAGTATTTTCTTATGAGTGGACTCCGAAGACACAACATATAGGTTGGAGAAACACAGTTAAGGGGACTTCACAACACATGTTCTATTTGGAAACAAATGGAGCACATTATCTAGCTGCAAATATTATCCAACAAAAGATCCGTCTCCCAACAAGATGGAAGGTTTCAAAAGAAAAAATACAATCACCTTCAATAAGCAGTTGGTTTTACGTAAGCGATACAAAATCCATGCTTTTTTAGCTGTATATCCATGCCAACTACTTCAAAAAAGCTCAAAAGTTGCCATATGAAAAAAATCTCAAGTCAATCAGAGAATGGAATTATGGATCCACGAATCAAGGACAAACGTCATTTTCAAAGGCAAACAATGATGACTCTTTGAAAAATTGTACACTGAGCATTGATTATGAACATGTATAATACAACACACAAGATCCCTATCATCCCTTGTCCACACCCATTCCTTCCCCCATGTTCCACCATATAATTCATCTTGAAGCTTTATCTAACTTTTCCCATCCATGCTTCAAGACCTCCTTCCCACCTAATTGATCAATCTGAACTTGCTCTAGTTCTCAATTGAAGCACTTTGTGGAGCAGACAAAAACTACTGCAGCATACAAATGATGCCAATTCAGAACTCCCGCCGAGCAAATACAAGCATATTATCAAAAGGACCTTGGAGATTTTTCACAAAAAAAACAAGTGGTGTTTTCACAATTAAATAAATCGACAAGTTATTCACTTGTTGATGATGCAATGGGCACTACTTTATGCAAAAAAAAAAGATGGCGATCATTCAAGCATCTATTCCAAGCAATCCTTCATGGAGCTCTCAACGGTACAATTGACCTCAAAAAAGCTGCAATCTAAACTTAAAACTCAAGATAACTTAGAATCTTTTATTTTGTAAGCTTAAGTTTCTAAGTTTAAGTTCTCTAAGTTAAGTTTTCTAACTTAGAAGTTTAGAATTTAATTAGGTTTCTACCCATGGCCTTATAACACACATGCCATGGTAGGAGTTTATTAGCAAGTACTCACACGTGGACTTACAATACGCATGCCACAGTGTTTTATTTTACTTTGATTTTACTTTGTTGCTAACATTATCCCCCTCCTAATTGGATTGGCAGTCCCACGCCAATGACAATATAAAGAACCCTGTTCCTTATGGTGTGGGAGGAGTCAAAGTCGGTGCAATTTGTAGATGTGGAACATTTTGTAAAGTGCTGCTCCATAGGAGATGAAGCTTTGAAGAAGTATGAGCGTCTCCAGAAGATTTGGCTCTTTGGTGGGTTGTATTTCCAATTGCCCATGTTGATGATTCAATGGATGATGTACAAGAGCTTGGGTTGTTGAATATGGTATGAAAACAACACAAGGTGTGAATGAACAGTAATGAGATGAAAATGAGGGTAATTGGTAAGATGTGAGTTGGATATGGGGGTGGTGGTGGAGGTGAATGAATGGATCAAAGGTTTGTTGCTCATAGTTGTCTCTTGAAGACATGATGTTGGTAGTCTTAGGCTTTCTAAGTTAGAAGTTGAGAAGTTTAGAAGCCTTGGAATGGCAAGTTTTAGAAACTAATCCCATAAGTTAGTAGAAGCTTATGGAAGGCCCTTCTTGTTATACGAAGAGAGGCACTTCCCTTGTAAAATAACACTTTGAGAATATGCTCTCTCTTTGAGATCGTCACTCTATTTCTTTGTATTCCCATTGGAAGGTGCATAGCTTGAGGGAAGGTGCTCGGGCCTCCTCTTGCCTCCTTTCATTGGATTTATTGTGGCATGCTTGTATTGTTAACTCTTAACTAGCCACAACCTCATTTTTTTTTCCCTTTCGGAGTTAGAATTAGTTTAACGGTTTGCTAGTTGGGAAGCCTTAGCAAGCCTAGTTTAGTATAGATCCTTGCTAGTTGGGTAAGCCTTAGCAAGTTTATTCATTTTCCAAGTAGTGGCTAGTTGGGTACCGCTTTAGTCACACCGTTTTAATTCCGAGTACCAGTTGGGAAGCTTTGGTGCTCCTTGTCTGTTTATGTTCTTTTTCCAGTTAAAATCTTGTGTAGAACTTAGAAGGTGGACAACCGGTCTACCACTATACCACGCACGAACCCTCCATTAGGCCTAGCCACCGCATAGAAGTATTTTTACTTCCAACAATGAAATATAAAGCATTATTCAAAGAGGGCACGCACATAGGACCACATAAATCACTATGGATTAATTCTAGAATAGACTTAGCTCTTTTGGCTTGTTCTTTTGGAAATCTCAATTGATCTAGGTTGTTTTCTTAGTAAGCACATTTCGCAGACCGTCTGATTTCTGCTGGAGACAACATTAATACTCATATCCTTGACTATATTGTTATGATACATATACAAGATAGACCTCATGTTTAAATGACCTGATCTTTGATGCCAAAAAATATTAGCATCATAATTACTCACAAAAAGTGCATAATTGTGACTCAAGATATATACATTTCCTTCTCTGTGTGCAGAGAGGACTTCTTTTAAATTTCTATCAATAATGGTACATTGACTAGCGGTAAAAAATGCTTTATAGTCTTGATCAGTAATCTTGCTTATAGACAATAAATTCTTTGTTAATTTGGGTACATAGAGTACACCATCTAATTGTCTAGTGATACCATATGGGAATTGTAGCCGAATAGAGCCTTGGCCTTCGACTTTGTGTGAGCTTGAGTCTCCAAAGAAAAAGTACTTTGATTCAGTTGCTGTGAGATTCGAGAATAGGTTTTTACATGGAGTCATGTGCTGAGAAGCACCTGAATCTAGATACCAATCATAGACATCCTTGCATGATTGATCTTGTAACATCAGCACCTTTTCTTCTTCTTGGAAATTTTTGATGGAGTCATAGCCCCCTTCTTGGTGCTGTTGCATCTTCTTCCTCGCTTTATTGTGTTTGAGGATCCGACAGTCTTTGATATTGTGATTGGATCTCTTGCAGTATTCGCAAAAGAGTTTGGTCTTGGCAGGTTGTTGTTGTCGATTATGTTGTTGTTATGGTTGCATTGAATCTGTCTGCTCAACCTTTGTCTTCTTATTCTTGAAGTTCTTCTTCTTGGAATGATGCTTATTAGAATACAAGGTCATTGTCTTGTTACTCGAGGTAGATAAGCTCTTTCTCCTTATTTCTTTCTGCAATAGACTTGTCGTCAGCTTCTGGAGTAATAGTGCAGGATTATTGCTCAAAAGCAACACTAGATTGTCGTAGGAGGGTGGAAGACTGGCAAGAAGAAACATAATAGAGTCTTCTTCTAAAATAGGAGAACCTATGGCAGTTAATTGATTCAGCAATTGTCTAAATTCATTCAAATGATCATTGATTGAGGTGCCTTCACCCATTTTGAGGGTAAGGACCTTTTTTTTCAAAAAGAGACAAGTCGATACATTTGAAGTTTTATAGATACTTGTTAAAATATCTGATGCTTCTTTGAAACTAGTACTATTAGATACATGAGCTATCTTAGTATCTTTCAGATTCAAGGATACAATGGCAAGAGCTTTGCCATCCTTTGCTTCCCATGCGGGTAGGAGTTCTGGTTCCGCCGGTCTCTGGCTATTGAACCGTTGACATATTCCCATAGCTCCTTTTTGATCAATATCATCCTCATTTTGAATTTCCACATGTGGAAATCATCTCCGTTGAATCTATTGATCAAGCGGATCTCTAAGGTTGGAACCTTCCATTAAGATCGATGAACAAAGATTAAACACAAATCAAATATAAACTAGCTCTGAAATATGAAGACATTAGATTCTTTGATCCTAAAACTCTAGTAAATCCAAAATCATGAGCTTTGTACCACTCTGTTGGTGTGAGATTTAGGAAGAATGATCAGGCCGCAACGAAAATGAAGGTCGTTATCCCATCACCAACAAAGGAAGAACACGATGAAACACAATAATGTATCTTGGATTACTTGGAGAACGGAATAGAGTGGTTCTGATTTGTGATTATTGAATCAGAACAAGATTTATAGAATTTGTAGACAACCATAAAGAGAGATTTCTAAAAGACTAGGTGTCTGAGATAGTTGTGTAATTCTCTGATATTGATATTCTAAACATAAAGAAATGTGAAACAATTAGGCATCAATGATAGTCATACATTTCTTCATTTATGGAGTACTTGATAGTAACGAAGGAAGAGTGAGAGCTAATAAACATTCAACACGAATGCAATGAGATAGAACAATAGCGATTTTGTATATTCAATGTTGTAATAACAACTATCAGATCACAAGACAATTGTGCTGATAAGCGCATGATCCTACTTACAAAAACAAATCAAGTAATCCACGATTCTATTATCACAATTATCACTTTGCTTTCATCATTTCATAATTGTCTTTCATCTTGTTGGCATCGTCCGCAACCCCAATAAACAGCTCAAGCAAGGACTCCGCCGACTCATATGTTTGACGCTAATGAGGATGTAGTCATCCTGGAAAAGATGCAACACTTACAGATAGCAAAACATAGAAATATTATACAATGTATAGAAATTATTGAAATATATTTATAGAGAAATAGGCTCCAATTTCTTGCAATAAGGAGTCAATATAGTGACATTTAAAGATGGCATATTTCTCATTGTAAATCTATACGAGCCCAGCTTGGGCTTTCTTTTATTAAAATAAAGACTCTATACATGAATTCCAAAATATTTGCATTTTGCAAATGATTGTTCTGATTGCTCTTTCACAACATCTATATTGATGCCCAACCAGGGCTTTCTCTTATTGAAGTAAAGTGTCTATACATTGAGTAAACATGATTGCCTTGTTTTCTATTGCTCCTCCACAATAGTGATTGTTGTCCGTAGATCTTTGCAGCATGTTATCAGCTCCTGTCTTTTTCGTAGCTGCATTAAGAAGAAAAAATTGTTAGTGCACTTATATTTGTATACAACTTCATTTTGAATCTACTCATTTTCATATGAAATAATTATGGTTTATTTACAAGTCTTCCATTGATAATGAATCTAAAATAATTGGGGAGATTGTCATGAAGAAGAACCAACTCTGATCTAATATAATCGAGGCTCCAGTGCTCTTCCACCTCAATCACAATTAAAAATTCCTCATTGTATTTGATGTTTATGTCTTTTCGGTCTGAATGACCATCCATTTGAAAGTCTTGATCTAGTGGTAGCCAAGTCCCACCCGTTTTCTATGATAGCTGAAGGTTAGACTAAGCATTTGTTTCTCAATATGGTAATGAAAAATAATTGAAGATCTTTTTATCCTACATTCTATATCTCCATTTGTCTTAATGTCCCAGCCTTGATCCATAAGGTCTGATAAAATATCGTCTGATAAATCTTTACAAACAAATAAAGTTGGTGTCCTTTGGATAGTTGTACTTGAGAAGAAATCAACAAACACATATAAAGAGACAAACTAGCTTAGGTTCTTTGATCCACCGATACAGATATTCATTGCATTCTTCACATCTAATAATAGCTTGCATCTAAAGGATTCAGAAACAATACTGTCAGGAGTAGGCCACTCAACACTTTGAAAACTTGGCAATGGTATCTCTTCAAGCTTAGCGAAACTCCCATCCATTTCTGGAATATATTTAGATTCATAAAAGAAGATACCATTATATGAGAGATCCTTCAGACTTCTTCCACTGTATTGTAACTTCCCAACATTAGAGTGAATCACGTCCAATATCCCTGCAAGTGATTGTGCTGGCTCCCATTCACTAATGTTTGATGGACATAAATCTGAAAGAAAAAACACTTCTTATAATGGATGTTATTCTATGAAGATTTTAAATAAAAAAGCCCTACAATATCTCAACAAAGTGCAAACATTTTGTTATACTTACGAATACATTTTCCATGATCATGAGGATTGACATCTTGTACTTTTATTTTTGAATGCATGTAAACATGTTGTACCAATATATCTAATATAGAATGTCCTCTAGGAGTTGTCTTAAACTCCAAAATTCTTGCTTCCCATTAATGTTTGTCTGTCATTTTTGCTCTTTTCTTCTGTCGAAAATTGCCCTTTGATGATGGATGTAGCAATGCCCATGAATTTTTTGTATATTTTGTCAAAATACACTTACCAGCTTTATCTTTCTCATTATGATGTATCGCAGACTCAATTGTAGATCTCGGCCTCCTTGCCATTGTTATTGCCAAAGCTTGGGCGCCAAAATATCTTATGAATGATATTCAATTCATTTTTCCATCTCACATTTATTCCCACAGGAAAATCACAGTAGAAACCTTATGTTATTGTGCATACCACCATTCCATAACTGTAACTACTCTACTTAACAAATGTTGTTAATCCTAACCAACATAGTTAAACAAATTTAACCTGAGGTATTGACGTCGGGCAGATTAGCTGGGTAGGATAAGCCAACCTATGGGATACATCTATGCTGCCCAACAACAATTTCAAAGTTTGCTATAATATATTTTTATTCTGTGAGCAAGCATGAACCGCATAGATTCGACTAAGGTGCAGTTCTTCTTCTCAACGAGTTTGATACCATGTAAATGTTTAAAATCATAGAGTGAGGTGAATAGACTGTGACAGTGAAAATCAAACATGTTTAGAATCTATAATGCAATAGTCAACTAGCATAGATAATGAATAAAACTGTAATTGCATAGTTGTAGAAATGAAAATGCAATCAATGATATTATACATCATCAATTAATGACAAAAGCACTAGATCTCAAATTATACAAAATGTAGAAGATGCACTGGATCTGATGTCTCCTCTTGCAATTGTCTTCTAATTTGATACACACTTTGCATGTCTTTATAAGTGTAATCTCTACTAGTAAATCTATAGCCCAGTACTTGTAAATGAGTACAAATGATTAAGTACAACTACTTAATCTGTCCTATGTTAGATAACCATCGCTTTAACCTTTGATTTCTAAGTACATGGTAGATGACTGTCAATTTCATATACAACAGCTAATAGTTCTTTGGGTCTAAGTAGGAATACAAATTGGGTCGGAATAGACACAAGGTTGAAAGTAGACACTTGGGTAGAAATAAACATAGGTCGAAAATAGATGGTTAGGTCGGGTAGAAATAAATGGGTCAAATTTTTTATTTCGACCATAGAGACTAAAGTAGACTTTGATTTGATTCAACTCATTGATCCAAGTCAGAGATTGAGATCATTTTTTTTTTCAGGATTGACATCGGTTTTGACCCAAACTGTGTAGAAACTACACACTATGCTTGATTATTTGTGCAGATTTTGATAGGTCCCCATTTCAAGAATGGATTATAGAAAAATGTCAACACTCTCCCTTGATGAGAATCCTAGAATTTTTTGATCCTTCAGATTTAAGATGTTATTAAATCTAATATGATTATTTTTTGATAATGCTTTGGTGAATTAATTTGTAGCCATAAATTCTGTCATGCAAAAAATAAGTGAAATTTCTTTGCTCAACACTCTATTCCTTACATAGTGGTATTTGATTTTGATGTGCTTACTTTGAAAATGAAATATCGGATTTGAGATAGTGCAATTGTGCTTTCATTTTCACAATAAAGAACAATAAGTTGCTATTGAGCAAGGTTGATGTTTGCAAGTAGATTTTTAAGCCAAACTGCCTCTTTAGTAGCATTTGTGGTAGCAGTGTATTCAAATTTTGTTGATGATAATGCTACTAAGATCTGCTTTTAACTATTTCAGGATATTGGGCCTTCATTAAATAGAAATACAAAGCCAAAAGTTGATCTTTTGGTGTTGACATCTCCTACCCAATCAACATTTGTGTATCTATAAGAGATTGACAGATTAGCTACTCCATGACATATTCAAATGTCTTTATTAGCTTGTTAATATTTTAAGACCTTCAAAAGAGCTTTCTAGTGTGTCATTCCTAGGTTTGATATGCTAGGTCAGGTTGCAAAGCATAATATACATTAGTGAGGCAACAATGCAATGAAAGAGATATTGTTTCATAGCCTCTACCTCGTTTTTACAATATCTTTGTTGGGATTTCGATATTCACTTGTATTCTGAGCATGAACATCGTTTGTGATGTTGTTCTTGCCCTTTAGGTCAATGAATTGATTTTCAAGGAATGTAACATCTCTGCTAGTAAATATTTTGGATGTAGCAGGATTATACAGCTTATACATATTGTTAAAAGAGCAATAATCCATGAAAATTGATTTTATGAAATAGGATGAACCTAAGCATAAGAGGTACATCCAAAATTTTTTAATACTTTAATGAAGGCTTGGAACTTGTCCAGACTTTATAAAGAGTCTTATTCAAAAAAACTTTTGGTTGAACATCTGTTTTGAACATAAGTTGTTGTAGAGACTGCTTGTTCCCAACATGATTTGGGTATTGGTCCTTGAGTCGAAGTAGGATTGCGACCTAGGTTGAAACAGACACATGGTTGAAAATGGACACTTGGGGTGAAGTAGACATAGAGTCAAAAATAGATGGTCGGGTTTTGGTAAATAAGTGAGTCACAATTTTGATTTTGACCATAGGAATCCAAATAGACTTCGACTTGTCAATCCAAAGCTAGGGATTGAGATGGTTTTTGATTTTGAAGGTCAAAATAGATTTTGACCCAAACTTTGTAGAAACTATAGACTATATGAAAATCTTGAGTATTTTTGCAGATTTTGATAGGTCTTCATTACAAGAATGGATTATAAGAGAATCTCAACAATGTGGAAGCTGTGTTGAAGCATTAGATCACATAAATATGAAAGAAAGAGATGATCGACTTGTATGATTCAAGAGGATATAACATGCATTCAAAGGAGATTGATATGTGCACAAGTGAATAGAAGGGCTCTTGGCCAATTCTTAATGAACATGTGAAAGTACAAGAAGTTACAATTATTTGATCTATCTCTCCTATGTTTTACACACTACTCCAAATATTTGATATATCTCTCCTATGTTTTACACACTACTCCAAATATATTTTCATCGAGCTATAGCTTCTTATAAACGTGCATGCTAAACTCACTTAGCAAAAATAATGCTTAATCTTGATTTGTACAAGTAATTACAAGAAACTATCATCTTGTTAGGGTTTTCTTTCTAGTCATGAAAGTGACAGAGCATGATCTAGATAGATTATAGTGTCAGGTTAAAATTTGTGCAATATCAAAATAGTCCACCGTCAAAATAAAATGAGAGGTCAAGATACGGGGTCAAAATGAGTGCATGGTTATGTGTGGGTAGACATAATAGGATTTTCACTTTTACGAGGCCCTGTGCATTAAATGGAGTTGGACAAGCAACCATTAGCATTCCAAGTAAAGACTAGAAATATGATTTCAAGTGTTCGAAATGTTCTTCTCCAAGTCCTCAACCAACTAACCCCACTCATGCTGATATGTTGTCTCGTTCAACTTTCACGTGAGGAGCTTTAGCGCTCATGGCTTTATTCAGACAATGAATTTTTGTCGCTTTGCAATGAGCTCAGGCTTTGTCAATCTTACAAAGGCTGACGATGGCTAATCGACGATGGCTAACTGACGATGGCTAAATCGACGATGGCTAAGTCGACTTCTTCTCACCTCCCTTTACTTGATATCTCGCCATCAACTTTACTTTTCTGATTTGCTATAGTCAAGTGGCGAAGTTCCAATGGCAACAACATAGTTTTTTTCTTTTTTCAAATAATAAGATCATGTTGCCCTCTTAGTTGTAGTACAATCTCCACTATTTTTAGCTTAAATTAATTTTTGCCATTTGGCATTATCATTTTATGTTCACTCGCCTTGTACATTGATGGGTTTTCCCATCCTTCAATAATAAAACTAGGAGATTCACTCTTGTTTATCCTAAATTCATTCAAACTTTCCCTTGAGAACTTGTATTTCTTTGTCATCAATGTTCTTATAAGTTTCTTATTGTAAATGTGGGAGTGTGTTTCTTCTTTTTCTTTTCTACTTCTTTTTCGGCAGATATCACATCAAAGGCCAAAAAGACCAATTTAAGATGTGAGACAAAATTGGGAGCCATTCACCTCTCCTTAGGGCCTTTTTCACACGACCTTGGCCTCGATCTTGACATCAAGAACAAGTTCTTGGTGCTTGTGCTCTTGAGCATTCACTGATCCCGTGAGGTCGGTCTTCCCAACAACATATCCTCTTAGCTAGCTCAGGTCCCCGTTCTTGACATCAAGAACGAGTTCCCGGGTGCTTGTGCTCTTGAGCATCCCGTGATCCCGTGAGGTCGGTCTACCCAACAACATATCCTCTCAGTTTGCTCAGCTTCCCGGGTCGGCCTGCCATCAATGCCTTGCCAATTGTGGGCATACAACAAATCATCACCCGATTGCAACAAATTCAAAAAGTTGAAAGGATCTACTCATCTTTCATTTCCAGACTGTAACAAGATCACGATCATGAGGATGACATGCAAAAGAAAATCTAACCTGGGCTGAAGAAAAAGAGAAGAGCCCAGTCCTAATGGCTTCGCCGTGACGGGTTGTGCATGCAAAGAGGCCCTCCTAGCATTTTGGTGGGGAAATGGTTTTTTATTTGAGGGTGAATGGTCAGAACCTTAGACCTGGCCTCACCGTCCATTTCAGCCGTCACAAGAGGAAACCAAACCACAAGACCAGTTCCTTCTTTTTCTTCTACTACTACTCCTTTTTCTTCTCGCCTTTCTCCTCTCTCTCGCTCGCTCGCTCGCCCTTTTTCTCTTTCTCGTGTCTGTCTATGCGCTAGATCGATGCATGCAAGCGAGCATTTGCGATCGATCAAGGTTGTTCGCTCGCTTTGATCTACTGAGGGAAGAGCTGGAGGGGCTGATTTGCACTCTTTTTGCTGATCTATTGGGACGCGTAAACAAGTGGCAGTAGGTTTGGTTTCTTGGCAGAAATGGAGAGTACCGCATTGCTTCAAAAGCTGACGGCAGGGATGGCTTTCAGGGGTAACCCTGCCACGCTGCTATCCTCATCTTCGGCTTCTTCGCATTTCGCCAGGGTCCAGGCTAGCGCCTGGCCGATCATGCAAGGTAATCTTTGCTATTGTTAAAATTTTACAAGCCCTTTGTTATCTTAGGATATCAATGGAGTTGATACGGTCATTCTGTGAAATTTTTTTAAACAGAGAGATTCTCATGTCAAGACGCCTGACCATTGATGTCGAAGTGAAAGAATATCCCATGGATTTGCATGTGCACATTCATTTGGAAATAGACGTCGCATGGCTAGTGGATTATGTCAGACAGGAAACGAGCTTCGGAGAGGCTTATCTGCTTCTTTGTAGTTTCGAGTCTGATCTTATCAGATTTTGTGCCCCTGCATGTCTTGAGAACCTCAAGCTATTTGATACTTCCGATGTGTTAATTTATTCGTTATATGTGTTATTTGATACGTCAAGCAACAAATTATGCCATTAGTGCATGTTCTATGTCTCTTCTAAAGTAATGCATGCTTATATATTAAACCGAAATGACATGTGAAGAGATGGACGGTCGTGTATGTGCGCAAGCCTTGAAGTTTTTAACTTTTTGAACTTGTTCACTTTCGTCAGATTAGATATTTGCTTGGGAGAAATGTTTTCCTTTCCGTCTTTTCTTCGTAATTGCTGGCTAACTCTAGTTGAACTTGACAAGTCAGCGATCCAAGCGTTCTGAGTCTGATAGGGTCCCGTTTACAATAATGCAGATGAATCCAGTATTCCTTATAATCAATATCCAAAAGAAGCTTTAATTGGTTTACTAATATATTTAATTTGGATCATCCAAATAAACTTTTCATGAAAGAGCTATTAAAACTACGCAGCGTGAACTATGATAGCAAGATTCACTTGAATGTAGAAAGGTTGCTATCCTTTATTTGATGTGAAGCTGCTCTATATTGAGACTCCTAATTCGCTCCTAGAATATCCAAAACCAGTAAGAGTAGAAGCGTGTTTAATTTGAATCAAGGCAAAATTTTGAAAGGAGAGCCGCTTGCCACTGATTTCAAGTTGATGAGAAGTCAGTTGTAGACATGCTTGAAGACAGTATGATTTGTGTCATTCACCTTTTGATTGTTTCAAACATCTAGTCAAAACCCTGTAATTTAAGCCTGCTTATCTGCTATTCTGGCACTTACCTGCACTTGATGTACTCACGTGTTGAGGTTTAAGGAGTTTTACTGCAGGTACATGGTTGTTAATGGTAATTCGCTTGGGGTTTGCTGCAGGTTCGAGGTTAAGACGGCTAAATGTTGAAGCTACTGACCTGAATGCAAATGCGTTTGGTACCATGCCTCACAGCAGCACGGGCTTGAAGATCATAACTAAAGCTGTTGCCGTGAGTTAGCACATTAATTTTGCACCTTATATATTTCAGAACAGAAAGGATCATGCAAAGGGTTCAACATTTATAGGGCCTCAGCTGTATCATATGATATCTGATAGACACACCAAATATAAAATTCTCGTGTGATTGACCATTTTATATTATGTATGCGCTCCCTTGAGCCAAACATATTGTCTGCAGGAAAGCAATCATCATCACTGAAGCATAATGAACATTTGCTGCTCTTTGCAAACCTTTCATTTATCATGCCTTGGGGGGATATGATCATAACTACCCCAGGAATAGCTTGTCTTACTATATGTTTTTAGAGAAATTTAAATCAATTCTTACTATTTTCTCTTGTTATAGGTGAAAACTGAAAGAGGAAGCACTGCCACTGCTCAGCAAGGGTGCGTCTGTTTAAAGTTTCCTTCATGCGCATCTATTTCTTTTCAGAAGTTCGTATGTGGGCTTTTTGAAGTTCCAAAGCCAAATAGCAATGAAATTAACGCAGTAGTTTTCAATTAGAAACCAGACATTTTTTCCATTGCATTCTTGTTGCAGCATGTGGAGCCATGCAGGGTAATCAGAACCCTTATATCTTGTGTAGTTCAAACTGTTATTGCAATTTTAGGCAATGCCATTTCCTCAGATTTCAGGATTTTAGAGCTACCACAGGGTGTCTCCTTCGCATCCCAATTTCACCAGAAACTTAAAATCAGAAATGCAATTTCAAACTACATGCAAGTCATGTGAGGAGTTTATTCTTGGAGAAATCTAGTTTTTAAATCAAAGCCTGTTGCAAAATCTTTGTTTTGGCATTTCTTTTAGTGGCCTATGTATTTCTGTAAGTCAATTTCAATGTTTGAAACTTTGCAGTGCTGATAATTTTCTGTATCCACTTCTGAATAGACAGGCACGAATTGCTCTTATTTGAAGCCCTACGGGAAGGGCTCGACGAGGAGATGGAACGAGACCCTACAGTTTGTGTCATTGGTGAGGATGTTGGGCACTATGGGGGTTCATATAAAGTTACAAAGGGTATGGCTGAGAAGTATGGTGATTTAAGGCTGCTTGATACACCGATAGCTGAGAATTCTTTCACGGGAATGGCAATAGGAGCTGCCATGTCGGGTTTAAGGCCAATTGTGGAGGGAATGAACATGGGATTTCTCCTACTTGCATTCAATCAAATTGCCAACAATTGTGGAATGTTACACTATACTTCAGGAGGACAGTTTACGATCCCTATTGTGATTCGAGGTCCTGGAGGTGTTGGTAGGCAGCTTGGAGCAGAACATTCCCAGCGCTTGGAATCATATTTTCAGTCTGTACCTGGATTACAAATGGTTGCTTGTTCAACTCCATATAATGCGAAGGGCCTCATGAAAGCTGCGATCAGGAGCGAAAACCCTGTAATACTGTTTGAACATGTTCTTCTCTATAACTTGAAAGAAAGAATTCCCGATGAAGAGTATGTGCTTTGTCTTGAAGAAGCGGAGCTTGTTCGGCCAGGTGAGGACATTACAATTCTTACATATTCTCGAATGAGGCATCATGTGCTGCAGGCAGTGAAAACTTTGGTTAGTAAGGGATATGATCCTGAAGTAATTGACATAAGGTCATTGAAGCCCTTTGATCTCTTCACAATTGGAAATTCTGTGAAGAAAACCCACAAAGTGCTCATTGTTGAGGAGTGTATGAGAACTGGTGGTATTGGTGCTAGTTTGAGGGCTGCCATCATGGAAAATTTCTTTGATGAGCTGGATGCTCCAATAGGATGCTTGTCTTCTCAAGATGTACCTACACCATATGCTGGGCCATTGGAGGATCTAACGGTGGTGCAACCCCCACAGATTGTATTTGCGGTTGAGCAACTATGTAAACACTGATGGACAAAACCCTGAAATAGTACCACAAGCATGCCTAAATCTAATAAGCTCTCGTACTTATTACAGTAAAAATTTTGTAGCAATGTGCCAAACAAATGCAGCTAGAAGTCTTCTTGGAAGGAAACGTTTTTGTGAGCAGTCTTTGTGACACTGAGTTCATCATTGAGAAAAGCATATAACTGCTTAACAATGTCTTTATACCATAACTATGCACAGTGGCTAAAGTTCAATGTTTTTTTACACCATCTATTTCAAACTTTGCCAATCGGTTCTGAAGGGTCTCAGTGTTGCATGTTCTTTTTTTGTGTTTAGATGTTATTTTAGGACCTAGACTTAAGGCATCGATGTAGAATTCTTTACTTAAAAAAATCATGACCTTTGAGGTTCAATCTTGCAAAGAAAGACAATGCGATAATCAGATGAAGAAAACTGCATACTTAGGTCTACTTGCTCATATGCTATCATTGTACTTGAGCAACATGGTATTCTTTTGGCTTCATAATTTTGTTTAGGCTAGAAAGATCAGCTATCTGAATCGAAACGTAGTCCATTTGTATTGAAGTACATGATGTCTTGTACCTGTAATTCTGAACCTCATTGTACGTCTTGAGGACATGGAAAGTAAGGCTTTCGGTGCCAAGTATGAGCTTTTTGGTCCTTGCTCAACTCGGCATCAAACATTCATTATTGAAAGTCGTGTGCTCTTAAGTAGGCGATCTGGTAGACATATTCATACAGATGCTTCGAATCAAGAACCTTTATGATTCTTTTAGAGTGTTGCAGTGATCTGGGACCAGGATCGCTGTCCTGGATCACAACCAGATACGCATTTTTTTTTTCAATGTTTTTAACATTCAGTGGCCTCTTAACCAATCAAATCTAAGCACTGCGAAGTACTTGCCACAGAAGTTATCTGTGAATCTGGATCAGGAACATGCGTAGTGGCTACAGAAGTTTCCTAAAAGCTTAATCAATACCAGTGAGGACAATCGGCCAAATTGCCAATCAGCCTGTGTGGCTGCCTGTTTGCTTGCATCCACCAGATACTTCAACTTTTCCGCTACTGTTCTTCTTTTATTGCTATCCTTATCTGTTTTTGCTGCAGATTTTTCCTACATGTTTCATGTGTTCCTTTCCCCTGTGCAAAATCATAACCCTGGATATGCATTTTGATTGGATGTAACGGTTGAAGAGGATATGAAGCAATTGGTTTGTCACAGCTTGTGAGCACGTTTGATCAGAAGATACTGAAACAGCTGTTTTTTTTTTGACACTTTAGTAGAAAGGTTCATCCTTTGAGAGAGAATTTGTCAGTTAATATTAGTGGTACAAGCCAAACTTGAAACTTGAAATGTAAAAGTCAGGTGGAAAAGCTGAAATGAAGCCACAAAAGTGACAAGTACGCTTGCTCAAAAGTGTGATTCACACTGTCCAAACAGTTTTGTTCACTAGAGTTGAGAGGTAGGCACGAGCAAATACATAGATCAATAAGATGTTGCAATCTAACAAGCTGAACCTAGTATGAAACAATTTTGAATCCGTGCTAAATTGAATAACAAGCTACTCTTTGATTTAAGCAAACTATCTGGCCTTACAACTTGTATATATTGTTAATAGAAACACAAGTTAGGTTAGGGTTGCCACCAATATTGCTAACAGTATCAGTGATAAATATCACTTATAGACGAAGACTCTCATGGAGCATCTTCACTTTTATTCATTCACTCAACTGATCAATTCACCATTTGATCCACGTCTTCTTTCATGTGTAGGGGCTAGGTTGGTTGCATGTCCAGTTCTTTCACTTTTGGGACTTTCCTCTAACTTGGTTACCACTGCCCTTTGTACCAAATTGGGACTACCACATCTAGTGTTAAATGGTCTCTCTAAGTGTTCATGTGGTCATGTGCTGGATTCCTAGGGTACTCATCTTATGCGGTGCCTCTCATGTGGGGATTGTATAGTATCACATGATTCCATTTGTGATGTTCTAGCTGCTATTGCTCATGATAGTGGTTTTCATGTTGTGCAAGGGCAGATACACATTTTGCCAGGGCCATCTTTGCAATCATCTCGTCAGAGTGCTGACCTTGTTCTCTTGCATGAGGGAATTCGCACTCTTGGAGATGATTTTATTGCTGATTCCTCTCGACATGATCTTCATCGTCGTTCTTCCACCATGCAAGGGATTGCTGCATCTCACTGCAACTCAAGAAAAGGAGTGAGACTATAATGATTGTGCATCTGGTGAAGGTTTCATCCCCTTTGCTTTAAGAACAAGTTGTTGTTGGTAACCTCTCGTCGAGTGCTTTCTAATGGCACCAAAATTGTCTTAATTAGACATGGCTAAAAACTTTAACTTGATTGTTAATGAACTGCATACTAAACTATAGACAAAATGGCGTGCTAGTAGGCTGCCTTGATGCCAAATTACAATTTGCTTATAATTTTTTATTTTCAAATTTGAAGAGCTATGTAGATAGGGTCCTATTTGGTTTTGGAACTCTTCTAATGCATTGAGAAAAAAAGATAGAGTATATGGTTTGAGGACGGTGTCATTTGAATTCATCTTCTCCTTACGTACTATGTGTGTTTTCTTTGGCAATGAATATCGAGGTTATTAGCCCCTTGTCATGGTGTTATCAAGTAATGTATGTCAAAGTTGCCAACACCCTATCATAGTGATGGCAGATCTTGCGGTAATCAAGCCCTAGATGTTCCCATTCGTTCACAAAGATTCAAAAAATCAATTCCTTAGAACTAATTGTTGCAGTTCTTTATAACCAATCATTGCAATTTCTTAGAGCCATTCATAGCAGGTTCTTTAATGACATTTATTTAAACTAGTCATAGTGGGCATTCCTTAAAGCGCCTGCACACTAACAAATCATGTGGTCAATTCTTCCAACCCATGCCGGTTGGATCCAAATAAATCTATAAAGAAATCTTATATTCAAATCCATGGAGCAAGACAAATCTAGCTTCTCCTAACATAGAGATAAGTGTTTATTGGCATGGATCTTTGATACCACTTCAGAGTATGGACAATATTGGTACTACATGCTAGAATAAATCATGATAGTGAAAACAATGATAAAAAAGAAACCTAAATAAATGATATTTAACTATGAGATACATTTAGGAACAAAGGTGAATGTTGAGATTAAGACAGGAAAGACCCAAAATAAAATGATTCTCATTAATGAGTGAAGAGAAAAACCAAAATATGGAGACAAATACATAAATGGAATAATGAAAGATGTTGCATCAACCTATATGCACATAAGTGGTAGGCATGAATGCTTATTCATAAACTTGGCAATGGAAAACATCAACATATATGTGAAGAGAAGATGCAAAAACACAGGCTACAAATAAACAATTAGAGAAAGAGATGCATGTAATACAAGATTTGAGATTGGAAGCAAGAGATATGCCCATAATGTAGAGAGTACCTAGCTTCTATGACTTATAACAAATTGTGTGCGTGCATGTGTGTGTGTGTGTGTGTGTGCATGTGCGCACGCGTGCACACGTTCTAATAATAAATTTACAAAAAACATAAGATACACATATGACAATATCATTTGAAAAACTCTAGGTTGCATTCCTATCTTATTTCCATTAGATTTGTTGTGAGTTCTTATGAACCATCATTGTACTACAAATGTAATGATGGAAAGATCATTATCTTAGTTTTATATGTTGATGACATTATATTCACAGGAAATGATCTGGATGGCATCAAGAATGCAAAAGTTTCCTTGTCTAGTGAATTTAAAATGGTAGATCTAGGACTTCTTAAAATAATACTTGGAATAGAAGTCAGTAGAAGTAATGATTTTACCTTCATATGTCAATCTACCTCAATTTGATGGCAAGAGCACTCATCAACATGCATAAAACTAGCATAGAAGCACTTTCACACATGTGGACAAGTACACACGAAAAAACTAAGTGTGGAAAACACCTTGCTCTCGAGTAGAGAGGGAATCCAATAATGACTAGAATCACCAAAACTCATATTGATCTCAAAAAACTAAGTACATAGTGAAGGTAATCAACCTACTAGTACCAGCTCGAGGTAGTCCATGCTCAATTCCTATTGGACCCCTTTTCTAGCACCTCTTAATTCCTATTGGATGAGTGAATCAACATCCTCTTAATTTGATTGGACCCTTCTAGCTCGAGCTACATCACAAGTCACTTTTGGCCTAATGATGGAAATACATGTGTACTTGACTATTTTGCCTCTAAAGCCAAAAATGGCTCAATCAACTTCTTACACACATATGCTTGATGGAAAAACTTAATCAAACCTCTAAAGTCAACATAAATAGCTTTTTGATTTTTCACACTCCTAAAAAGTTATCTATTTTAGAATAGCATGGATCTTGGAATCAATCCAAGATTAGATCTAAGCTTGATGAAGGAGCTCTTGAGTAGTGGCTTGGTGAGTAGATTGATAATACATGAAGATGAACCAATATGCTCCAAGTGGATCTCTCCTCCAATAAGCTTCTCTCTCACAAAATGATGTGCAACTTCGATGTGCTTGCTCCTTGCATGAAATATTGGATTGTTGGCAAGAGGTTGGGTTGAGATGTTGTCACAATAGATCAATGGTAGATCATCCTCCTTGATGCACTTTAGCTCCAATAAAATCCTCTTGATCCAAAGCACTTCTTTTGTTGTTGTAGTTAGTGCCTTATACTCAGGCTCACATGAAGAGAGAGAGATAGTATCTTGCTTTTTGGAAATCCAAGATATGAGATTCCTTCAAAGAATATGGTGTAGGCACTTGTGGATTTTCGATCCATCTTGTCACTTGCAAAATCCGAGTCCGAGTAGCCTAATAATGCATACATCTTCACTTTTATAAAGCAAACCATAATCATGAGATGAAGATATGTACCTTAGCACTCTCTTGGCAACTTCCAATGGTGGATCTTGGGATCTTGCATAAATTGACTCGACTTGTGCACAGAATAGCTCAAGTCGGGCCTAGTGATGATAAACCAAATTAAGGAGCCATGAAATGGGCCCTCCTACAAGGAAACAAATATAACCTGATGTGGATTTTCTGGTATCCATGTCTCCTGCCCAATCTGAATCTGAATATGTGATTAGTGTGAGTGCAGCTTCTGTACTACCATTGTAGCTCAAAGCATAGTGCTTTGAAGCATGAATGTACCTCAATACTCTTTACAGAGCTTTCCAGTGTTGTAAGCCTGGATTGGACATGTATTAAGACAATGTGCTTATTGCATATGCTAGATCAGGTCATGTGCAGACCATAGACTTAGATCTTGGATCCATAGGTGTGTCTTTGGGCTTGCAGTCCTCCATGCCATATTTGCGAAGTACATTGATTAAATAGGACTCTTGGCTTATAGTAATCCTTCTGCTTGCACGATCTCTGTGAATCTCCATACCGAGTAGGTAATGGACTAGGCCTAAATCAGTCATCTCAAATTCTGATGAAAGCCGAGATTTGGTTTCCTATAATAACTGACTTGAATTGCTGATAATTAAGGAATCATCAACGTATAATGCTATTATAACATAGCTTGACCCTTTTCGTTTGAGATATACATTAGAGTCTGCGAAGCAAGAAGCGAAATTATGCTGCAACAAGAAGTGATTGATTCTTTCATACCAGGCCCTGGGAACTTGCTGAAGACCATATAACGCCTTATGCAATTTACATACCAAATGCTCTTTGCCTTGAAGGACGTAACCTTCTGGTTGATAAATGGATATGTCTTCTTGTATATATTCGTGAAGGAATGTTGTCTGGATGTCCATCTGGTGAATATCTACATCTTTTGCAGCAACTATAGCCAGCAAGGTGTGAATAGATTGATGCTTTACCACTGGACTAAAGGTGTTAGTGTAATCTATTCCATAAACTTGCTCAAATCCTTTAACCACTAATCGGGCTTTCCATTTCGATATTGATCCATCTGGCTTAAGCTTTAGCTTGAAGATCCATTTAGAGTCAATAGGTTTAATACCTATAGGAGGATTAACAAGACTCCAAGTCTTGTTCTTCATCAAGGAATGGTACTCAGCATCCATGGCAACTTTCCATTTGTCTGCATTGGGCATTGACAATGCTTCTACAACAGTGACAAGTTCATCATGACTGATGAACGCCTGAGGGACAAAATGATCAGGTTGTTGTCGTTGTCTTGTAGACCTTCAAACTGCAGGTGCTTGAGTGGATGTTTTTTCTGGGTAAATGATTGGGATAGCTTCAGCTTGTGGTTGAATAGTCATGGGTCTGGCCCATCGATGGCGAGTGGAGCTGTTGGGACAAACTCCTGCATTTGAACATTCGTAGGTCGATGCCTCTCAATGGAGAATGGAGCTGTTGTAACATACTCCTGCATTGGCTGCTTCTACTTGAAATCATGGAATTTGACTTCAAGAAAGACAACATGATGACTGACTGAGATCTGATCTGTATCAACATCATAGATACGATATACCTTGTGTGACATTGAATAGCCGACAAAGATATACTTACAGCTTACTGGGTCTAACTTCTTTCTCAGATCAGACAAAATTTGAGCATAGCAGAGACATCAGAATATACGTAAATGTTTCAGACTTAGTTTGTAGCCGTAGTAGGCTTCAAAGAGTGTCTTGAAGTTGACTGCCTTCATGCTGGAATAATTTTGCAGATAGCAGGCTGTAGAAATTGCTTTAGCCCAAAAATTCTGGGGTGATTGAGTGTTGACAGTCATGGATCGTGCAGCTTCCAATAGTGTTCGGTTCTTTCGCTAAGCTATGCCATTATGTTGTGGAGTGTAGCTGGCTGTGAACGGATAGTGCACGCCACATGATATAAGTAGTTCGCCATTTCATTTGATAGGTACTCCCCCCCTGAATCGGACCGCAGGGCCTTGATTCTTTGACTAGTCTGATTCTCAACATATTACTTGAATTTTTTGAAGCAATTGAATGCTTCTGAGTTGTTCTTTATGAACATAATTCTGGTGATCGGGAGTAGTCATCAATGAATGTGATAAAATATAGAGCTTGACCCAAGGAGGGTACGCTCATAGGACCACATAAGAGTTAGAATCAAAGTAGAATCATTGTGTTACTATATTGTGGCTCCTATCAGTCGATAAGGATCAGTTGGCCTCGCCACGAGGTGAGTCGATGGGACACGCATCCCATCAATGGCAACCTGGGTTATGCTTAACTTGTAAGTGAAGGATCACATCATTACCCACATTTGTGATGCTGTTACACCCAGACAGGCATGGGATGTGCTAAAGGAACAGTTCGAGACATCAAATCCATCAAGAATCATGTTTTCGAAGTCAAAACTAAATAGTGCTTGCATGAGTGCATACATGATGTGGAGCTGGTTCACAATGCATTGTGTGGCATTGCAGAACCCTATCAGATGTTTGTGAGCAGAATAGCATCAAGAGAAATATTGCCAACCTTTGACAAGCTCATAGGAATCTTGATGCAGGAAGAGCAACGACGAGAAATGCTGAAAGCTAGATGTCAAAATACTGACGATTAGGCACTTGCGATACGCCAAAAACAAGGCAAGGGCAAGGGCAAAAAGAAGTATAAACAACAATTTTCCAAGACTTAGGACGATGAGGAATCTTTCAGCAAGACCAAGAAGAAAGGCAAGTGCTTCCATTAAGGTAAAAAGGGTCATTGGAAGAGTGAATGTCGGAAATTCCTGGTGGAACAAGCAAGAGGAAAACAAAGCAAGCAGGTAACCTTGTCGACGAGGGTGAGATTGGAGATTCTAACATCTTCATATCAGCATTGTCATCTAATCAAGATGATCAAACATGGTATATTGACTCGGGAGCCACAAGACACATGACAGGTAACAAGGATTGGTTCAGTAGCTTGAAAGTGTTGGATAATGGAATGTCTGTTTTACAAGCAAATGGTGATGTGTGCAAGATCAAGGGAATAGGCACCGTTTCAATCCAATTACCTGATGGCAAAAGTAGGATGATCAGGGAGGTATTTTACATACCAGGTTTGAAGAAAAATCTACTTTCTATTGGAGTCATTACTGATCAAAAGTTGAAAGTAGATTTTGTCCATGATTGTTGCTTTGTGGAGGATGTGAACCAAAAGTTCAAGGTTATTGCGGATGGTATAAGAGAGCCCAATACTAAATTGTACAGGTTGAATGCTACAATCAAAGGGCAACATGGACTTGTCTCGTCCATTCCATCGCAAACTGAATTGTGGCAAAAGAGGCTTGGTCACCTGAATTTAGGAAGCCTCAGTTTGATGAAGAAATTGGAAATGGTGAGAGGATTGCCTATGATTGAAGACCACTTGAAATCGATGTGCGAATCATGTGTGTATGGTAAGCAACATTGAGAGAAGTTCAATAAAGGTGGTGTTGCAACAACAAATAACATCCTGGATTTGATCCACACAGATTTATGCGGGCCTATGAGGACTATGTCCTTAGGTAAAGCCTTCTATTTCATGACCTTTATTGATGATATGTCACGTAAGATGTGGATTTACTTCTTGAAGAAGAAATCAGATGCATTTGACAGTTTCAAGAGCTTCAAAGTGTGATCAAAAGACAATTTACACAAGCTCATACTCCTGCTCTCAATGGTGTAACTGATCGCAAGAATTGTACAATTGTGGAAAGTGCCAGATCTATGCTAACTGAGATGAAACTACCAAAAGATTTTTGGTCAGAAGCATGCAGTACGGCAATCTATCTTCAAAATAGAAGTCCTACCATCGCCATACCAAAGATAACACCTAAGGAGGCATTCACAAAGAATAAGCCAAAGGTGAACCACTTGCGAATCTTTGGATGTAAGGCCTTTGTACACATTCTTAAGGAAGAGAGACGCAAACTTGATGTGAAAGCTATCAAGTGTATATTCCTAGGATATGATGATCATGTGAAAGGCTATAGATGTTTTGATCCAGTGGAGAACAAAATACATAAAAGCCGTGATGTCATCTTTGATGAATCCAAGATGTATGAAGACGAGGATGCTGAAAAGATAGACACATCCAGTGGGAAAGATGGTATAGTGAGGATACCTCCTGATGATGATCCATTTATTGACTTTCCAAGTGATGGACATGAGGATACATCTCAAGATACTACTAATCAACCTCAAGAGGCAGGTTGGAGAGGTAGAGATAAACCTTTTGGTGCAAGAAGGATTGAAGTTGCAAGTGACAAACGCAAGGAGAAAGATGTACCGTGGGTTACATTTTCACCACGAAGCCGATCACCTGACATGAAGCTCCCTAAGTGGTTTGAGAGATTGTTGGAGAGCTGCAACATGGATGACTTTCTAGGATCGTCTAGTAAGGGAGAGCTACGAAGATCAACAAGAGAGAAGACACAACTTGAAAGGTATGAAGCAAATTATGCTCTCTTATCTAGCATTATTCAAAGCAAAGAACCTTCGACTTATGGTGAAGCGAAGGATGATGACATTTGGGTCAAGGCCATGGGAGAGGAGATGGAGTCAATTGCTAAGCATAGCACATGGGACTTAGTGGAACCACCAGTTGGAAAGAAAGCCATTGGTTGTAAATGGGTATACATGATTAAGTACCATGCAGATGGAAGTATAGTAAAGCACAAAGCAATATTGGTGATCAAAGGGTATTTACAAATTCAAGGGATCGACTATGAGGAGACCTTTGCACCAGTATGTAAGTGGAATACTCTACGTCTACTTGTTGCAGTCACATTTTGGTTGGCCTTTGCATCAAATGGATGTGAAATCTGCTTTTCTAAATGGTGAATTAGAAGAAGAGGTGTTCATGGATCAACCTGAAGGCTTCGAAGCGAAAGGACAGGAGAATAAAATATGTTGCTTGAAGAAAGTGCTTTATGGTCTTAAACATGCACCACATGTGTGGTATAGCAGGATTGATGCCTACTTTCGTTCAAAGGGAATGGTGAGAGCACATTCTGATCCGAATCTGTATGTCTTATGCTTTGATGGTATGGTTGATTTGATTGCTCTTTATGTTGATGACTTGTTTATTACGGAAAATAATCAAGAGATGATAGACATGATCAAGAAAGACCTCATGGAACAACCCTTGGAGTAGAAGTGTGGCAAAAAGGACATGAAGTGGGTGTCAGAGAGTTGTTGCACAGGTTCAGATTGCAGGATTGCAAACTAGTGAACACTCCTATTGAACCAGGTAAAAAGCTTTCTAAGCTTGATGAGTTATAGCCATTTGATGCTACACTGTATAGGCAGTTAGTAGGGAGCTTGATTTACCTTACCACGATTAGACCAGATATATGCTATGTTGTTGGTATTGTAAGTGAGTTTATGGCAGCACCTACAGAAACGCATTGGAAAGTAGCTAAGTGCATTTTGCGTTATGTCAACGGCACTTCAGATTATGGCTTGATTTACAGGAAGCATAAGGGTTTACCTGAGTTATGTGGCTATGTGGATGCGGATTGGGGAGGTGACTATGATGATTGTAGATCCACCATTGGGTATGTATTCCAGCTTTGTGGCAGCTGCTTTTTTTGGTCTAGTAAGAAGCAAAGTACGATTGCTCTATCCACCACAGAAGCAGAGTATAAGGCAATGTGTAGTGCAGCACAGGAAGCTATCTGGTTGAGACAAATCTTGGAAGAAGTTGACATGAAACAAAAAAATCCCACGACTATACATAGCGACAATCAGAGTGGCATTTAGCTAGCAAAGAATCCAGAGTTCCATGCGAGAACCAAACACATTGAGATAGTATCACTTTATACGTGAGAGGCTACTGAGTCATGAGATTCATGTTGTTCATTGTAGTACGGAAGAACAACTAGCTGATATTTTCACTAAGCCACTTGTTGGAGAAAAGTTTGATAAGTTTAGATCAAAGCTTTCTATACTTAAAGTTTGTTGACTTTAAAGCTATGTATATGACTGTATAAAAAGTAGATTCTACTTTAAGGGAGAGAGTTAGAATTAAAATAGAATCACTGTGTTACTATACTGTGGGTCCTATCAGTCGATAAAGATCAGTTGGCCTTGCCACGAGGCGAGTCGACGGGACACGTGTCCTGTCAACGACAACTTGGGTCATGCATGGGTTGCCTGAGTGAAGAACTATATGTATAGTGTAATTTCATTTTGAGAAATACAGTTGCTATGTGAGCTTGCTGTGGAGAGTATTTTTTTGTTTGTGTTACTATGTAGCATGATCTGTGTTCCTGTTCGAAGCAAATTCTAAGTATTAGTCACTGTGAATTAGAAATAGAATGGACTTACAGCTCTCATGGCTTGTTCTCTTGGAAATTTTGTTCTAGGTTGTTTCCCTAGTAAACAATTTTCACAGATAGTTTGATTAGCTGTAGTAACAAAATTGACATGTATATCCTTGACCAATTTGTTATGATGCATGTACAAGATTGAACGCATGTTTAAGTGACCTAGTCTTTGATGCCAAACATGAGCATCAGAGTTACTCACAGAAAGTGCATAATTGTGACTCAGAATATGCAAGATTCCTTCTTTGTGTGCAAAGAAAATTTCATTGGAATTCTCATCAAAAATAGTACATTGATTAGCAGTAAACCCTTCTCAAGATCTACATCAAGATCAAGCTCTTCTCTTGAACTCATCCATTTGGATGTTGATAGCTTTCACATGAGTCTAATGTTGGTGCCAAGTATTATGTAATCTTCATTGATGACTATTCTAGATATTGTTGGATGTATCTCTTGTCTAGCAAATCAATGGTGTTTGATTCTTTTGTAAAGTTCAAGACTTTGGTAGAAAATCAACTTAGTACCAACATTAAGGTATTAAGGAGTGATAATGAAGGTGAATATATCTCCAATAAGTTGATTGACTTTTGTAGTTCTAATGGCATAAAGAGGGAGTTGTCATGTCCATACACCCCTCAACAAAATGGAGTGAGTGAGAGAAGAAATAGATCTCTTTGTGAGTGTGCTAAGGCCTTAAGGCTAGATGCTTCTCTATCCAAACCATTTTGGGGTGAGAACTTGTGCTAATTATTTGTGCAGTAGATTGCCTAACCAAGACATTGGAGGAATCACACCATTTGAAGCTCTATTTGGAGAGAAGCCCAATCTCAAGGATGATGGTCAAGCTAATCAAAGGGAAGGCTCATCATCTTTCACATCTTGCACCTTTCTTACTTCAATGTTAGATGAGCCAACATGCTATGAAAATGCTTGTAAATCTAAGAGTTGGATGGATGCTATGCAAGTAGAGTATGATGCTCTCATTGAGAATCATGCTTGGGATCTTGTGAATTTTCCTCAAGGGAAGAAACCACTTGATTGCAAGTGAGTGTTTAAATTGAAGTATAATCAAGATGGATCAATAAGTAAGCATAAAGCTAGGCTTGCAGCCAAAGGTTTTTTACAAACCAAAGGCATTGATTATGATGAGAATTTTGCTCCTGTGGCTAAGGTTGTTACTATCAGGTTGATCATTAGTCTTGCTACAACCTTCAAATGGGAGCTATTCCAACTTGATTTCACAAACCCCTCAATGGCTATTTGGAGGAAGAGATCTACATGAGGCAACATGAGGGCTTCATCAAGGCAAAGCATGAAGGAAATGTGTGTTTCTTGAAGAAGAGCCTTTATGGGCTCAAGCAAGCACCTAGAGCATGGTACTCTAGGCTAAACTCTTTTCTCATTTCCATCAATTTTCTAATGAGTGCTTATGATCCATCATTGTACTTAAGATTTCATGATGGCAAGACCATTATTCTTGTTTTGTATGTAGATGACATTATTTTGAGTGGTAATGATCTAGATTGAATTAGAGATGTAAAAATTGCTTTGGCAAAAGAGTTTAAAATGGTAGATCTCAGCCTATTATGCTTCATTCTAGTAAAAATGCAGTGTCTCATTTTTCGCATTTTTCGTGAAGCGCATTTATGAAAGTGTCTAATATGGCCGAAAAACCGAGTTAGCACAAGTGTCACAAAACACCTAGTTGCTCAAGATGGCTCGAAGGTGGAAAGGCGACAATGTCGGGTGTCGGGTTTTTCGCCTCTCTCTCAAAGCTCTCCTTGGTGAGAAAACCCAAAGAGACTCCTCCTCAAATCTTGACCCCATCACATCTTGATTGTCTTCAATAGTGATAATTGGTGATGCATCTTGAGATGCCTTGACCTCAGCCCCTTCCAAGGTTGAATGTTGATCTTCATAAAATATGACATCTCTACTCTCAATAGCCCTTGAAGTAGAGAGTATAGAGACTCTATAGGCCTTCTTGGTGGATGAGTATCCAACCATGATCCCTTTGCATGATCTTGGATCATCCTTCTTCCTTGTTTCCAAGGGAAGATGTGCAAAGCAAATACTTTCGAGATTCTGCCTTGGCCTCTTTGACCATAGAATACATAGATTTGTAATTGCGATGACCCAATCTTCTATGCCATAAATCCTCCTTGGAAAGCTTGGTCACGTATGCAACATCACAAGAATTTGCACTCTCTCTTGGATCCAATTTGTAGATGCCTCCAAATCTAGATCCATGTGCAAGGATCTCATCATCCATCTTGATCACACAAGTATCAATGTGGAATTTCACATCAAGGCCACTATCAAGTAATTGGTCAACACTTATAAGGTCCTTTTTAAGCTTGAGAACAAAAAGAACCTTGTGAAGAGATAGAACTTTAGAAGATGCAAGCTTGAAAATAATAGTCCCTACTCCTTCAATTTTACATTCTTGATCATTTATAGTGTATATAGACTTCTTGACTCCTTCATAAGGCATAATAGATGAGAAGGAGTTCTTGGAGCTACACATATGAGATGAGGCTCCACTATCAATATACCAAGATCCATGACTCGACAATAGGACCAATAGGACTATATGTCTCGACAATAGGACTATGTGACTCTATCCTTCCTGAAGGGGGAAGAGGAGAAGCTTGATACCATAAGAGAGCCTTCTCCTTCACTTGCATTTGCATCATCTTCTTTATCATTAGAGATGTTGGCTTGCTTGAATTGGTTCTTCTTCTTGAAACAATTAGTGGCATAATGGCCTTTATTGCCACAAAAGAAACACTTAACATTCTTTTTCTTCAACTTTGAAGTAGAAGCATGAGAGGTGTCCTCCTCCTCTCCATCTGTGTTCTTGTCTTTAGCTTTTCCTTTAGAGAAATTTTGGTGTTGATTCTTACTCCTCCCTTTGTGCTTGTCTTTGACAAATAGTGCTTTGCCATCACCAGTATGATTGAGGGATGATTTGTCCATCCTCATAATCTTGCTCTCATGTCTTGATTCTTTAGCAATAAAAACACGTTGTACTGCCTCCAAGCTAGGTAGCTCTTACTTGATAGCATAGGATTGGACAAGATTGTCATAATCATCTTTCAAGCCATTGAGAATGACTTGGACTAGCTTTCTTTGTTTGATGAAATCTCCAACACAAGCAAGCTCTCTATGGATGTCTTTGACTCTCAATATATTAGTGGTTGCACTCTCATCACTCCTTTGGAAGCTTCGGAAGATTTCGTTCCTTAGAGTGAGGGGCCTAGAGGTATTCTTGGCCTCATAGATAGCTTAGAGTGAGTCCCAAGCCTTCTTGGCCGAGTTGAAAGCACTGATCTCTCTCAATATCATTAGAGACATTCATCTTGATAGAGTGTAGAGCCATTCTAGCTCTCTTCTTATATCTTTGAATTTTTTGGAGCACTTGAGGCTCCTCCTCAAGTCCAAGAGCTATGTCCATCACATCTTGGAGTATCAAGATTGACTCCATCCTTACCTTCCAAATAGAATAATTGGAGGTAGTTAATCTCTCACTTGATTCCAATAGGAAGGAACCCATCAAATGTAGTGGAGATACCTTGTAATGAACAATAAAGTGTTGCTTCTCTCTCACTATAGGATCCAATAAAGGTGTACTACTAACTCCTATGTAAGATCTTGCAACAAAATGTGAGATCAACCTCACTAGCTTTTCCAATCTCTCTCAAACTAGATCAACCTCTCACTCAAAGATGGAGTATAGGCAAAGTTTGTGTCAAACTCTCTTTAGCACATGGAAAGCACTCAGAGATTCCACAAATCACTCAAATACATTTGATATGCATGAATCAATGTGGCTATGACCTCAAAACTGTGACAAGATCTCAAGTAGATGGAATTGGCAAGCTTTAAACTACATTTTAGGATTAATCAAGCAAGTTATGGCTTAAACCAAAAGTGTCCATAGATGCCCTACCTACCCTCATTCAAAAGGCTATATCTTTTGATTGGCTCATCCAAACGGTATGAAACAACTTGCATAAAAAACTAGACAATTATTAGCTTTCAATCAAGCTATCAACCTTAGATTTTGGATCTACCTTGGAGGAGAACTCATCAACCAAACTTGGCTGACCCTCACACATGTCTGATCATTGGAATCCATACAGTACTAGATCAGACCTAATCAATGTCCTATTGATCTCTTTTGATCAAAAAATTATCAAGATAACTAGGAAAATGGACTAGTCACTCTTAAACTTGATTTCAATGCAAAAATTACTCAAGACTTGATCCTTAGGCTAGCTTTGATACCATGTGAAATTTTCACACGTGTGGGAATGCCACAAAGTGTGATTTGATCAACAAGCTCTTTACTTGGTGAATATATTGTTTAAATTAAAGCTACATTGTTGTTTCAGTTAGAATTAAAGTAGAACTACTATACTGTGGGTCCTATTAGTTGATAAGGATCAGTTGGCCTCACCACGAGGCAAGTCGACGGGACACGCGTCCCACCAACGGCAACCTGGGTCATGCATGAGTTGCCTGAGTGAACAACTATATGTACAGTGTAATTTCACTTTGAGAAATATAGTTGCTATGTGAGCTTGCTGTGGAGAGTGTTTTCTGTCTGTGTTACTGTGTAGCATGATCTGTGTTTATGTTCGAAGCAAATTCTAAGCTGGTATCAAAGCCGTACAGGGAGTGTACACAGTACATCATCACCATTGAAGAGAGCTTCGGGAGAACTGTCTTTCGAGAGTTCAGGGTTTGCGGCGGGTTGAAGACGAAAGGAGAAACACTCGTGCAGAGAGTTAGCAGACAGAAGCTTGATGAGCTTGAGACTGTTTGAGGATTCAGAGACAAGAATTGTCGGCTAAATCAGAAACTTAGCAAACAGAATTTTGAAATTCCGAAGCAGGCTATTTGGTGTTTGCAATCAGTGTGCATTCAATCGAACACCGTTTGACAAACAGATTGAAACATTAGATTTCTAGCAGTAGGGTGAACTCAGAGCAAGAGTATAGGCCTGTTAGAACATTGTGAATTGGAAGCCAAGAATAGATTTGTGTGAAAAACCTTGGTCTGGGATTTGGGAGCACAAAATCAGAGATTTCTCTCCATCATGAACCATTTTGGAAGCTGTGAGAATCTAGAGGAGGGCACCCTGATCAGTTGTAGAAGATCTGAGAAGGCCGTGGATAGCCACACTTCATCTGTGGAGCAATAAGCACTTTTGGTGGCAGCCATAGCTACAATTCGTGCAAGAGAGAGAGAGTCAGAGGAGGTCGGGGGCCTGCTCGCACGAGGAACCAAGACAAACGCATAGTGCTTTGAAGTAGACAACATTTGCAAGAGTTTCCATAAGTGCACAGAAGTGCTCAGAACTGTTAAATAAAGAACTATCAAGATTGACGGCTGAGATCGCGCTACCCAGGAGGGATATGCACAGTTGGATAAGAATCGACTATTGGATGGAGTTTGAAGGGTTGTTGAAGAAGGCTAAGAGGATTTGAAATAAATACAGCCATTCAACTTCAATAAAAATTTTCACATTGAAAGTTGAGTTGGGTCCCTTCACAAGTGAAGAGTGAAGTTTCTTCAAGGTGAAGAAACGGTTCAAAAACAAGGAAAATCCCTATTTTTGGGTCCTTTGCCCGTTTTGACCCACACGAAAGGCTATAACCTCCGAACGAAGGGCACCCGAACTGTACCTACAAGTATGGTACAACAAAACAGAGTGATTGCAGTGGAAAAAGTGCTTGGCATGTGCCAAAAGTGATTTCACCATTCCACTGGGCACGTAGTTGGGAGTTGACGATTGAGTGCATTTCAGAAGGCGGCGCCGATTTGGCTTTCAAATTGGTGGAAAAGCGACAAGTGGCATGACAAGGGAAAAAGTGCAGGTCATTATTTTCAACTTCTGACATCGCAGTTGGCCTCAACACACTATTTTTAGCCTACGACAGAAGTTTCAAGCAGTTTTGCGATGGCAAACATGGGAGAGTCCATTTTGAGTGAAAGTAGCAAATTGGACGGGATTTCCAACTATGCAGTGTGGAAATTCAAAATAAAAATTATACTGATGGAGAAAGACGTGTGGGAAGTCATCACAGGGGATGAGAGAAGGCCACCAAATGAAGCGGATATGAAAGTGTTCGACAAAAAGATGAGTAAAGCTTTGACCTTCATTAACTTGTCAGTGAAGGATCACATCATTACCCACATTTGTGATGCTGTTACACCCAGACAGACATGGGATGTGCTAAAGGAGCAGTTCGAGACGTCAAATCTGTCTAGAATCATGTTTTTGAAGTCAAAGCTGAATAGTGCCCGAATGGGGCAAGGAGAGCACATTCAGACATACATGACCAGAATCAAAACAATGAGGGATGAACTGCATTCTATTGGTGAGCGTATACATGATGTGGAACTGGTGCACAATGCATTGTGCAGCATTGCAGAACCCTATCAGATGTTTGTGGGCAGAATAGCATCAAGAGAAAGATTGCCAACCTTTGACGAGCTCACATGAATCTTGATGCAGGAAGAGCAACGGCGAGAAATGGTGAAGGCTAGACATCAAAACACTGACGATCAGGCACTTGTGACAGGCCAAAAACAAGGCAAGGGCAAGAAGAAGTCTAAACAACAATTTGCCAAGACTCAGGAGGATGAGGGATCTTCCAATAAGACCAAGAAGAAAGGCAAGTGCTTCTATTGTGGTAAAAAGGGCCATTGGAAGAGTGAATGTCATAAATTCCTGGCGGAACAGGGCAAGGGGAAACCAAAGCAAGCAAGTAACCTTGTCGATGAGGGTGAGATTGAAGACTCTAGTATCCCCATGGATTGAACTGGGCACATACTATGATGATGTGCAACCTATTGAGCAACATAGAGCCGAGGACTAGGATGCAGGTGAAAGACAAGAAGCCCAACACAATCTACTCCAAGTGGTAATTAGCAAGTGAAACGGCCGAAGTGGTTTCTCAAACTTACGGAGAACCAAGAAGATCCAGAGACTAGTGAACAAGGGAGAGCTTGGAATTTGAGACCAAGATATAGTAAATTATGCTCTCATGTCTAGTCTCATTGTTGATAGAGAACCAACTGATTTTCAAGAAGTTGCTTGGAAACCAGAATGGCACCAAGAAATGAAAGAGAAATATGATTCCATTATGAAAAATGATACTTGGGACTTAGTGCTTCCTAAAACAGGAAGAAAAGCAATCGGGACAAAATAGATCTATAAAGCTAAGTATGGACCCGATGGCAAACTTCAAAGAAGGAAAGCTAGTTTGGTGGCCAAAGGATATGCGCAGGAACCATGTATAGACTATGATGGAACTTTTGTGCCTGTAGCAAAAATGATAACCATTTAGACTCATTATAGCTACTATTACTTCTTGTTGTGGTTGGCCAATGTTTCAATGTGATGTAAATAGCGCATACTTGAATGCCTACGTTGATGAGGAGATCTACGTCACACAACCCGAAGGCTTTGTTGTGAGAGGTAAGGAAGATTATTGGTGTCGGCTAAAGAAAGCATTGTATGGTTCAAAGAAATCTGCAAGATCTTGATATATGTGAATTGATACATTTCTTATTAAGCAGCTTGGTTTCTTCAGATGTGAAAGTGATTCTAACATGTATGTGTTGAAATTGGATGAGCACTTTGTATACCTCATAGTATATGTGGATGATATAATCATCACAAGAAGTAATGTGAAGTACATTGAGGATGTGAAGAAAAGCTTGGCCAAGGAATTCGAAATCAAGAATCTTGGTGAGCTTCATTATTGCTTGGGTATCAAGGTATGGGAAGTCATGATTCTTATTTATTGTGTCAAGCAAAATATGCTTATGCTTATTTTGGAACGTTTTCATATGATGGATTGTAAGCCTATGGAAACTCCAATGGAGTCAGATATGAAGTTAACCCCAACTTTCGATGAAGAGAAAGTTGATGCTACTTTGTTTCGTTCTTTGTTGCAGTTTTACACGGGTTTCTACATAGGCAAAAAACCCGACACTTTACACGGGGACAATTGTTCTAATTAGTCAATTGATCAGCTATTAAGCGATCTTGTAAATGTAAATGATTTTTGGTTGTGTATAGAGCAATGGAATCCAATCCTAAGCCTGAGTAGGTTGTATTCCTTCTAATCTCCTCTTGTAATCGCATCAAAATGACTATGAGATGCTGCTGAGTCAAAATAGCCATGACCCATGTTTCATAGCCTTCAGGGAGACTCGATAAAAGAGTCATTACTGCATCTAAATCTTCAATGTTCAATCTTGTTGCAATCATTTGCTCCATGAGGTTTTTGAATGTGTTGAGATGGCTGGAAATGGTGTTTGCATCAGACATTCTAAGTGTGAAGAATTCCTTCCTTAGATATAATTTAGAAGTGACATCTCTGATGTCATAGAGAGTTGCTAGGATGTCCCAAGCATCCTTAGTAGTCTATGCAGATCCGTATGACTGATTTTGGAGTCTTTGATATTCAGAGTGATTAAGGCAAATGCCTTCCCATCTCGTTGCTTTCATTTGGTGATGCTAGCTGCATCAGCCTCTGGCTTGACTTCAGTACCATCAACTATGTCCCACAGGCCCTTGGCTAGTAGAACGACCTTCATCTTGAACTTCCAGAGATGGTAGTTGTCTCCATCGAGCTTGTCAATCAGAGAAGAACTAGAAGTAGAATCCATTCTGGTGTAGTAGTGATATCGTTGGTAGAAACAACAATAACAAGATACTATTGGCTGCGAACTTGTTAAGATGAGGTCTTGGTAGAAACGAGACTGAATTCGCAATGAATATGCAGATTATTGAGCCACCTACTCTGATACCATGTTGGAAAATCAGAGAAATCGAGATGATATTGGATTAGTAGAGATTTGATAGAAACACTCTCTAATATGAAGTCGGAGATAAATGGAAATGTGGTGTAGTGGAAGTGGTGAGCAGGTGGTGTAGTGGATCGGAAGTGCGGCAGTTACCAACAAGAGAGTTCAAGATGAATCGAATAATAACAATATGCAATAGGATAGAGTAGTAATGGAACAATTCACTCTGATTGATATCAAATATGTGGATACAAGAGCGTGAAGCTGGGTGCAAATTAGTGGGCACAAATATCAGGCTTCATCTGAAAATCGTTGATTGTAGAATACTGGAATCATAAAACCCTAACTAAGTGATTCTACAAAACCTACTTAATCACTGATCCTCGTTACAGAATAATGCCTGAATCATTGTTACAAAAGATGCCTATCAGGGCATTCTGACTCCATCATCAATGATTGGAAGTCAGTTGATCAATGCATTGGAATCCTAAGCTAATCTACTTACAATTTCCACAAAAAGCAGACGTTATTTTAATAGTATGTGGGTCGGAGTTTCTAATTAACAATATCAAAAAATATACAGAGGATTGGATTTATACAAAGAGTTAGATAATTTACAAAGGGTCGGATTTATTAGACCCAATCCGAGGACAAACACACTCGGATATTTTCCGTCTCGATCCGATCCGATCTGGCGTCGAAAAATCTCTCTTTCATGGGATTAACATTGGGTCAAAAAATAGGCTTGGGTCGAAAAAATTCGATCATGACGACATAATCAATCTCCCATTTCTGGAAAGCTTGATCAGTGTTTACAGGGTGTAAAGGCATGTAGTCGGTCTTTTGTTGTTTTCAAGAATAGATATAAACAAGAATTTCCAGGATTCTCATTACCTAATGGAATTGGGCTTGAGCATAGAATTCCAACAGGTCCCACCACTAAAGTACTACTGGCTAAGCTTACCAAGTGGGCCCCACCACAATACGTTGTACATGTAGGGCAATAGTGAGAGGGCACTAGCTTCTTGCGTGTATAAGCCCAACCCAATGAGCACATAAATTAGTCTTGTAGAACTTGTAGAATTAGAAATAAGTGACTAGGGGCCTAAAACTCTAAAATGACATTAGAGGCCCTAAGTCAAGTTGTTAATAAAAAAGCTAAAAGGGCCCAAATTAGACCTCACATGAATCATGTGCTTTCTTAGAACCACTAAATTCATTTTGTGTTAGTTTAAAACAGCTTGGATTAGGATCCTTGCCATTGTGATTAATCAATAGGAGATAGGGGCCAGGGCCTTCCCCATCCATAAAAAGGCACCATTTGTACCATATTTACATGTTCAATAGGAGCGGGACATTATGCCCAAATGAGATTTAAACATCCTTGTTTCCTCTCTCTCTCTCTCTCTCTCTCTCTCTCTCTCTCTCTCATTTTTGTATATTGTATTTGCTTTCCATTTGCTTCTTCTTTCTATTTGCATGTTGTTAATGATTTCTAAGAGAGTAGAGAGGATAGGATGTAAGCACTTCCCCATGTAATCTATTCTTGCTTGTGGTTAGATAGGTGTGGTTAGAGTAGGATTTGCAAGGCCTTGGGAACGAGTTACGAATGACAGGTGAACCAAGGCAACTATGATTTGGCGCTGTTCCGAGGAATAGATTAGCATTTTCTTGCTTTTTTTAGCTTGCATGCATTCATCTTGTGTTTGTTACTTTAAATGAAACTGTTATTTTTTGGCAGAATACAAGCAATGCAAACTATAGCAATATGGGAAATGAAGCTACAAGATGTTCATGCACAAGCACTCTTTTGGGAATTGCTAAACTGTGTGATGGCTAGGCATTGGGATAAGCTAGTCTGGTTTAGAGCAGATGAGGCTCAACCAAATTGGTCTGCAGTATGAGGAGATCCAAAAGTACCTTTGGTTGGAAGATAACTTTTTTGTCTCTTTCATTTCTGTTGGAAAAATAGTAATAATTCTTTCTCAGAGAACACGATGAAAGTTTGAATAAATCAAACTAATATCAGTGTCTTCAATCGGGTCTATTTATGGCCTATGTACTAATAGAACAGTTTTTACCTTGATTGAATAAAACATGCAGAATTAAGAGACAATTTTAGACAATCAGAAATTGAGAAACTTTGATCAAAACTGAATTTTTATAAATTCTGAATCTGAATCATCAATATACATCTCTTGTTGTCTTATTTCTTTGTCCTTCGAATAACACAGTCCATAGTCTTTCGTTTTCCTGGAGATATTGTACTACTCTCTTCGCTAACTTCCAATGCAACGATCTTGAGTTTTGATTAAATTGGCTCAACCTGTATACTACAAATGCTATATCAGGTCTGGTGTTGTTTGCAAGATACAACAATGATCCAACATTTGAGCATGTTGAAGTCTTCAATGATTTTTCGAGTGTAGTTTTGTTGGTGAAGATACAACTTACCACCTTCAAAGTCTCTTTCGATCTGCAAGCCTAGATAGATTTTTGCTTCTCCTAGGTCAGCGATCTCAAATATTCTAGAAATGTATCTTTTGACATCTGAAATCAATTTATCTTTTCTTGAGAAGATAAGTGTGTCGTCAACATAAACAGCCAGATTGATAATTTTATTTTGGACATGTTTGATATAGACATTCAATTCAATGAATAGAGGTTCGAAGTCTAAGGAACGTAGTGCTTCATCCTTCTTTTTATACCATTGTCTGGCTGCTTGTTTCAGACCATAAATGCTTTTATTCATGTGACATCCAAATTCTGGATATTCTTGGTATATAAAACCAAGTGGTTGGCCCATGAATAAATTCGATTCTGAAGATACTTCGATGTAGCCACTGCTTCCGCCCACAACTGTTTTGGTGCTTTCGCATGAGCCATCATACAACTACCAACTTCCATATACGATTCCTTCGTTCAACTATTCCATTGTGCTGGGGTGTGTACGATGTAGTCTTCGTATGCATAATACCTCGATCAGTACAATGAGCTTTAAATTAGTTGAAAATCTACTAACCTCCACGATCTGTACAAATTTGCTTAAACTAATTGTCTGTCTACTTCTCAGCCCAATTCATATACTCAACGAATTTCTTGAAAGCTTCAGATTTTGTACAAATAAAGTATACCACAACGGACTTGCTGAAGTCATCAATAAATGTTATGAAGTATTTTGCATCACCTAAAGACAATACTCCGAATGGTCCACAAATATCTGAATGCACAGTTTCTAGTACTTTGGTTGCTTTATAAACATCTTTTTTGAAAGGTGTTCTAGTCATTTTGCCTTTAAGACAGGAATTCTAGGTAGTTTGAATATCCCGACTCTTGATTTCGACTCCTTCGATTTCCTAGACTCTTGTTGGCTTGGTACAAGGCTTCCATGTTCATGTGACAGTGTGTTGTAAAGTTACCTTTACAAGCCTTATTTCCGGCACCACCAGCGCCAGCAGCGCCCTTGCTGCTCCCGACGCCAAGTTCCTATGGCTGAAAATCTTTGATCGGCTCTAGCGAAGTTTAGAGAGCTCAAATCGATGTGCAATCACCTCACACGATCTAGGCATGATTAAAGGAAGCTTGGGGATCAATAAATTTTAGAGAGATAAAACGACTTTCTAGAGAGAGAAAATGTGCGTATGAGGGGAGGTGGCAAATCCCACCAATACTATAGGGGAGTGCGAGTTGCGACTCAGGACGAGCTCCAACCAAGTCTCAGCCTCCCTAGATGGAATGTTGTCCTGGCACTCGCCTTGGCATGTCAGCGCCCCGGAGATTAGGGTCGGTCACACACTTGAAATGTAACCTTCTTAGATTTATCAATAAAGTGGGATTTTCCTCAAACTGACTCTGATTACCTTCTGGGTTTTAGTGTTCGGTAAAAGCGCTAGTTGTAAGGCCGCTTCAAACTTTTTAATTTGGCACATAGCTGAGGGTCGTATCCCGGGATGCCAGCGGTATGCCGTCGGGACCATTCGGTCCATGGCACCAGCAGTATACTATCGGGACCATTCGGTCTAGGAACTGGTTGTTTCCATATCTGTCGCGACTTGTGGTTCTGAGTGTTCCTTGCATGAACGTGAATGGGTTAAGCTCTTGTGGAACGAGCTCTAAACTATCGGCTGAGTTAGATGGCTTGCTTGGGTGGAAGTTACTTGTTTATGGTTGTCCAGTCTGGCGTGGCGCCATGTTGGCTTCCAACGCTCGTGACGAAGCTTTCAGTTGGTTAAGTCTGATGTAAGTCAGACCCCTTGCTTGGAATGGATGTTACTCGTTTGTAACGAAGCTTCGAGTTGGTTAAGTTTGATGTATTCGGGCGGCTTGCTTGGAGAGAAGTCACCCACATCGGGACCCCCGATCTGGCATGGCGCTAGGTTGGATCTGTTGGTTTCTAAACTTCCAGTTGGTTAAGTCTGATCGTTGTTGGCGAGTTGGCTGCTTATATGTCAAGTGGGTTTGTACGGCAAGAGTTGAAGGCTGGGAAGCTAAGTCGTGGTTCCCATCTCCCTTTGGGATGCCTGCGCTACATGTGGTATTAGAGCCGACTGCCCGGTCAGCTATGCAGATCTCATGGAAATGACCATTGATTGGGGTTCATCAGGACAATTGTTGTGCAAGGTGCTACCTACAGTGTAAGCGTGGGTGCGTCCACGATCGGGGTGGTCGGCAGAACGGGGGACTTGATGAGTCAAGGTGCTGCCCTTGAGGTGTAAGCACGGTCAGTTCTCGCGGTTCGAGCCTGGCGCTGTCTGCACGTAGGATAGATGAGGCAGTGTGCTGCCATTAGGTTGGTGTAAGCACGGTCTGTGCCTTGTGGGGTGCAGGGCGACATATTTGAACTGGATGGGTTAACCATTGATACAGAGATGCTGCTCGAATTCGGGTGTAAAGCATGGGTGGTTAGCTGCCGGTGCTTGATAGCTGCCGATCGTTTAGCTATAAGGGCTATCAACCAGAGTTGGTGGGGCGTGACTGAGGCAATGTGCTGCTTAATGGTGAAAGCACAGATAGTTGAATGGGTGTCCTCTGTGGGCTGATTCTGTGATCGATCTGTATGGGCGTGGCTAGGCAAAGGTCTTTTGGCAAGACTATCTCAAAGGGGGACCTTGTCTTTGTTACCTGTTTAAAACCCGCCTGAGTGTCTTGCTTGCATGTATTTGTGGTGAGTCTTAGTACTCGTGCTTTGTCTGGTTTTCATGATTGCTTGTGATACAAGGAGCTGATGGCTCGAAAAGGAACCTTTCTTTTGAAGGCTGACACCATCAAACAAAGAGGACTACAGAATCTGTGGGGTGGATTTGCAGTTCAAGTACTCACATGTGAACGGCAACGAAATGACTGGATGTTTGCAAAGGATGGATGGCTAGCCTATTTCTTGGGTTAGTTTCATTTGCGACGACACCCACCAGATGCAAGCAGGAAGTCAAAAGTTGGAAAGAGCAATTTCAAGGGAGATCTTCTATGGAGCAGTTGGTCTTCATTTGGGATGGCTACCTTCGGAACTGAAACTCACTGAGCATGGGTGATATCCAGTATTAGTTGGGTTTTTCCTCAAAGGGGAAAAGACTAGGATACTCTTCAGAGATTGGCAACAAGTTGGATCAAGCCATAATCCTAGCAGATGGAAAGCAAAGTGTTGCAAAGGCTTTTTGTCTAAGAACTCTACTCTAAGTCCGATCAACTGTTTTTATAAGTGGAGGGAAACTATCACACACACCTCTCTCTTGGGGAAAATTTTGAATGAAAGTTGATCAAAACGGGGGCAAATTCAAGGTGACCTAGCCATACTCACACGAGGAGACTGACGAACTTTGGACCTAATAAGTTGACAAGTTTTTGTTGTGGAAAGGAAAGCTTGTTATAGGCTCTCTCTGGACCAGCAATGATGAGGAGACATAATGAGTACATTGACTTGTGTTACGTGTAAGACAACTGATCAATGAAGGAACTGTGAAAGTTGTGTTTTGCACGAGAGACTTGGTACTTCGAACGGACACTAAGGGACATTTTGAGTTGAGATCGGACTAGTGCAAACTCTGGGTGCATGTGTCTGATTCAAAGAGAGCTACTTGAAGCCAAGATAGATGTACACTTCTTGTTTTGACTGTGAGGCAACTGACCAGTGATGGAATTGTGAAAGTCAAGTTTTGCATGACGGACATGGCGGTTCAAACGAACGCGAAGAGATAGTTCGTATGCGAATCAAACTGGTGCGACCCCTTGGCTCTCCATGAGGTCAATGGTTAGATTTGGATTGAATTCAAAGACAACTACTTCAAGCTAAGTGAGAGGTGCATTGTGGAGTACTCAATCTTTGCCTACCTTAAAGAACCAAAAAGAAAAAGTATCAAGATCAGGCTGGGACAAGGAGAGAAATCCAGGTGCAAAAGCAACAAGGCACGGAGTGGACCATAAAGTGGGCAATCAAACGATAAATCCTTTGGCTCAGGGAGCCTTGATACTTGTGCGGAATTAATCAAATCAGGAGCTCAGGGAGCTCAACACAAAGTGCATCAAGGTCACACGTGTGAAAGTACGACCTCCCACAGTCTGAGTATTGTACACCAGACCTACATTCAATCCTATAATCATTAGTAATCACAAGTACTCAAACAATTATGAACATAGAGAGCAATTGCACCATTATGAGAGAAAAATCATAAAATTGCTTGATTGATTTTGGTGAGATATCATCACCTATATATACATGATCCATCATGGTTTTGGACAGGTATGAGTAGCCCTAAACCTATTCCTAATGCTAATTTTGGTGGATCTTTCATCCCTACCAAGTTAGGGTTGGAATCTTGGAGATTCCTCAACAATGCAAAAATTACCAAAAATAGCTCCTATTTTTTCTCTCTTGTATATAAGCATAATTT
This sequence comes from Diphasiastrum complanatum, assembly GCA_029204225.1. Classification (NCBI taxonomy): domain Eukaryota; kingdom Viridiplantae; phylum Streptophyta; class Lycopodiopsida; order Lycopodiales; family Lycopodiaceae; genus Diphasiastrum; species Diphasiastrum complanatum. The sequence goes on along the minus strand of CM055103.1, from coordinate 32,463,615 downwards.
GGACTCATTCCAAAGGTTCTAGCACTTAGGTCTACTTGAGAACGTCCTTATGAATGGAATCCTATGCTATTTGGCACGTGTGACAAGCCACATCATGACCATCTAACTATTTACAAGTCATATGACCAAAACTAGTCAAGCTAGAATTGTGAATTTTTAGCACTCCTCCTCACTATCTAGCTTGGTTCAATCATTGCTTCACTAATCACTCCAAGTGATGATTTGAACTTCATAAAAGGTGTCTTTTGAAGTGGTTTAGTAAGTAGATCAGCCACACATTCATTGCTTGGAACATGCTCCAAAGCAATCTCCTTGGCTTGCACCATTTCTCTCACAAAGTGATGGCATATCTCAATGTGATTAGATCTTGCATGGAAGATTGGGTTAGATGCAAGGTGTTGGGCTGATATATTTTCATTGTAGATGACTGGTGCCTCCTCCAAATCCATGATCTTTAGCTCCACCAATAATCTCTTGATCCAAAGTACCTCCTTTGTAGTAGTTGTCAAAGCTTTGTACTCGACCTCGTTTGAAGATATAGATATAGTTTCTTGCTTTTTTGAAAGCCATGAAACCACACCTTCTCCTATGAAAGTTGAATAGGCGCTTGTTGATTTCCTATCCCTCTTGTCCCCTGCAAAATCTGAATCAGTAAATGCATGAAGGTTAATCACATCTCCTCTATATAGAATCCCAAAATCCAATGTACCCGAGATGTATCTTAGAATCCTCTTAGCCTTTTTCCAATGGATATTCAATGGCTTTTGCATGGATTGGCTCAACCTACATACACTAAAGCTAATATCTGGTCTAGTTACAGTGATCCACACTAAGAAGCCTATAAGCCTAAACAAAGTGATGTCCATGAAAGATCTTTCATCATCTTCATTTGGCACTTTTACATCTTGCTCCATTGGTGTGTCAACACTTTTGCATACTTCCATCTTAAACTTCTTCAAAAGACTTTGAGAATAGTTTACTTGACTTATAAAGATAAAATCAAACCCTCTAAGTACCTCTATGCCTAAGATGAAGTGAAGACACCCTAGATCTACCATTTTGAACTCTAAGGATAGATCTATCTTGATTTTTTCAATACCATCAACACTATTTCCAGTAATGATGATGTCATCTACATAAATGAGTAAAAGTACAATACCAACATCATCAAACTTAATGTAAAGAGTGGGATCATATTCACTTTGAACAAAAGAAAGTGAAATAAGATAGAAATGTAGTCCTGAATTCCAAGATCTCGAGGCTTGCTTCAAGCCATAGATGCTTCTTTGGAGATGGCATACTTTGTTCTCCTTTCCATGCTTGACGAACCCTTGTGGCTGCTCCATATAGATATCCTCTTCCAAAAAATCATTCAAGAAAGCATTAGAGACATCCATTTGACATAGGATCGATCCAAAATGTGATGCAAGTGCAATGATTAGCCTTATTGTGACCATCTTGGCCACGGGTGAAAAAGTTTCCTCATAGTCTATCCCTCTCTCTTGAGCATAACCTTTTGCAACTAATCTTGCTTTATGTTTGTTAACACTCCCATTTGCATTCAACTTAAGCTTGAAGACCCACTTGCATCCTATTACATTCCTTTGAGGTCTCTCAACAAGCAACCAAGTTTCATTCTCAATCAAGGCATCATACTCATCCAACATAGCTTTATACCATTTTTTGGAGTTCAATGCATCTTCAACATTAGATGGTTCTTCAAAACTAGATAAAGCATAAGAAGTGGATGAGATACCCTCAACTTGCTATCCTTTGCCTTGATATGTGAGCCTTGATGGCTCCAATTTTGTCCTTGAAGATCTCCTTGGTGTGATAGGTGGGTCTGGTGCTTGCTCCTCCATGAGATCCTCCTCAAAACCAAGATCTTGCTCCTCGGCCATCTTCTTCTTGATTGTTGGAGCACTTGAGCCTTCTTCAAGCATATGCATATGATGTTCATCAAAGATAACATCCCTTGAAACAACAAATTTTTTCAAGGATGGGAGATAAACTTTGTAGCCCTTGCTTGAGCTTGCATATCCAAGCATGATCCCTCTTGTGGAAGATGGATCCTCCTTGGTTCTTGTTTCCAATGGCACATGCACATAACATATACACCCAAAAACTTTCAAGTGATTAAGATTGGGTTTCTTTTCATACAACATCTCATAAGGAGTTTTGCCTTCAATTTCTTTGCAAGACACCCTATTCATCAAGTAGTTTGCACATACAAGAGACTCACCCCAAAAGGATTTGGGCAAAAAAGCATCTAATCTTAAAGCCTTAGAACATTCACACAATGTTCTATTCCTTCAAGTGGGTATTTAGGATCAAGGTCAATCATGATGGCACCATCAACAAGCATAAAGCAAGATTATGTGCCAAAGGATTTGCTCAAATCCATGGTCTTGATTATGAGGAGACCTTTGCACCCATTGCAAAGATGGTGACAATAAGAATTCTTATTTCTCTTGCTTGTTTCTTCAAGTGGAAGGTGTTCCAATTAGATGTATCCAATGCTTTTCTAAATGGTTATTTTGAGGAGGAGATCTATATGGAACAACCTCAAGGATCCATCAAGGATGAGTCCAAAGTGTGCTTGCTCTTCAAAAGTCTTTATGGACTCAAGCAAGCACCAAGATCATGGTATTCAAGACTTAATTCTTTTCTTATCTCACTAGGATTTACTCTTAGTGACTATGATCCTTCCATGTATCTAAAGTTTGTTGATAGCCATATTGTCATTCTTCTAATTTATGTTGATGACATTATTCTTTGTGGAAGTTGTATCAAGCTAGTTGATGAAACTAAGCTAGCACTTGGATGTGAGTTTAAAATGCAAGATCTAGGAGAGATACATTACATCCTAGGCCTAGAAATTGATTTTTATGAAAATCATGTCTTTATATGCCAATCTAGATATGCTCACTCTATGTTGAAAAAATTCCATATGGAAAATTCTAAGAGCATAGATACTCCAATGGAGCAAATTGTAAAAGATCCTAATAAAGGTGATGAAAGATCCTTTGAGGACATCACACATTTTAGGAGTCTTGTAGGCTCCTTGATTTGGCTTACCATTACTGGCCCGATCTAAGTTTTTGTGTGCACAAATTGAGTCAATTTATGCAAGATCCTAAGATCCATCATTGGAAGATGGCCAAGAGGATTCTAAGATATGTATTTTCATCTTGTGATTATGGTCTACTCTATAAAAGTGAAGATCTATCCATTGTTGGCTACTCAGATTCGGACTTTGCAAGTGACAAGATGGATCAATGCATCATACTCTCCTTGGTATTGAGTGCCTCTTGTACATTCTTTGGCTCTTCATGAGAGACATAAAAAACATAATTAGTGGAATCAAGATCCACTTGTTTGCCTTTATCAACATATGAGAGCCTCTTAGGCTCGGATCTATCTCTCATGGATCTTCTTGGTGAGAAATTCCGAGGAGAGTCTTCTTCAAATCTCGACCCCATCACATCATGATTGTCTTCAAAATCAATAATTGGTGAAGCATCCATAGATTTCTTGATCTCGGCCTCTTCAAAAGATGATTGTTGATCTTCATGAAAGACAACATTTTTACTTTCAATAACTTGAGAAGTAGAGAGTATAAATACTCTATAGGCCTTCTTGGTGGATGAGTATCCAACCATGATCTCTTTGCATGCACTAGGATCTTCTTTCTTCCTTGTTTCCAGGGGAATATGGACAAAGCATAAGCATCCAGAAACTCTAAGGTGATCAACCTTAGGCTTCTTCAAATATAAGATTTCATATGGTGACTTTCCTCCAAGAGCTATATGTGGGAGCCTATTGCAAAGATAATTTGCACAATTAATGGCTTCTCCCCAAAAATCTTTGGGCAAAGATGTCTCAATTCTCATAGATTTTGCACATTCACATAGAGATTTATTCTTTCTCTCGGCCACTCCATTTTGAGATGGAGAGTAGGCACAAGAGAACTCTCTTTTAGTGCCTTCAAGCTCACAAAAATCTTGAAATTTATTGGAGATATATTCACCACCTCTGTTAAGAGCTTTAATCTTGAATGAGAATTGTTTCTTTACATAAGCTTTGAAAATAAGGAAATGATCAAACACCATAGATTTAGAAGCAAGAAGATACATCCAAGTGAATCTTGTGAAATCATCAATGAAAGTAACAAAACAAGTGGCTCCTCCCTTGCTTGTAGTTGATGAGAAATGCACATCCGAGTGGATTAACTCCAAAGGATGCTTGCTTTTGCCTGAAGATCTTGTAAATGGCTTTTTGTGAGATTTAGCAATATCACAAGCCTCACAAGGCTTGATCTTCTTGGAGAATGACTTTGGCAAGCCAATAGCTTTGGCTTCTTTGATCATAGAGAGCATGGATTTGTAGTTGCGATGTCCCAACCTCCTATGCCATAATTCCTCCATAGAGAGCTTGTTCACAAGAGCAACATTACAAGCATTCACATACTCATTTGGATCTAGTTTATAGATGCCACCAAATCTAGATCCTAATGCAAGTATCTCATCATTCTTCTTGATAGTGCAAGTATCAACATTGAATTTTACATCAAGGCCATTATCAAGCAATTGGCCAACACTAATAAGATTCTTGGTAAGCTTAGGTACATAAAGGACTTTAGAGAGAGAAAGAACTTTAGAGGATGCAAGCTTCAAGAAAATGTTCCCTATGCCTTCAATAGGACATTCAAAATCAATTGCAGTGTATATTGATTTCTTGACTCCATCATAAGGTGCAATAGAAGAGAAAGAGTCCTTGGAGCTACACATATGTGAAGAGGCTCCACTATCAATATACCATAGGCCGTCCTTCTTGAAAGGAGTAGATGAGAAACTAGAGACCATAAGAGATCCCTCTCCATCACTTGCAATAGTGTCTTCCTTCTCATTGGTAATGTTGGCTTGCTTGAGTTGATTCTTCTTCTTGAAGCAATTGGTGGCATAATGACCTTTCTTGCCACAATAAAAGCACTTGATCTTCTTCTTCTTGAGCTTGGATGATGAAGCATTAGAGGAATCATCTTCCTTCTCATCTTTGTCTTTGGATTTGACTTTGTCCTTGCTTGAGGATTGTTGATGTTGGTTCTTGCTCCTCCCTTTGTGCTTATCCTTGGCAAAGAGAGCTTTGCCATCATTATGAGTGAGAGATAGCTTGTCCATCCTCAAGAGCTTGTACTCTTGTCTTGATTATTCCAAAATTAGCACACTTTGGAGAGCCTCCAAACTTGGTAGCTCCTCTTTAATGGCATAGGATTGGACAAGGTTATCAAATTCACTTCTCAAGCCATTGAGAATGACTTGAACTAGCTCATTTTGATTGATGGAATCACCAATACAAGCAAGTTCTCTATGAATATCTTTTACTCTCAAAACATAACTAGATGCACTCTCATCACTCTTTTGGCTACTTTGAAAGATTTGATTACTAAGAGTGAGAAGCTTAGAGGTATTCTTAGCCTCATAGATAGCCTTGAGACAATCCCAAGCTTCTTTGGCTATTGTACAAGTACCTATCTCCCTCAATATCTCATTAGAGACATTCATCTTAATGTAGTGGAGAGCCATCCTAGCTCTCTTTTTGTATTTTTGAACCTCTTGAAGAACTTGTGGTTCTTCTTCAAGGCCAAGAACTATGTCCATCACGTCTTGAAGGATGAAGATGGACTCCATCCTCATTTTTCAAATTGAATTGTTTGAAGTGGACAATCTTTCACTTGGTTCCAACAAGGATGAACCCATTGAAGACATTTGAAGTGAAGAAAACTCAAATGATGAACAATAAATGCTGCTACGCACTCTCAATAGGATCCAATAATAGAGTACTATCTCCTCCTATGAAAGATCTTGCAACTATTTGTGAATTGATTCTCACTAGCTACACAAAACTCTCTAAAACAGGATCTATTTCACATCAAATGATGGAGTATAGGCAAAGTTAGGATCAAACACTTTTAGCACATGCAAAGTACACTAAGAAACCAAATTTGACTCAAATACAATGATATTGCATGAAACAAAATGGCTAAGATCTCAAAACAGTGCCTAGATCACAAATAGATGAGATTGGTAAGCATACAACTGTGATTTTGGATCAACCAAGCAATCTCTTGACCAAACCAAATGTGTCCACCCAGGTCTAGGTGCCCTACCTAACTCTCTTCAAAAGCTTATAACTTCTGTTTGGCTCAACCAAATGGAATGAAACTAATTGCATCAGAAACTAGACAAAAATAGCTTCAAAACAAGCTATCAAGCAAGATAAATGGATCAAGCATGAGAGAGAACTTCCAAACTGAAATTGTATGTTCCTCACACGTGTCTGAGCACCTGATTCAGTATAGTACCAGGTCAGACCCAATCAATGTCCTTTTGATCTCTTTTGATCCAAGATTGAACAACATAGCTAGGAAAATGGGCCTTGACAATTTCTAGCTCAAGATTGATGAAAAGTTTTCACTTAGATGGATCAAAATGCATGGTAACCTTAGGTAGGCTTTGATACCATGTTGAATTCACTCGTGTGGATTGTCCACAACATGTACTTGTGATATCCTAAGGTGTGTAGATGCACCAAGATCAAGACTAGATTGAGATTCAAGATCAATCTTAGATTCTATGGCAAAAACACACTACTACATGCATTCAATAACTTCCAACTCTAAATCACACATGTGGGAAGTATTCAAAAAATAATCTAAGTAAAAACAAGCTGTTCTCCTCGGGTAGAGAGAGAAAAAGCATCATGAGCTCTCGGGTAGAGAGAGAAAGCTAGAAACTCAATAACACTCAAAATCCATATAATCACCAAATCAATTAGCTTCAAAATGAGGAGTACAATGATACTAGTAGATCCACGAGCTACCACTATGCTTAACTATGATTGGACCATACTTTGTCACCTCTTAATCCTATTGGACCATTGATCCATGCACCTCTTAATTCTATTGGACTATATTCAAGCACACCTCAATTTCCTATTGGACCTCACATGGTTCCACCTCTAAATCCTGTTGGACCTCTTGGAATTCATCAAACAAAAGCATTACACTTTTTTACACTCTAATTGGCACGAGTTTAGCCTCTTACTCCATTTTGGCTCAGTAGTGGCATTACAAGTGGAAATGCATAATTTGCCATCTATGCCAAATTTGTTCCTATCAACATCCTACACCTAGATGCTTGATGTAAAAAACATAAGACCCTTATATCTAACATAGATAATCTTTTTCAATTCTTCACATCCAGAACCCTGTACCCTATACCATCTGAACACCAAGTATCCATTACCCGTTGATAGCTCCCCAACAATCTGTCCACCTGTAGTGCAAGTAGACTCCAACTGGATCTAACCAAAAGCTACCTCCTGCTTACCAAGTAATGATGGATAGAAACAACATGTGATGCCAATTTGGAGACTACCGTGCATATAACCATGCAGCTCACCTGATCACTCGCCAAAGTATCAGCTGTCACTCCCTGAGCAACCATCTCCATCCCTGTTGGCTCACAACCATGGGCATGCTAGATCCACATCATCCCGTAATGCACTCCATGCCCTCAGGATATGTACCACCCCAGGTACACTCCATGCCACCTACTTTCAAGTAGGCTTGACCCGTCCCTAGGTCACCACATGATGCACCAGCTGAAGATCATCGTCCATACATCAATTGACATATCATACCTGAGCAACTGTAGCATCTCTCTGAGTGCCACCCCAATGGACTCGTCATCCATATACTATGCTCACCTGATATCTCCGATCCTGGTCACCATCCTGCCAGACAAGCCAAACTCCAAAGCATCACCTGCTCCACCTGGCTCCTAGCATCTGCTCGCTCTCCCTGGCTATGTGTCGTCCAACACTGTGCCAACACAAGCCTGTTCCTGAGTCGTCGCTCATGAGATCTTGAGACTGTTGTCTCCCTGATCGTACTGAGGTATATGGCTCTGAGTGACTTTCTCTAGGCTTTTCCATGATCTCACTACCTGAGAATATGCACCATGGAAATTCCAACACCCGTGCCAAGCCTAGACTCCTGCAAATACAGCCAAATGCATGAAAGCTATAGGTAGCTTATCCACGCCCATGATGGTAGATGTCTCCCTATCGATGCCAATGCCAATGACTGGCCCCCTGTTGTAAGGCCATCCTGTACTCCCAAATGAGCACACCATGAAGTCATCGCCATCAGTGTCCCCTACAGTAGATCGCTAGCAAAACACCCATCATGGTGCTTGCCCTCAGATACACCCCGTGTGATCTCCATCAGCTCTCCAATCTAGAGCTGGCTCCCAAAGCTTCACACTTTGTCCATTTGCGTTTGCAGTGTCCTGATTCCATCATGAATCCCACCTGTAAGTCCCGCCCATAAAATGACTCAAGTCCAATCTGAAATAGTTGCCCCCTGATGATCATACCATGTCATCCTACAGTGCTATCCCTACCAGGTATCCCAATGCCATCCTTGATCACAAAGATTTGAGCATCTACCTTGTAGTGCCCACCTGTATTTCCCCAAGCTAGATCCAAGCTGCTCCTGTGAATGGTTCCAAACCACTCCCTGAGAATACACTGATATGTGAACTCCAAAGCCACCATCAAGTCCCTCACATACGTGACATGCCAATATCCCTCCAAGTGAACCTATGAGATCTTCCATGGCCCAAAACAAATGATCTGCACCCTGTCATCACTGGAATTTGCATCCCTGATGCAATACTAATACGACAAATTGACTTGACTTACCCAGAATAGGCAGTTGAAGTGTATCTCCTTGATGACAAACCTAATACACTGCTCCACAACTACAATGACTTGATCAAAATTGACTTTTCGACTACAAAACTGCAAAATCATCACACTCACCACTCACCAAGAGCATCCAAAGTGTGATTACTGACCCATTCTTCATCCTCCATGTGTCCCACACACAGCTCGTCCAATGCAAGTCCACTATCTTGCCCAATGGCTTCCAATTGGCACCACCTCGCACTTCCATCACTTGTGACCGCCAATATGTGTGTACCTCCAAGCTATCCCATATTTTCCTCCGAAAGAGAATTTTTCAAGCTACAGATGCGTGTGTCAATACAGCTATCACTCGACTCGACAATGCCACTACCGATCATACCTGTGAGAGTGTTCCTCCAAAATGCCACTTGATGTTGGTTGGTTCTAACTACAAAAGTTGAACCTGATCACGAGAATTTTGCACCCACAACCAGCATACCATGCCTACCTCTCACCTGTGATTGCTTGCCCTCTCAAAATTGTCGCCAATGATGAGTAGTCGTGCCGCCAAACTGCACTTCCGTCGCCAAAACTAGCTTTCTCCACACAATTCCACTACCTTTCGCCCCCATACCACATTTACCACTTTCAAACACCCTGTTACCCTATCAGGAGTAAGTAATAATGATTTCTAAGTGATAATGCCTCATTGTACCGCCCTGTAGCAGATTTCACCAGCCAAAAATAGCCCCAAATTTGGCCCTACAGTACCCAAATAGCGAATGTAGCCCATCACTAGGTCACTCGCACTCTGCTTGATAGAATGGTGATGAAAACTCTCCGAAACACGTTTCTCCCTGCTCTGTGATGTCGCTCTATCACTTTGAGCAGCCAGTTTCAGGGGCCATTTTGGCCCAAGGATGGCCAAAAAAGGTGCCTTCTAGCTAAAATTAGGCCCAAAACCAATTTGCCTTGCAAAAATGAACTGAATTTTTATTCTGAAAATTTTTAATGAAGAAAGAGCATTTATTGCCCTTTGGGTCCCTTAAGCCCATTTCCTGCTGAAAATTTTTATTGAAGTTGAAGGCCCATTTGCCTTTCAACTCTTCATGGGTTCCCTTTACTTGCATCCCAACGGTGGCCCTTGATCCTGCGGTCCATATTGCTCCTCGAACATCACAGCCTGACCGTGGATCTCCATGGATCCAGATCCAATGGCCCTGCACCCATTTGCGCGCTTATCCGAACTCTTCCGGCCACTGTGCTCCTCAAGATGCTATGGCCTCCCTCTCGTAGGACGCGCGCGAGGCCTGCACCTCCTCCACGGCTCCCCTTCCTTCACCTCTACTTCCTCCTCCAGGTTTTCCAGGTATGGTTGCTTGAATGGGGTTTGGAAACCCACTTGGTTCTTTCATGACCTCTTTATGTCTGCTCCACGGCCACCAACGACCATCTGGCTGAACATTCCTCTCATCAGGGCACCCTCCACTAGACTTTTACAGTTCCAAAAAAATAGTTATGTGGAGAGAGAGATCCATGATTTTTTATCTTTAAGCCCTAGTTGTGAGAAGGAGAGGATCTTTGGGCTTTTTACACCACCATTCTCTGTGGTTTCTCTTGCAGTTCACAATTCCACAGAGGTCGCCCTATGTCTGCCTTTCAAATGCAATTTACAGCTTCCAATTGATGTGGTATTGACTGCAAACAGCCTGATTTTCCCAGAAATCCGTCAACACCCCACAAAACTGGAAATTTCCCAAATTTCCTCCGTTTTCAACCGAATTTGTTCTTGTAAATTGCCATGGCTCTCTGTCACTGCTCTTTACATAGCCATGCAAGTCCCGTTGCACCAAACGGTTGTCCACACAGTGAATAATGATAAATTTTACAGTTTTTAGGACAATAATGATTGTACTTTACAATCATAGAGAGTTATTGGTTGCTTAATCAATGAATCTATCAAGTTCTACACATTAGATCTTGATCTAGATTCACTACACTTGGATTTAAGCAAGAGCAATGGATCAACACATCATTTTTTAGTGAGAGCGGCTTCACACGTGTGGAGTACTGTCCACTGTACGGCCTGCACCTGAAACAACAAGTACAATGATACTAGATAGCAATCATGCATAAAAATCACAAGACAAATGACTAGAAATCTCACAAAAGTGTAGAGTGCAAAAGTCTCATCAATTTTCTTAGCAAAATGATGATCCTTTTATGGATCAAGTACATCCATGAGTCTGGTACAGTCCAGCAGGCCTTCACACGTGTGAAGAGTGCCACATCACTCATATCTATCCATTTGATCCATCCTTGATCCTTATCCAATAGTTGACCTTCTAGAATATGACTAAAATCCAAAAAGCTAGTCTCCTAGAATATAGGAATATTCCCTACAAAATAGGATCTAAGGAAAATGGTCAACTCTTATCTTCTAGTACTCTATACACACATGTGAACATCCACTTGCCATGTGGGAGCATTTACTCATGCACATGCAAGGAAAAGCTAATTTGTAGGTGACTAGTCAACTTGACTAAAAACTAGTCATTTCATGTTCACATAACTAGAATGATACAAAATCAATTTGGATATATACAAACATGAAAAGTACATCCTTTCACACATGGGAACATGCTCCACACGTGTGAAATCATATCATCAACATATTCTAATGTTTGATCAATATTTACATGAACCAATGTCAAGTGAGAAGTGACAATTTTCAACACTCCTCCTCACTTCTAACTTGGCAAATCTAGTGTACATCTATCTACAATTCCAAGAGCATATCTTAACTTAAAAAATGGATCTTTGGACAATGGTTTGGTTAAGATATCAGCTATGCATTCGGATGATGGTACATGATGTAGTTGCACTTCCTTGGATTGTACCTTCTCCCTCACAAAGTGGTGAGCTATCTCAATATGCTTTGTTCTAGCATGGAAGATAGGATTTGAAGCAATTTGTTGAGAAGCTTGATTGTCACAAAATATGTAAGGGATCTCCTCGGCCTCTAGCACATGTAGTTCCATCAAGAGTCTTCTTAGCCATAAGAGCTCTTTGGTTGTTGAAGTCAATGCCTTGTACTCGGCTTCACAAGAAGATAGTGAGATTGTATCTTGCTTTTTGGAAAGCCAAGATATCACTCCTCCACAAAGAAATGTTGCAAATGCACTAATGGACTTCCTATCCATCTTGTCACCTGCAAAATCTGAATCCGAGTAGGCTCTCAAGTGCAAGTTAGATCCTTCATAAAGTATACCAAAAAATCTAGTACTAGAAACATATCTAAGTACTCTCTTGGCACTTTTCCAATGATGAATTAAAGGAGCTTGCATACTTTGACTCAACTTGCTTACACAAAAACTTAAGTCAGGTCTAGTGATGGTTAAATAGATTAGAGAGCCTATAAGCTTCCTAAAGAGAGTGATGTCCTCAAAGGATGCTTCATCACCTTCATTAGTTGCTTTCACAACATGCTCCATAGGGGTGTCAATCCCCTTACAATCTTTCATACCAAATCTTTCAAGAATGGAAGTAGCATACTTAGATTGACTTATGAAAGTACAATTGCTACTTCTAGACACTTCTATCCCAAGTATAAACTTTAGGAAGCCTAGATCTACCATCTTGAACTCACTAGATAAGTCAACTTTTACTTTGCCTATGCCATCATCATCATTTCCTGTCATAATGATGTCATCAACATAAAGAACCAAAATGATGATCTTTCCTTCATTACATTTGAAATATAAAGAAGGTTCATAAGCACTTAGTACAAAGCCAAGGGAATAGAGAAAATCATGCAACCTAGAGTACCAAGCTCTAGGTGCTTGCTTCAAGCCATATAGGCTCTTCCTTAAGTAGCACACCTTTTGCTCCTCACCAATCTTGATGAAGCCTTCGGGTTGCATCATGTAGATTTCCTCTTCTAAGAAGCCATTCAAGAAGGCATTTGTCACATCCATTTGGTAGAGATCCCATTTGAACAAAGTAGCAATGCAAATGATTAATCTAATAGTTACAAGCTTAGCTACAGGTGCAAATGTTTCTTCATAATCCAATCCTTTTATTTGAAGAAATCCCTTAGCAACAAGCCTAGCTTTGTATTTACTAATAGATCCATCTTGATTGTACTTAATTCTATAAATCCACTTACATGCAAGTGGTTTCTTTCCTCTTGGAAGATTTACAAGATTCCAAGTATGATTTTCTTCTAATGCATCATACTCTACTTGCATTGCATCTCTCCAAACTTTAGATTTACATGCTTCTTCAAAAGATGATGGTTCTTCAATCAATGTAGCTAAAAAAGAGTAAGAGGTAGAAGATGTAGAGCCTTCCTTTTGCTTTCCCTTGTCCACATAGGTAAGCCTTGAGGGCTCGGCCTTGCTCCTTGATGATCTTCTTGGCCCCTTTTGACTTGGATCCAAATCTCCATCCTCGGGTTTGTCATGATCCTCCTCGGGTTTGTCAAGATCCTCCTCGGATTTGTCAAGATCTTCAATGCACAATGGGTTAGATCCATTTGACAAGCTCTTAGCAAATTGTGACTCATCAAAAAGTACATCCTTGCTTACCTTTACTTTCTTGGATGTAGGATCATATATCCTATATCCCTTGCTATTTTCTCCATAGCCAACAAAGATTCCTTTGAAGGAGGTAGCATCTTCTTTCCTTCTAGTCTCCAAAGGAATGTGTACATAACAAGTACATCCAAAGATCTTAAAATATTTTACATTGGGTTTCTTATCAAACAAGGCTTGATAAGGTGAGATCCCATCTATAGCACTACTAGGAAGTCTATTACAAAAATAATTAGCACATGTTATGGCTTCTCTCCAAAATGAGATGGGAAGTGATGCATCAAGCCTCAAGGACTTTGCACACTCACATAGACTCCTATTTTTCCTCTCGGCCACCCCATTTTGTTGAGGGGTGTAGGAACAAGTGTATTGTAACTTAATACCATTGATCTCACAAAAGTCTTTCATTTTATTGGAGGTGTACTCTCCTCCATTATCACATCTTAGTGCTTTGATAGAAGTACTAAGTTGTTTCTCTACTAGAGACTTGAACTTAATGAAAGCTTCATAAACAAGATTTTTCTTTGATAGTAACTCAATCCATGTGAATCTAGTACAATCATCTATAAAAGTTACATACATCAAGGCACCTCCATTACTTGCATGTGAAAAACTATGTACATCAGAATGTATGAGATCCAAGGGAGAGAGAGATCTTGATGAAGATTTCTTGTAAGAAGATTTGTGTGACTTTGCAAGGCCACATGCCTCACACATTTTTCCACACTTCTTGAAAGCTCTTGGTAGGCCGAGAGCTAGTTCCTTGCTTGCCATTGACTCCATAGATTGAAGATTAGGATGGCCTAATCTCTTATGCCAAAGCTCCACTTGAGTTAGCTCCTCCCTAGCCAAGTTCACACTTTCACTTGCAACATTAGCATCCAACTTGAAAAGTCTACCTTGCTTAATGCCACTAGCTATGCACTTATCATTTTTCAAGATGGAACAAACTCCATTCTTGAAATGTACATCTAGTCCATTGTCCATTAATTGTCCTACACTAAGCAAGTTTCTTGAAATGGTAGGAACATACAAAACATTATCTAGATCTATCCTTTTAGATGTGCCTAAACAAAGAGGTATAGATCCTATGCCATCTATCTTGCATGCTTGATCACTAGCAGTGTATATTGACTTCTTAGAGTCATTACAAGATAGAAGAGTAGAAAAATAATGCTTGTTAAAGGACATGTGGGAACTAGCCCCACTATCTATCCACCATGTGTCTTGACTTGAAGTTGGTGTAGATGCAACCATTAAGGATGTGTTGAATCCATCCTCATATTCTTCCTCTTGAGCAATGTTCCCTTGATCTCCTTTGGCTTGTTGATTCTTCTTCAAGTAGCATTCTGAGGCAAAGTGTCCTTTCTTTCCACAAAAGAAACACTTTAGTTTTGCCTTGTTCTTCACTTTGCCTTTGGAGGTAGATCCTCCATTCTTCATCTCGGCCTCCTTGCCTTGATTTTTCTTGAATGGATTTTGCTTTTTCTTGCCTTTAGATGTAAAGTTAGCTTTCTCCTCTCCTCCATTAAGTGACATGCTATCCATTCTTGTCTTGAGGTGTAGAAGCCTACTCTCCTCGGCCACAAGAACATTGTGCAACTTTTCAATGGATGGAAGAGAGTCTTGAATGGCAAATGATTGGACTAAGTTGGTAAACTCATCACTTAGACCATTCAAAATGATTTGTACTAGTTCTTGATCTTGGATCTTCTCTCCTATTGCACTTAACTCCTTGTTAAGAGATTTGATCCTAAGAACATACTCTTGTCCACTCTCTCCACTTCCTTTCATGCTTTGGAAAACTTGATTTCTTAGCATGAGGATTCTTGAAGTATTGTTGGATTCATAAATGCTCTTTAATGAATCCCAAGCCTCTTTGGATGAGGTACAAGAAGACACCTCTTTCAAGAGGTCATTGCATACATTTAACTTTATGCAATGTAGAGCTAATCTTGCTCTCTTCTTGTATTTGGCTTGTTCTTGGGGAGTTTGAGGCTCTTCCTCTACTCCTTGAACTATGTCATATAGATCATGGATCACTAGGAGTGATTCCATTCTCACTTTCCAAATGGAATAATTTGTGGAAGTGAGTCTCTCACTTGATTCCATCAAATATCCACCCATGGATGACATTTTAGAATGAATGCTCTTTTAAAAATCACAAAGATTTTTGAATTTTAAAAGATCTATGAAGTGGCCTAAAGCTTACTAGAATGCCTATAGGCTTGTCTCTATCAAACTAACACACAAGCTTGAATGATACTCAAAGATCTTACCAAAAATTTCTAGCTTTCACTCTCACAAAAAAAATTGCTTTACACTTTTCTTAGGGATTTCACTTCAACTAAGGATCTGAACAAATCAGCCTCTTAGATCTGATCTTAGACTCTAAAAAGAAATGCTTCAATGATCCAAAACACTATTTGGTCATAGGCATTAGTTAGAATGAATCTAGATCAATACTATGCTTCAAAAAGCACCAAAAATGAACTAGTATTGTGATTTTGGGACCAAAAAACACAAAGTAACTTGAATTGAAAGTTGCTGTACGGTTTCACACGTGTGAAAAGTACATACACAGCCTCCAAGTCGTTTTGATCCAAATGATTACAAGCTATCACTCTAGAAGAACTCGCCCTCACTAGTATTGGCCAAAAAACAAATTTTGCCAATGATCTTTACAAGATTTATGATTCAATGATCACTCTCTTACTTAGCTCTGATACCATGATAAATTTTACAGTTTTTAGGACAATAATGATTGTACTTTACAATCATAGAGAGTTATTGGTTGCTTAATCAATGAATCTATCAAGTTCTACACATTAGATCTTGATCTAGATTCACTACACTTGGATTTAAGCAAGAGCAATGGATCAACACATCATTTTTTAGTGAGAGCGGCTTCACACGTGTGGAGTACTGTCCACTGTACGGCCTGCACCTGAAACAACAAGTACAATGATACTAGATAGCAATCATGCATAAAAATCACAAGACAAATGACTAGAAATCTCACAAAAGTGTAGAGTGCAAAAGTCTCATCAATTTTCTTAGCAAAATGATGATCCTTTTATGGATCAAGTACATCCATGAGTCTGGTACAGTCCAGCAGGCCTTCACACGTGTGAAGAGTGCCACATCACTCATATCTATCCATTTGATCCATCCTTGATCCTTATCCAATAGTTGACCTTCTAGAATATGACTAAAATCCAAAAAGCTAGTCTCCTAGAATGTAGGAATATTCCCTACAAAATAGGATCTAAGGAAAATGGTCAACTCTTATCTTCTAGTACTCTATACACACATGTGAACATCCACTTGCCATGTGGGAGCATTTACTCATGCACATGCAAGGAAAAGCTAATTTGTAGGTGACTAGTCAACTTGACTAAAAACTAGTCATTTCATGTTCACACTAACTAGAATGATACAAAATCAATTTGGATATATACAAACATGAAAAGTACATCCTTTCACACATGGGAACATGCTCCACACGTGTGAAATCATATCATCAACATATTCTAATGTTTGATCAATATTTACATGAACCAATGTCAAGTGAGAAGTGACAATTTTCAACAAATAACATAGACAACACCGATGATTTCCTGTCGATACCCCGTATGGAGTCCTCTCTCCTGAGATGTTTCTAGTGTCGTTTTTCTTGGTGAAAGACACTATCCCATAGCTCCACCGGATCGTGCATGGCTGCAACACCTCGTCGCTCTGACACCAAGTCGAAATTCCAATAGAATCTAGTGCAATATGCAGATCACATCACACAATCGCCATAGCCACTCCTCACAAGTTCTCAAAGCTGGCACAACAAAAGTTAAGTCTATTATGAAGAAACATTGTACATATAGCAACGCCCCAAACTGCATGGGCTCAACAAGTGTCACTAAACTGGCCTACCACCTGCCAAACTAGAGTTAGGCACAATACGGCCACATATACTAACATGCCCCTGAGTATAGCATAACAAAACCAAAATCACTGTACAGGCTAATTTCTTTACATGTGGCTACTCGGCTAACCCAAGTAGCCAGCTACGGGATCAATGCCCGCTGATATGACAATAGTGGGTCACATCCCGATCACTACTGAAAACAGTAAACCGACTAACTGTACATTTATTACAGTATCACATTTGAAGCTTATAATAATGAATCAGATCAAAACTGATTTCTAACTTCTACCATACTTCAACCCCTAAGCAATAATGCATAAGATCTAAGTCTGTCATTTCAAATTGCTTGCACAAATTGGCTTTGATTGAATGAATAAGACTTTCATCATTGCCCATGATAATTATGTCATCAACATATAGTACAACTAAGACAATGATATCATTGTTTATGAGAACATAAAGATTAGGATATGAACTCGTTCTCAACTTGTGAGAGAAAAAGCAATGGTCAATACGTCCATACCATGCACACAGACCCTAAAGTGCTTTCTGAAGCTTGCATACCTTATCTTCATGTCTCTTTGCTACAAAGCCCAGTGGTTGGACCATATATACTTTCTCTTCTGGGTCACCATTCAGAAATGTGATTTTACATCCATTTGGTGGATCTTCCACCCAAAGTAGGATGCCAAGGCAACAATTAGGCATAGTGTAGTCCATTTGGCTACTGGAGCAAACATCTCCTCATAATCGATCCCCTTACTTTGCTCATAGACTTTTACCACTAGGCGTGCCTTAGGCTTTGCAATTGTGCCATCTGCATGAAACTTCATACTATACACTCATTTGTTGTCAATGGGTTTCTTTCTGGGTGGAAGGTCAACCAACTCCCACGTCATACCTATGGATCGAGTCCATCTCCTTCTCCATTGCCCTTTGCCATTCTTTGAGATCCTTTGCTTCATCAAAAGTCGATGGCTCTTGACACTTCAAAATGGCGCTCATTAGGGCATAATTTACATGGTAATGATCAAGAGCTTTTTTTTTTTTTTTTTTCCCGCGTTGATCTCTACAGTTCCTCTTGCGAACTAGACCCTAGCAGGTTCATTTACGCATCTTTCATGATTTTTTCGTACCATTTGAATACCTCCAATTATGGTGATACACTTCTTGGAGCGTCCAAAAAACATCTCTTACTTCCAGTAGGTTTTTTCTTCATTGCACCAATCGGTAAATATTTTCCCCTAGGCTCATGGATGGGTGGAGTTCTCTCATACTCATATTCTTGAGCTTGACCCTGTTGTGCAACATCCTGTGGAACCTCTTCTTCATCTTCTTCCAAAATTGTGGGAAGTCTTTTGATGCTACTTGGTATTTATCATAAAACCTATGCATTTCATCAAAGATGACATCTTTACTCATGTGAACCTTATGCATCACAAGATCAAAACACCTGTATGAATTTGTTCTCTCATCACAACCGACTAGGATACACTTAATTGCTTTGGCGTCGAGTTTGCTTTGCTTCTCCTTTGGCACATGTACATATGACCTACATCCAAAGATGTGAAACTTGTCAATTTTACACGTCATTCCCATAAGAGCTTCTTCGAGAGTCACATTTGGAATCACCTTGTACATATGACCTACATCCAAAGATGTGAAACTTGTCAATTCTAGGCTTCATTCCCGTAAGAGCTTCTTCGGGAGTCACATTTGGAACCGCAATTTTGTAGGAACATTGCCACATTGCATGCCTCCAACCAATAAGAGTTTGGTAAGCCCATTTGCTTCATCATGGAGCATGCACTTTCCACAATGGTTCTATTTTTCCTTTATGCTACACCATTACTATATGTGGCGTGTGTGCTTGAGTAAATTGTCTTTTGATGCCATGTTCCTTGCAAAAGTCTTCAAAATCATCCGATTTATATTCGTCCCTTCTATACGATGATTCGTGCGTCCCAGCTGGTTCTCTACCAAAGCCTTGAATTATTTGAAGCGAGAAAAAACATTAGATTTCTTCTTCAAGAAATATATCGATGTCCTCTTGGAGCAATCATCTATGAAGGTCATAAAATAATAAGCTCCCCCTATCGACATGGTCTTCATTGGATTGCACATATCACTGTGGATAAGGTCAAGTGGTTTCTTGGCCCTTGTAGCTCCACTTTCTTGAATGTCTTCCTATGATGCTTTCCCATTACACATCCCTCACATATAGAGTGGTAATCATCCTGCAATGTTGGTAATACCATCTTCAATTTTGCTATCAATCTCAGACTCCCATAGTTCAAGTGGACCAATTATCTATGCCATTGTTCCGATAATGATGCTATTGAGATAACTAAACCATATTTTCTTGGTTTTGCAACCTTCAACTTGTAAAGGGCATAGTTACTATCTTTGTGAAGTTTGTTGGTGCCTTATCGTTTTTCCCCTCTCCATCAATAAAGTCTTGAGTTCGTGAGACCACTTTATAATTGTGATCCATATCCTTCATCTTTGACAAACTCAACCTTCAAGTATTGATTTGCCATCACACCAACAGAAAGCAAACTCTTCTTAAGCCAAGAACATAAAGTACATTGGGCCTATTCTTGATCTTACCATTGGAAAATCGCATAGGTACATTGTCGACGTCCTGAATTGGCATTCCTCCCCATTAGCCTGCGTGACTTTCTCCCCATCATGGATTGGTGAGAAATTTTCAAACCAATCACATTTTTTGGTCATATGCCTCGTGGTCACCTGCTGCTTCACTTTTCTTTACTTTATGTCAGCTTTATTCTTATAACATTCACATCCCCAATGACCAGGTTTGTGGCAATAGTAACACTTATCTTTCTTATTCTTTTTCGACTTTGATGACAACTCTCCCTCGTCCTCATCATCCTTGCTCTTCCTTGGAACCCTTTTCTAGTCTTTTTGTTTATTCTTAGCCAACAATGCTTGATCCTCATGTGGAGTTTGCCTTTAATTTACTACCTCTCGTCGTTGCTCCTCCTGCAACATGATTCCATGCAAATCTTTGAAGTTAGGAAACCTCTCCATCAAGGCAATGCCACCTACAAACATTTGTAGGCCTTTCGATACACCGCTCATTGTGGTATGCACCAATTCGACGTCTCTGATTGATTCTCCAATCGCCATAAGTTGGTCTCTCAGCTCTTTGATCTTGGTGAAGAAAGATCCCACCATTTCACCTTCTTCCATCCTAAGTGTTCAATCTTGACTTTAAAAACATAGTTCGAGCTGGATTAGAAGTTTGAAATTGTGTTCTAAGAGCTTCCCAAGCTCCCTTGGCAGTTGTGGCATCACTGATATGGACATGATCCTTCACTGATAGATTGATCAATGATAAGGCTCTTAACGGCTTCTTGTCATAGGCTCTCATGTTTGCAGGAGTGGTGTTCGGCCTCGCCTCAATGGCCGCAACAATATCCCATAGCTCCATGAGCATACTCTTCATTTTGAGCTTCCAGATGTTATAGTTGGAAGCCCCATCGAGTTTACTTGCATCGCCCAAAATTGCTTCATTAATTTTGGCCATCTCCAAATTGCATAAAACTCCACCTGTAGGCTAAAGAGCGTAACGACGATGTCAAAAGTAAAAAATAAAGGCCTACAATTTTTGGCTTACCAGGCCATCCACCGCTTTGCCGCCAAATTGAAAGCGAAGTCGCTCTCGCTTTCCGAAATGCTATTTACCGCAAATTTCCAACTTAGTGCCCTATAAGGTGGTGAAGTCACATTTGGCATTCTACGAACACTTTCTCCATGACAATCAATCTATTTTGATGTACCGTACTTGTAGGTACAATCAAGGTGCCCTTCGTTTGAAGGCTACAACCCTTCGTTTGGTTAAAAAAAAACTTAATGAGGCCCAAATTAGGGGCTTTTTAGCTTTTTGAACTATCTCTTCAAAATGAAGGAATTTCCACTTCAAATGAAATTCACCTTTCTGGGACTCAACTCAGATTTCAGAATGAAGATTTTTAATGAAAATTCTTCAAAAAAGGCTTTGAAGCCTCTCATGGGTGCCTTCACTTTGAATCCAATGGATACTTTGGATCTTACGGCCCAGATTGCAATACCGTCTACCGTTGATATATTCGGGGTCTCATCCAACGATCTTTAACGTTTTTGTGCACTAATTCACTCGCCTGAAAGCACAACGCACTCATTTTTCCTCCTCTTTACAGGTCTGAAAAACGCTTCCTATAGCTAAGGATCAGCGATTTTTTTCTCTTGAAACCCTTGTTCAGGCACCAACCAGCTTCCAATGCTATTTCTACTGTCTGAGGGTTGATTTTGCCAAGTTTCTTCCTCACATAGGTCTCCCTACAGCCAGCAACTTGCTGGTTCATTAGGTTCGTAAATTGGTGCGGGACCGGGCAAGTTCCATCCACAAACGCCTTCCAGCCTCTCAAGCGCTCTTTTCACCAAAAAACTGAGGTTTCTGGTGGTTCGAAAACACTAGAATTCACTAAGAATTCACCTCCACAGCTCTCCTGTCCAAAAGCTATCAAACGAGGCACCAAACATAGATTTTGCCTCACCACAGCTTCCGGACAGAGATTCTTCCTCCTCTTCCCAACCGTCTGCACAGTGCAAACCGACACGGTTCTACTCAGTTTCTTCAAATCTGAATTTTCTGAACTTTTTGTCTTTGTCCATGATTGCCTTTGACCTTGGGCTTTGATACCAAGTTAACAATAGCAACAATCACCACAACACAACATCTAAGTACTTCGAAACAAGAAGAACATGATTGCTCACCACCAACTATGGACTAGGAATTCTTGATGCGGAGGTGGGCTACCGGCTGTAGCACTCCGAGCCGCTGGAGCGGCGAGGGTGGCTACAGCAGTAGCCCACCGTCGGATCACGAATACCAGACATAGCAGTTGTGATCCAACAGTGCAGATTAATTGCGTTTTCAAATCTCTGCTATGACTCAGAACGTGACTCTTCATATCCAACCGGATGATGCCATGTGTCCGATATGACTCCTCACAACTGCTATTTATTCACACTAATTAATTGTCAAGTACAAAGAAAACAACTTAAGCACTTAACATAGAGCTCGTAAAAGAATCGACACGCTAACTCTAGAACTACTGGATACTAGGCGTTATCATCAAACTTAGAAAGCAACCATAAAATAATCAATATTTTAACCGTTTAAAAATTTGACAATATGAAAAATGAGGCTCGTAGTCATGCTAGCATGCCCACATGTTCTAGTTTAGTTGCCATTTACATTCATCTCACACATGTCACATAAACATCATTATAGATAAAATTACAAATATACAATAGCTAAACAAGGGAGTGTGGCAAGTCACTTGGCCCTGCCTTAGGTTGGTATATTGTTTTATTTTACATGTGTTAGAGTAAATGTAAATGTGACACAAAAGATGGGGAAACTCATCTCAGTACAAAAAATGGCATGTGGGAAATGTGAATGTTAGAAGGTGGTTTAAAAGTTATTGTTTGATGCAAGTCACAAGGTAAAGTAGTTACAAGGTTGTACTGATCTTCTCCAAGAATGCGATGACAATAATGCTACTCTGTATGTTGAGCTCCATGAGAACCAACACTACTTCCAGCAATAGAAACTCGATGAAGGAGACTTACATGATATTTGGGTCACTATATAGGTAATAAATTGGTGAGTGGTCACTCCAGTAACAGTGTGTGACTCCGTAAAAGTTTTTTGAGTTCTGTGCATTTGTCCATATATGATCTAATTGGCTTCCATACAATGTTGTTGGTGTAGTGATAGTTTGTTGGAAACCATGGTTTTGCATGAATGTCGTAAGATGGTTGGCATGGTTGTTGCAAGCAAGCATATTGATATTAAAGTCTCCAAGAATGGTCGTTGGTGTTGGTATGTCTGTGGATGCATTTCGTAATATATCCTCTATTGTATTCAAGAAACTCATCAGATTTGAATTCGGTTTTCGATACACTGCAAGTACAATTGTACTATATGGTTTGTTCACGTTGAAATAAGCTTTGATAATTTCTGCGACATCTGTATTGTGTATGTCATAACAATGGAATTGTTGGGTATGGTCATAGTATATGGTTGTGCCAAAGAAGCAGTAATTTTGTATGGCATAGAAATTCTTGGTCAAGTGTGATGTTTGGTTGTGGCTTCTTGTTTCTTGGAAACACAAGATATTTGAGCTCATCAAATTGTAATTCGCCAAAATATCAATTTCATGTTTTTGCAATGAGAGTGTTTAAAGATTGAATAACAAGGTGTGTAGTTTTGAGATGCTCCATGATAATGTGTGAATCGAGAAATTGAATCCAAATAATATTAGTTGCCATTGTGGTTGTTTTTGTTTGAAATAGACCATCAGCACCATTTACAAGACCATCTTCAATATTGATGTTTGAATTACATATTTCAACAAGCATGCCTGTTTTGACAACTATAGTTTTCCATAAACCAGCAGTGTTTCTTGGTTTTTCAGGAATGGATATTGATTTGCTACATGTACAAGAGCGTGTGTCCTTTGCATGTAGGTAAAAACTACTGCCCTCTGCTTGCTTAAAAGCTTGTTCACTGTGTGTTTCCATTTCTTTATTAGTATGGCACAGGTAAGGAATATTTGGCGTATCCGGAATGGGTTTATACGATTGTTGGTTAATCCAGTGAATGTCTTCGCCAGTTTGAGTGGGTTCTCTTATTCGATTCAATATCCCAATGTTTTATCAATTTTAGTTTTATAATGTATGTCAGTAGAATCTGGTTCAAGTTGTTGTAGGTCAAATTTTCGTTTGAGAACAAACGCAAGTGTTTTGGGTTTGTGTTTATGAATGTAAATGTTCTTGTGGAATGATGTAATGGAAGTGATAATACAATGAATGCCACAAGTTGTGCACTTATTTGTTGTGTGCTTAACAAAGTATTACTCATGGTCTTTAACCTTGTCATAGTACCGTAATGATTTTCTATACATGTTTGAAACACATGTTTTAATGATTTGTGCGAAAGTACTGTACTTTAGGACCATAAATGGATCTACAAAAGATCCACAAGAAGTGATTGGATGCTTGCTTAACAATCTATCAAAAAACTAGACACAAAAAAGTTGATCTAGATTGGCAATTTGGCAAACAACAAGCATTAACAATCAAAAGACTTGATCAACATTGAAATCCGAGCCCACACGTGTGTACTATAGGCTGTAGTACGGATTTCAACCTGAGAAACAAGTAGAAATTGATTTGGTTTCATTTGGATCACAAAAACTCAATGTACATAGTGAACTAGCTTGACATTGCCAATGAGCTCCAAAAATTTTCTATCTTCTCACTATGGGAGCTTGGAATACATAGCAAATTTGGCTTCCTTCTTGAAGTTAGGTGGATTTCCAGCATGTAATAAGGAAGTTAAGTCACCCTTCTTTCCCTAAAATGAAACCCTATCCTAGATCCTAGAGTTATGCTTGATAGGTAGCTAGTTGGTCAAATTTTCACCTTAAACTTCGGTGTAGGTCCTATAAAGTATGAATGACCACCAAATAGACATGACCAACTCTTTTGACTTGACCTAACCTACATTAGGAGTGGGTTGCCATGTGGCATCTTGGCCTTACATGTGTGGAACCCAATTATACACAATATTTACAATGTTCTACATGGTCTTTGATCAAGCTAGATTTGCCAATTTTTGGCAATTCTTCACACTCCTCCTCAAATTTAGCTTGATCTATTTACAACTCTCTTGATAGATGAATGAGAGCTTTTAGAAGTGTCTAAAAAATCTAGCTACAAACAAGGAATTTTTGAGACTCCAATAGAGAATGATGTCCATGAAGGATCTTTCACCACCTCTTAGAGGATCCCTTACAAGATGTTCCATAAATGTGTCTATATACATGTAGCACACTTCAAAACTAAACATCATGCCAAGCCATGGATTCCAAGGCGATACATCAATTAAAATATTAAGTGCATAAATAATGTTGCCAAAGACAACTTGCCTTGCTTGATCCATATGATTGAGCCTTGATGGCTCCATCCTGATACTCAAGGTTCTTCTTGGAGTCCTTGGGTCTTTAGCTTGCTCCTCTACTTGACTTTTTTTCGCGAATGGAGAGGCGGCTATGGAATTAGATTGCAAAACTAGGAGCATTAAACAATTTGTAATGAAACTGAAAGTTTTTTGCAAGCCAACATTTCCCATGGTAATTGTATACAAATGTTAATAGTCATTAATATTGGCTAGTCGTTAATATTGCCTTTTGGGATTTCTTTGGGTAGTAATATTAGATTGTAATATTTGTGATTGTGTTTCAGATAGACTCAATGTGTCTGATTGAAAATTGTCTGATTTTTGTAAATTGGAGATGAAAACTAGCAGTGGGTTGTGGTGAGATTGGTTCAATTATTTTGGATGGTACTCTAATTTGTAGAATCTTAATTTATTCATGCTACTTTAATTTGTAGGATCTTAGTTTATGTGGTATGTATTAGTTATGTTTTATGGTAAGAGAGAGAGAGAGAGAGAGAGAGAGAGAGAGAGAGAGAGAGAGAGAGAGAGAGAGAGAGAGAGAGAGAGAGAGAGAACATGAAAGAGTTAAAGGTAACCACCACTCTCAATTCTAAAAAGGTGTGTAGCCCTTGTTTTCTTCTTAAAGGCGTGGTTCGAATGTTTCTTGCTGGACGATCAATTCCACAAGAAAGCCCAAACGCCGCAGGGAGGGAGCATGTGGTGACATTCTGGAATAGGATGTAATCGTACGGTTCGGGAGTTTTGATTAGCACTCTATTATGTTCTCTCTTTTTTTCCCTCTTCGTGAGAATTTAGGGATTAGGTGTGTGTGTGCGTGTAAGTATGATGCCATTTGTTTATGTTCCATGCTTGCTAATTCATGCTACCATAATCCATAGTATATTGAGTTATGTTTCATGCTTACTAGTTCATGTTGCGCTAATTTGTAGGGTCTTGATTTATGCATGCTACTTTAATTTATAGGATCTTAATTTTTGTTTTGCCATCCATCAGGTGGAAAATCCTAGTACATGACATATTACATACTGATGTTGGTGGAAGACCCAACACTATTATGTGATAGAATTGCAATTGTAGGTGAATGTTAAACTGTAATTGAGCTCAGGACTTATATGATTAACCATAAGAAACACTCCGTAATTAATTTACAATGAACGTACCGTTAATAAGATTATGGTGTTCACATTCTTTACTAATATGAAAAAAAAACGAGCACGTTATATGATTTATCCATGAGTGTCAGTGTATTTGAGCTTTTTAAAGCCATTTTTATTTTAAGTCATTTGCTTTTACATGTATTGGTAGTTAGGTGCAACAAAGTGAAACCACTTACATTTGTCAAAACAAAAAAAAACTATGTTGTATGTATCTATTTCATAATGTTACTGTATTATTGTGTGACTAGGTTTTTGTCTTGGTTTATAGTAGACGGGTTTTGTTAAAACCAATTGCAAAAAGTAAATTGTGCTTGTTGCCAGGTTTAGTTAAGCTATAGTATATATATTTTGTCTCATTGGGCTACTTAGATAGGTTTAATACTAGGATCTCTTTTACATGTCATTGTATTGACATTTCCAAAAGCCATTTCAAGGGCAGAGGGCTTGCAATTCATCACCGTCATTAATTCAAACAAAGAAAAGATATAGTAAATTAACAGACGAAGATTACAGTCCATTTCGAGCATTCACAAAGCGAGGAGTTACAATCAGTAAAGTGATGGATGGGTGGAAATTGTAACAATGCATATGTAAAAAATTAGTAACATTGACCATTTCTTAATTAACATGACCAAGATCTTGTCAAAGTTTAGATTTTGGGTCATGCAATAGGTGGAAAAGCTTGGTGCACGAAATATTGTGTATTTTTCTTAGAGAAAAATCCAATATAAATATGTGGTTTGTTTGCAGCAGGCAACATATTTCGAAGTTTAATTGAGCTCAGAACTTAGTATTAGTAGTTAATTTGTAGTTACAGTGTCATTGTTTTGTTGCAAATTAATCTATCTTGTACTTGAACTGGTAAATCATAGGAGCTATTTAGCTAGGCAATGATGCCTGAACAAGTTTCATGTGGTTGTGTTGCTAGAAAATGCATTGCCTTCACTTAATACCATAAAGTTGGGGTCATGTAACGGGGAGAATATGGTGGTGCACATCTTGTATATTGTTGAAAAATGCCCATAATTTAGATATCAATTAACATCATCGAATATTGTGTATAAACAGTGTCATTGCTTTGTTGAGTACAAATGTGGTCTGTACTATAGGTGATAGACCACAATATCTGATCAGGTTTCATGTAGTTGTATTGCTAAAAAATACACTACCTTTGCGTAATTTTGGCGTGATACTACCTTTTCCCCAAAAAATCGAACACATGTACAAAAGTGATGTTGCTAGACATTTCGAGGAAACCCATGATTACCACCAGTGGGAATGTTTGTTTTTTGGCAACAATGTGCGTGCTTTGGTCACTAAAAACATGCATGATTCATGTGTTTTAATATTTTGCATGGCTCCGTTCATAAATGCAGATGGAGATTTCAAATTTGGAATACCAAATAAATAGCAATGTCGATTTCCTAACTGATGGTAATATTACATTTTTTATTTGAATCTATCAATACTGAAACTTTTTTAAATCAAATAATCACACAGCTTTGTTACTATTTTCGATTACCGATTTGACAAAGGAGCTGCAAGGCATAGCAACAAATATGGAATTGCCACTAACTGATGGTACCATTAAGAGCTACCATTTTCAAAACCAAAATGCTTACTTTTGGTTCAATACATATTAGTAATTTTTAACATATATGTATTTGTACGTTGTAGAAGAATTACGTCAATTTGAACAAGACTTACAAGCAACCAAACATTCAGGTGATGTTTACAACAATTATAAGTAAAGTATATAACGTACTAGTTGTTTCAAAAACCCGGATTGGCTACCATTTATTGGAATAAATTTTATGCGTGTTTATGATGGCAAAGGCTGCAAGTTCATCTGCAACAACAAAATGTGGCCTAGTTCAAGAATCGTCTACACGTACGGTAGCCCCAAAAATATGTAAACGGGCAACAACAATGAACCTGCTGGCAACTAGACCTACTGATGGCGCTCATACCTCTATCGAACCACACGAGCTGTTTGAACAATGTGTGGAGTCATGTCCACAAAATCTGGAAATAAATCCACCTGCATCGAGTTCCAAACCAGTTTCTATCCTGAAATTTCCCTCGCGAATTTTAGGACAAATTGTGTGGAACTGTTGGCTGAAGATCCACACATCCATAACTCGTGCTTGGTCGCAACTGTTGTTGTCGCTATTATTGCCATTGCTGGTATGCAACTCCATCAACATTCCATCATAGTTTGTGACGGATTCGAAAAAGCTGATGAAGGCAAGGTACATCCAAGTACGAATAATTGCATTTATTTTGCGATGCAAGATTTTTAGCATTGTTGTACCTCAAAAAGAATTCACATACGAATGGAATTGTATGTGTTTTGTTGACTTTATAGCTTATATTCTGGCCAAATACAAATCATTTACTCGAACAGATACTTGATGCATACGAAAATGAGCAAAGAATCATCTATAGTATTCACAATTTAGGGGTGTGCGATAGAAAGATTTCATAACTTCAGACTGATTTTGATTCATACTGTCGCCTTCCAATGCATTGCCGAATTAGCATTGGTGTAATCTTAGCAATCAAGACTATGACTGCGTCCCATGTATGCCTACCTTTCAAAACCGTTGTGAATGATGACCACCAACTTGTGACCGTAGCAATTGTTTTCAACCCGTTTCCAAAGATTTCCCACACTTTTTACTACTACATTACCACAATTACAAACCTTTTTTTGAGAACCCGAAATTTGTGCCTATAATCCAATCATCTTTTCTTGGTTGCATCTATTTCCACCACTGTCAATATAATGAGATACACGATATTGTTAATCTCATACTAGAAGGTCAAAGATATATTGCTAAAATAGTGCCCCGTGTTGTTTCATCTGGTTCAATTCTTGAGGGAAAAAAATTACTTCTTGAAAAAGCAAGCAATCTAGTTTTGCCCCAATCAAACATCATTGCCATATTGATGCAAAACATTTTTGTGACATGTTTCATGTACCATACGACACTGTAGATATACATGCTTTCCCACCTTGACAATGCATGCATGCTCATGCATAATTAATGAAGTTCTTCCTTTTGATCTAAATTGTTGTCTCAACATACCCGAGATCAAAAACTCTGCATTCCAAGCTTTATGTTTCTTTATAGTTGATAGAATTTTGTGCACATACACTCCTATTTTTTCAATCCAATGGACAAGTATTGCAGTTTGTATTTACCAAGGCTACCATCCAACCATTGAATCTCTTGCCATAAACTGTGCATCGTGTATAGCCCAAGTAGTTCTCACAGATTTTGTTGCAGTTTCTTATAAACGCATGCGAGAAAGCCGAAATTTGCTATCTAATTCAAAAACAATTTACTTGAAGACAACTGAATATCTGCTAGATCTGATCGCATTTCAGACAAACAATTTCATGGTCACACCTCTTCCTACAAATCCACCCCTTCAATTGATTCATTCTAGTATCAATGCCATCCCCCACTCCCAAACCATGCCATTTTCTAATGCCATTCCAAAAAAACTACATCGACTAAAAAAAAAAAACTTGCACTTTCAAACGCGGAATGTTAAACTTCAGCAACAAAACCAAGAGTTACAAACAAAATTGGAGCTGCTACAATGTAATGCTAAAGAAGCACAATGCACTTTGACAACTATAAAAGAGGAGTTCGTTTGTATGCGCTTGGCAAAAAAGATGTTGCGCTCAAAATAGTACAAAAACAATGCAATACACGTGAACAAGAAATGACGTTGCTACAAAGTCAACATGCAACTACCCAGATAAAACTTCTTACATTTCAAGAGCGAGCTATTTTGCCGGAACGAGTCACACTTCAGCTACCAGCTATTTATATTCCCTCAAAAAAGGATCCAACCATAGAACTGTCACTTGAAAGCAGGCATGCCGATATTTCAAGCATGCTTTTTTATTGGCCTATTATTCCAGGCAATTTTGACACATTCAAAGGTACAGAAAAAAAATTGTTGTGTTTTTCTCAACAATCACAATATTCGACAGATCCATGTACGCGACTAGCTGGTCATTATGCAAACTACCTAGCCAAATGGATGTCCTATAAATTACCAAAAGGATGTCACCCAAAAATACAAGATTGGTTCAATCCAAGTATACCATTGCTAGAAAACGTTGACGTGCTACTTTTCGCGATTTCTGCATCAGAGACTAGACAGTTTTTTGGAAATGATAAAATACCAGTTCTTAGAAAATGTACATGCATGTTTTAATGATGTTGATGGCAACTAATTTGAAAAGATGTTGCTATGCCACAACATACAGACATATGTAAATACATAGCGAGCTCATGAATTATGTATTTGAGTTTCTATTTTCATGATACCCAATAAAATAATGTCTATTATGAAATGTATACATTGTATTTTGATAATGCTAGTGAATTTTTTTGGGGGATGTTACAATCCGAATCCCACAATCTAATAGAGAGAGTTGGTTTTTATATCTTGCTGTCCATAATTACTAGAGCATCATATGGTAGATGCCAACAATATCCCAGGCAATATTCTCCAACATACATTCCGCAGACCACCATTCTGTAACTGGTCTTTTAGCTATTTTGTAACTCTGACTATATAATACACTATATAGAAGATTAGAAAACATTTAAAGCGGCAAAGTACGTATACTTGAAAGAGACGATCTGATGAAATTCTTCAACGACACCAAGGCAGGTCTCCCTAAAACAGCCACCACAAATCTATGAACCGCAGCAACACACAACTAACAATTCCACAGGTACAGGCACACACAGGTACATGGTCACCCAAACTCTTTTACAAGAATTTTTTTTTGAAATGAGACAGGGACAATCTTTGACAAACTATCAAAATATATCAAAATACCAGAACAGGGAAACGCTTCCTCTCACCTCGCTTCCTATCACCTCTCACGTAGAAAACGTTGCATGCAGCGACACAGACAACCCCCGCAAATGGCAAGAAACGTGAAAATATGAATCTACGTGTAAACCTGGCTACCTGGCTCTCCAACAAAGTAACAGCACAACCCAAGCAGACACTCATCGCCCGCTCCTGTCCATGTATTTACACGTATTTGTTAGTATGAAAATTAAAAGTATGTATTGATCAAAAGCACGAAAATTAGTTTTTGAAATGGGAAAAAAATACTTGGCTTCACTTTAAAAAAAGTTCAATTTAAATAACAAAATAAAATAAAAAAATTTATCAAATAAAGATCACACAAGCATGTCAAATTTGCATTATGGTTATTATGTGCCCCTGCCTGTAAGGCAGGGCCAAAAACTATATATCTCAACCTTTCTTAAAAATACCGAACAATTTGTTTAGTCAAAGACTAAAAATCAAGTGGAGTCCACTTGTGCTTTCTATGTAGTAGCATTGACCCTTGAGATAGTTTGAGACATCAACCTTTAGAGAGGAAGATCAATCAATAGTCCAATAGAATTATAACATTGTAGTGCTTAACAGGAGCTTGTAGGTTTTGCTCCAAGGCAACACACTGGTAGATTACATAGTGGCATCTGTGGCCAAGTCCATGATGGCACATGGCTATTACAAATGGTTCCAGGCCAACAAGGTATCTACGCCTAGCTCTATAGCTCATGGCTACTTGAAAGAAATGTGTCAAACAATGAGCTCGCAACAATTGGAAACCATAGCCCATGGCTGCTTGAAAGCAATTTATAAATATACTGTACTAGCACATGGAATAGTAGCATGACAACGTTCAACAAGAGCTCATGTGGTGACAACTAGAACACATTTATGCTAATGGCCAACAAGGTGTCAACAATGGAGTCAAATATCACTTTTGCTTTAGCACATTATATTAGTAGTTTTTTTGTAGGTAGACGGAATAGCAACATGGTAGGGCCCAAGAAAAATCCCACGACTCATCCTCAAGAAAGTATAATAGCATACTAGGATAGAAAAGTGTTTTATGCTAATTTCATAGCTCACACTTCAAGATAGTACATGCTTTATGTCTAGTATCCTAGGCAACCCTCATACAATAGAATTCTCTCACCATGGCTAAGAGGCATAGTTTTCCTCTCAACTTACACAAAATAACACAGGTTCTCAAACCTCACAGCTATAGTTTTCAAAAAGTTGGAAAGGCATTATTGTGATACTAAGTCACTCCCATAGGTGGACAATTTATTTCCTCCATGCCATGACAAAGATAGTTCATATTCACTTTCAATGAGAACTCTCTTCAGCCATCTTTTTGATAAGGAGCTCATTCATCTTTATATCTCAGTTATCCTCAAGCTTCAATGGCACTCTTGGTGGGACATTGTCTCTCATGTAGGTGGTGGTATGGGATGCTTGCAACTAGAGGGGGGCATCCTCTCAGACCATGGATATGTGAGTGAGAAGTAAAGCAAGGTTTTTTTCAAAGGACCTTGCATTAGCTACTAGCATATTATATTTCTTATTTATACCATGTTATGGCCATAATCATTTTGGCCAATGATATTGCTAGTTCTTTGCCTTTGTTGATATTATTTTTCTTGATTTTGTTGATTTTTTGCACTAATTCTTGATATTTGACAACTTGGAGAAGAGGATCATTCAAGAATCTCTAACATTTTCTTTTATTTCTATGAAAATTGGGTTACATTAGTCGACAACCTTCAAATATAATCATGTCAAAAAGTTTAATACAAAATTACTTGGCCAATTCCAAGGCCACTTTCTACTTAACTATCAATAGTCCATTTGGGCAAACTAGATGCCTTAGGCAATGGGCCAAATTTTTGTCAATTACATATTTTGGCCAATGGTTTGATGCACAATTGCACAAAAATATTGTTGAAAACCCGATTTAGTTTCCAAAAAATTTACTGACATTTGGCAACATTCATCTACAAATGGATGAATCCAAAATCATCAAAACTATTCATCTACATCAGTATGTTCTTTAACATCACTAGTGGGTTGAACACCCAAAAAGCATGATGCTAATGACTCTTGACTTATCTTCATCAAAATCATGATCTAAAAGTTCTTGCCCCAAGACCTCTATCATCAACTCATTCACCAACGTTTAGTCTTGCATATTTGATATTACCACTTATTATGTTAGGCTTTCTAGAATACACAATTCCATGACAACATAACAAAAGTTAACAAGAATGTGTTCAAAAACCTAACATCACTTTTGTCAAAGATGTTCATGGATGATTTGTGTATCAACGCCGACAAATAGCAAAAGCACTTAAAGGCTTTGTAATTGCGTTTCACCAACTGCTTCCCATATCTCTAAATCCAGAAAAATGCATATTCACACTTGCTTATGGCATCTTGTAGGAGGTATAGTGCGTCCATTGTGAAGGAATGTATGTCCTTTTGGGTGGCATAAGATATTACTGCAAGTTATTTAGAGCTCTTACCACTACACTATTGCCTTTCATAGATTTTTTGAGAGGCAAAACTTGATTAAATTGTATAAATGATTGCAAGGAAGCATTTATAATCATAATTTGGTAAATTTTCATATATCAATAGCAAATGCCAAGCTTGCTTGAACGTCAATTATTCATTTGTGGGCTAGTTGGAAACAAATTATGTTGTTAAATTCTATACTCAGTTTTAAGTCAAATAATGATCATATGAACTAGACCCAATAATGCTTCTTGGTTTCCAAGGGGAGGCTCGAACCTAAGACCAAAGAAACTTTGGATGTCAAGCTAACCAACTAAGCCAACCCCATTGGTTCAATAATGATTAAATTGGCATAAAAAGTAGTTGTGAGTTAGACTATATGAACTATGTCCATAACAACTAGTTGTGCTATTACATTGTTAATTCCTTGGGATGGGCCCCATGTTGTGCTACTTGATGGAACCTCCTTAGGTTGGCCCATTTTGACTATTATTGGGCCCCTTTCATTGTGCACATCCCCATAGGCTTAGTATTTTACAAAGTTGCTTTTCTGACTATTTCATTAGATTGTTCTTTGTGCTAGATGGTGCTTCTAGCATCCATAGGTACTCTTCCTTTTGTTGGTTAGAGAAAAGGCACTTGAAAATCCAATGGAACAATTAAATTATGTTTCAGAAATCCAAATTGTAGTATGAAATGGGATAAGAAAGCTCAACAAAAGATGTTCAATTTGAACAAACTTGCATTCCCACATTCCCATTCATAGAACTTAGATCTTGAATTCCCAAATCTAAGTAGACTTGTTGCTCTCCCAGAAGGAAACTTCCTGAGGTACAACTTAGAAAGGGACCTTGTTTGGATGCAACTAAGATCAGGTTGAAGGACAAGGAACACAAAGGAAGAGGAGAGTTCACTTGGAGATAAGGGACCTTCGACTAGTCCTTCATCATGACAACTATGCATAATAGGTACATGGAGGTTAATGAACACCCCTCTTTTTCCAATATAGAACATTCGATTTCTAGGATCATGCTAAAAGTCTTTTATGTTATTTTTTAGATGCCCTATTGCTAAAAGTTAGTCATTTTTTTTATTTGGTTTCATTGGACTCATAGATATGCATCATTCTAACAATTATTATTTTTGAAAGACTAATCTAGCTTTTTTATTCACTTCGCAATAATGATAGCTAAGTATGACATGGATTCAAGACATAAGTTGATCAAGATTTGCATCTCTCCAAATAGAAATTTTTTTTCTAGGTGGAATCTTCTTATCCTCTTCTTCAACAACTTTTCAACTTTAACTCCTCAAAGCTACAAGCTATCTACTAAGCCCCACCCCCCAACCTAAGATTTGACCTTTTCATTTTCATGTCATAGCATTGTTAATATTTTAAACTTCAACAACTCTCATATATCGGAAGATTTTTTCAATGATTTGTTATTTGATTCTATTTTTTATTTGCCGAACTCGAAATAGGTTGTCATTATAGACGTGCATCATGTCCCATATAATAGATGCCATTTCATGTAAATCTTAGACATGCAAGCACACTAAGAGGAAAGTAGTGATGCATTTTTCTTGCACGTGTTTAAAGGAGATAGAATGATAAATTTTATAAAACATTATTCTTGGTACCGTTTGTTGACTTTTCAAGCCAACTATATATATAACACTTTTCCATCTCATTCACGCATTGTAATGTATTTGTCTTTGACACTTTGTGATATTGAGAGATAATTCAAGTCTTAGAAGGATCTTAATTGATTATCCATGATACTAAGGTGGGACAAATTGTAAAGGTTCATTCTTGTTTTTATTTCCTATATGAATGGTCCACTTGCATGAAAATAATATCATGCTTTTGTTTAAAATAATATTTTTGGGCCTTCATGGTAAACTTGAGTATGTTGAGCTTTAATTATGTATGCATGATAAATTTTGCTTATAATGTTGTTATTGTATATGAGAAAAATAAAAATCATACAATAAAGATCATTCATATTATATATTTGGAAATAACTTATTTAGAAGAAACAAAATCTAGCAGATATGTGTTTGGAAGACACATTTTCCTACACATAGTTTGAAACAAAAATGAATACTAATTTCTCTTACGTGATAAATTAGCTAATTTACTTGATGAAGCCAAGCCACAGTTAACATTGTTTTCGTAATAATAAAAACTTTTCCTTGATTTTGGGACAAATTAATTTTTTTCACTATCCTTCATATTACATGCTTGTGTGCTCAAACTTAAGTTTGAGTAGAGGAGTGTAGTTCAAGGATGTAGGGTCGAAGATCTTGCGTAGTATAGCCCTCCTGCCTGTCAACAAGGGTTAGATCACTGGATAGGTACCTAACTATGCATAGATGCTAGTTTTAGTTAGTTTCCTACTTCCTCCTTAACTCTATTCACCACTAACACTACTCTCCCTTAACTCTACTCCTCTACTCTAACATTCATCATGATTTGGGTGAAGGAAAGGGATAGAAAAGGAGAGGAGGGTCCGAAAATCAAATTCCAACAACATAAGTAGCCATCTGGTGATTATCCCGGTGTTGCAAGTTTTATTAACAAGATAGAGCTTGGGGGCAATCTTCACCTGGTTGTAGCTGCTGAAGCCATCTAGAAAATTGTAGGCCTCGGTGCCGGCTACTCTACCGAGGACACTTTTCGTAAATGGTGAAGGAAAATGATCTTTTTTGGTGACTGCATTTAGCGCCTTCAGATTCACACAAATCCGCATTTTGCCGTTCTTCTTGGTTACTATAACTATCGGTGATACCCATTCCGCGTGTTCGATTTCATAGATGAAATCTGCATCCATCAGCTTCTACAACTCCTGCTTGATCAGCTCAGTATAATTCGGGTTGCAGCGGTAATAACGGCTTACCTTGGGGACTACTCCGTCCACCAAGGGTATGGTGTGTTGGACTACTGTTGGTGGAATGCCCTTCAGGTCACTATAACTCCAGGCAAAACAGTCTTTATATTCCACTAACAACGATCGTAGTCTCTTGAACTGTGTGGGTGTTAACTGCTCTCCCACATGCACTATCTTTTCTTCTTCACTAGCTCAACAAGATTCATTGGCTATGTTCGGCAGGTCCTTCAAAGACTTGCTCCGCTGGTGCCTGACTTTGATCAGGTTCTCTCTGGGCTTGCAACATCATAATTACCACATCGTCCAAGGTGTAGTTCATCGTCCAAGGTGTAGTTCTTGAAAGTCTCAGACATCTCGCGAATTGGCGCTTGTCGAGATTCCTCTTTCAGCATATTGATCTTAGCCCGACTGGTCATTTTTTGATTTTCTGTCACCTGTGTAGAAGTTGAAGCTGTATCTGACTCTATCTTGATTGACTTCAAGGAATCCAACGCTTTATTTTTATTCTTTTTTGTCATTTTGGTGGATTCATCCTTGTTGTCTTTCACCAGGACTGGCATGACATTCGCCTCATGGTTGCGAATATCAACATCCATTGTAGCTATCGCCTCTTCGGGTAGATCACTCCATCGGATCACCTGGTTGTAGCGTTGCTTCAACTGATTCTTCTTATTTGCAGGTTCCTTGGGTGGATCGATCCTTGAGACTTTCGCCATAGCAGACTTTTGTGGCGGTTGAGCTGGTACTTTCTTGGTTCTGTAATGATCTGGGTCCATGTGATGTAGGACCTGTTCATCAGTCAGCTCAAGCTCCTTATTATAAGCTAGAGCATGTTGCCAAGGGACTAGATCATCGTCCATTGGGTTCTCAATAAGCTCCGCTGACAGCCATGTTATGTTTATCATATTCACCCCAAATGTGATTGGTGTGTCCATGGTGTAACATTTGGGTGAAGATGTACTAGATTCTGGATCTGATTCATATTGACATGTCTGAAAGTCAATAGTTGCTAATGCATCTGTCCATATCACGACATTTGTCTCTGAATCATAGTGACCTCCCTTGGTTGGCCTTGGGCGATCAATCGTGTGATCTATCATGGATGATCCGTCATCAGCTTTGGGTGCAATAGGTTTCACCGCCCATGTGGTTGGATCAACCTTTACAACCTGTTCTCTGTTCTCGAAGGTGAGTTTTTTCGTACCCCAGTTGTGTACTACTTGTGCAGTCCTCAACCATGGTCTTCCTAGTAAGACAAGGTATGCAGATGGAGATTCAGGTATATCCATGACTACAAAAGTAATCACAAACTGCATGCCTGCTATCTTTACAAGGATATCGGCAACTACACCTTTCGGTTTCACACAGGTTGATCTGCCAGCTTGATGGCAAATCTTGTTGGCTTCAATCGTTGTAAACCCCATTTTTCATATAAAGTAGTGGAGATCAAATTGACACCCGATCCTCCATCTACCATTGTTGCCTCGTCCTCGTATCTCTTGTGTTTGATGGAAAAAGTGATGTTAAGTTTCTCACTTTCCCATGCTGCTTCGATGTGGAGGACGTTACTTGTTTCTTCATAGCCCTTACAATATATGGGCTCAGGTGCTACTGGCTCCTCATCCGCTTTGGCCCATTCAGCTAGAAGGCTTTTTGCTTGTGGTGCAATCCGCAGTAGTTCTCCGAGTGGTAAACTAACACGGCTTGACAATAAAAGGGTGAGCCTTTCAGTGCGTGGTTCCTCGGGCTCCACCATGTGAAAAGGTGGTTCATGTTGGTGCAACCAATCATTTTGATCAGTGCGCAGTGGTGAGCCCGCTTGCAGTTCCCGTTCGACGCCAACTAGAGGTTCTGTGGGATTAACTCTTTCTTGCTCTTTTTCCTCCACTTGTGCCTTCTATACTTAGTGTCTTATTTTCTGGTATTGCCTTCTTTCTTCCCTCACATTCGGATATGGCACGAAAGTTGAGGGTTGGTCTTCAGTGACCGATGGTGGTGGTGAGGGAGCCACTTCTTCCGCTTCTGTGCTCGCGTAACAGCTAACACATGGGCGTGGAATTGTCGTCCTTCCGATGGCATCCCTACTGGAACTGCAAGTTGCTGTATTGCAATGAAGTTAAGAGGTGCACTGGTTCCAAGTTTAAATGGACAATTCTTGAAACAGTGCCATAACCGCATTCTCGGCAAAAGGATGTATATTGTCCCTTGTAGGGACATTCGACAATTTTGTGTCCTTCGCCGCATCCGTAGCAGCCGTAATTTCTTCCGTCTTGACGCTGAGTTTGAGCTGCATAGGTCGCAGGATCCATAAATGGTTCATCCGGTCCATACCATTGCTGCTGCTCAGGTTGAGGTGGCATTTGCATCGTTGATTTGGTGCGCCATATCTTGGTGCCGCGTTGGGTGCCCCTTGATGGTAAGGATAAGAAGTCTGATAAGGACTTCTCTTCTGTTGAACAATCCGGGGGTTGAACGGGCAAAATGCTGTATCGTGCGATGTTGCATTGCACAGATGGCAGAATCTATGTGTCAGTCTCAGATTTTGCTTTAGGACTGGACATTCGTTTGCTGTATGGTTTTGCGTACACACTAAACACCATTCATTTTTCTGTCTTGGATACTGCAGCTGGTTTGGTTCCGGTTGATGTGATGTTACTACTACAACTCCTTGTAAGGCCTTCAGTTTCTGGTCAAACTATGCCGTAAGTTGCTCCATCTGCTGTTTGTGTAATTTCGTCATTTGCTCCAACAACAGTTCTGTGGATAGAGCAGATGCGGTTGATGATGATGATGCTAACGAGGGAGTAGGGTGTGGGTGGATGATATTCATCGTCAGATCTCTCATCCTCTTCCCTGATGACATCTTCCATAGCTTCTTGCAGAGTAGCATACTTCTCCCATCGTTTCAGTTCTCTTCTGATGCTCCGTGGTAGTCCGGCTAGGAACCACATGATCACCGCATGATCGGGAGTTAGGGCTGCACTACACTCGGATTGCAAGTGTTTGACTCTCTCAATATGGTCCCTGACCCTTTCTCGTTTTTCCATTTTGACTTTGCTCAGTAGGAGGAACGGGTCTTCCAGGAACTTTCTTGGTTTAAAGCACATAATGAGAGCCGCTTTAGCCACTTCCCAGGTAGAATTTTTCTTCCTCTGACAAGTTGAAAAACCAATCCTGAGCACTACCAATAAGGACATGGGGAACAACATCAGCTTCTCTGTAGGTGTCCGTTCGCCATAGATTTTATAAGCTTGCTCGTAGATCTGGAGGAATCAGATGGGATCTGATGATCCGTCGTATTTTAGAATTTCTATCTGTGGTGCTCTCTGAACTGCTTGCAAGGGAGCAAAAGTTAGTTTCCTACTTCCTCCCTAACTCTATTCACCACTAACACTACTCTCCGTTAACTCTACTCCTCTACTCTAACATTCATCGTGATTTGGGTGAAGGAAAGGGATAGAAAAGGAGAGGAGGAGAGAAGAGAAGAGAGAAAGAGAGAGAGATGAGATGGAGGTTAGCTCAAATGCTCAATGTCATTGCTTATGGAAAAACCTTAACTAGCATAAACAAAAAGCATGGGAAATGGAAATAACAAGCAAACCACAACAATAGCATAAGCAAGAGTGATTAACAAATGAGGATGCTTGAGCTCTCAAAATGATTGAGTCTCCTCCTCTCTATTAAGCATGAAAATAGTGTATAAATGGTGCCTTTTTATAAAATGGGCAAGGCCCTTGCCCCTCAATCCTATTGGCTAATATTCACATTGATCCTATCCATTCATCTTGGACCCAACTTGATCCAAGGGTCCACGAAAAGTACATTGGAAATCACAAGATTCATGTGAGTCCAAAATTGGACCCAACTCTAAAAAGTAAAGTCTAAGTTTAGAATTGAGTTTGGGCCTCAAGTTTTATTTTAATTACAAAGGGCCCAAGTCTATTATTTTATTTACAACTTTACTTGCGTGCTCATTGGGCCATGGGCTTATACACGCAGGATGCCATGCCCTCGCAACACATTTTATTGGATGATTTTATTTATTTACACTTTGTTGGGAATACCCCCAACAAAGGATAGGTCTTTGTCAATTTTGTGTGATTGAATTTAATTTTGATCATAGGACCTCATAAAAGAAAAGAATGAGACTTGGGATTGTCTCAAAATTACTAAAAAAGTGCCTAGATTTTATGCTCTATAAGGGCCATATCTTCCTTGTTTTGTACCTCCTCCTAGAAAATCTCTGAGTTCAAGAAGACTAACTATTCATTATGCTTGGAGACGGTTCTAAACACGTGGTTGATGGAACTGGTGTATTATGGGTGGACATGAATCAGGGTGACAAGAAACTGGAGGAAGTTCTCTATGTCCCTACTCTTGACAAAGATCTTCTATCCATACCTAAGATAGTCGATACAGGCATGTCAGTAACCTTCACAAAGAACTCTTATAAACTGTTCGAGAAAGATTCTGATAACTTAGTTGCTAAAGGCAACAGAGAAGGAAATTTGTATCACTTGAACATTCGAACTAGAATCAAACAAGCCAATCAAACTCAAGAATCGACAGATATATTGTGGCACAAGAGGCTATGTCACAAGAACATGGAAGCCTTGTACCAAGCCAACAAAAGTCAAAGAATTGAAGGAGTCGAAATAAAAAATAGAGATCTTGTAGTTATAGTTTATAAGATGGTTAACATCATTTAAACAATATCCGTAGATCCAAGATGACTAGAACACCTTTCAGTAAGGATGTTTATAAAGCAACTAAGG
This sequence comes from Diphasiastrum complanatum, assembly GCA_029204225.1. NCBI lineage: Eukaryota > Viridiplantae > Streptophyta > Lycopodiopsida > Lycopodiales > Lycopodiaceae > Diphasiastrum > Diphasiastrum complanatum. The sequence continues at coordinate 32,422,085 of CM055103.1, read as the reverse complement.
TACTTGAAATTGTGCATTCGGATATTTGTGGACCATTCGGAGTATTGTCATTGGGTGATGCAAAGTACTTCATTACGTTTATTGATGACTTCAGCAAGTTCGCGTTGTTGTATACTTTATATGTACTAAATTTGAAGCCTTCGAGAAATTCGTTGAGTATACGAATTGGGGTGAGAAGTAGACAAGCAATAAGTTGAAGCAAATTTGCATAGATCTTGGAGGTGGGTACATTTCCAAAGAATTCAAAGCTTACTGCACTGATCGAGGTATTCTGCATACAAAGACTGCATCATACACACCTCAACACAATGGAATAGCTGAATGAAAGAATTGTACACTTATGGAAGCTACTAGGTGTACGGCTCATGCGAAAGCACCAAAACAGTTGTGGGCAGAAGCAGTGGCTACATCAAATTATCTTCAGAATTGTATTCTGAAATCTCGAATACCGGATAAAACTCCTCATGAGATATGGTGGAACTCAAAGCCAAATCTTACACATGTTCGGACATTCGGATGCACAATGTATATGCACATACCAGATAAGCTAAGAAAGAAACTCGATGAAAAGACAGAACAAGGTTTTTTGGTAGCATTCGAGTTACATTCGTCATATTATCGTGTCTATGTACCCGAAACTGGCAGAATAAAACTTGTTTGAGATGTTAAATTTGATGAGTCAAAATACATAGCAGACAGTGATCTGGTCGGCTATGAAATTCTCAAAAACTATTATGAGCTACCAATGACAATAGAAGTAAAACAAGCAAAAGATAAAAGAGAATTACCAAATTCAGAGGGAGGTCAAGATCGAGTACCTGACAGACTTGAATCACCACCTTGAATTCCAGCAAAAAAGGTTGAATCAGAACCGAACTCAAAACCTACAGAATTGAACTCGAAATCATCTGTGAAAAGATCTGACAGACAACAAAAACCACCAAAAAGATATGGTGAGGATGTTTTTAATACAGCCATTGAATTTTGTGGTTTCTCTGATGACTCTCAAACATTCGAGGAAGCTATTGATGGACCAGATAAAGATCATTGGATTCAAGCAATGGAGGATGAAATGTCATCCATGTATAAGAACAATGTATGGACACTTGCACCAATACCTAATGGAAGAAAATCAGTCAAATGCAAGTGGATCTACAAGATCAAAATAGGTCCTAATGGAGAAAACATCAGATACAAAGCAAGGTTAGTTGCTAAAGGATTTTCACAAAAGTATGGGATCGACTACACTGATACTTTTTCACCGGTAGTCAAACATACATCAATTTGCTTGTCATTCGCGTATGCAGTGGCTTATGATCTGAAAATCCATATTGTGGATGAGAAGATTGCTTTCTTGCATGCGAAATTGGAAGAAGACTTATTCATGGACCAACCACTTGGTTTTGTAGGCCAAGAATATCCATAGTATGGATGTCACATGAATAAAAGTATTTATGGTCTGAAACAAGCAGCAAGACAATGGTATAGAAAGAAGGACGAAGCACTACATTCCTTAGGCTTCAAGCCTTTATTTGCTAAGTCATATGTCTATATCAAGCATGTCCAAAATGAAATAATCATTCTAGCTATCTATGTTGATGACACACTTATCTTCTCAAGAAGAGATAACTTAATTTCAGATGTCAAAAGGGACATTTCTGAAATATTTAAGATCGCTGACCTAGGAGAAGCTAGAATCTATCTAGGCTTGCAGATCGTGAGAGAATTTGAAGGTGGTAAGTTGTATCTTCACCAACAAAAGTACACTCAAAAGATGATTGAAGACTTCAACATGCTCGAATGCAAAGGTGTACATACTCCCATGATACCTGGAACAATACTGAGCAAGGCAGATTGTCCGTAGACTCTCGAGGAAGAGGAATGAATGGCCAAAACACCCTATCGTAGGCTGATAGGATCATTGTTATATCTTGCAGACAACACCAGAACTGATATAGCGTTTGTATTATACAGGCTGAGCCAATATAATTAGAACCTAGGATCGTTGCATTGGAAGTTAGCGAAAGAGTACTACAATATCTCCAAGAAACAAAAGACTATGGGCTGTGTTATTCGAAGGAAGTTGGATTTCACATTGATTCTTACAGTGACGCAAGCTGGGCATCCATGAAGGATGATAGCAAAAGTATTTTAGGAGGTTGTACTCTAGTATCTGGCACAACCATACTCTAGATAAGCAAGAAGCAAACAACAGTAGCTCAATCTTCCTGTGAAGCAAAATATGTAGCAGTAGCCAAGATGGCAAACGAGCTGATATGGATCAAACAGATGTTGGAAGGATTTGATGAATCTATTTCTGAACCTTATGTCTTGTTAATGGATAACACTTCAGCAATCTATCTTACGAAAGATCCTGTATTTCACTTGAAAATGAAACACATAGCTATCAAGTATCATGAAATTCGGGACTTAGTCGAGAAGAAGATACTGAAGACAATCTTCATACCCATAGAGAAAATGACATTTGATATCTTTACGAAGCCACTCAATAAAGCTTTGTTCGAAAAGCAGCGAAGAAGATTGGGGTTAATCCAACTGCCCACTTTGAGAGGAAGCTGTAGAACACCCGATCAAACAAATCTCGATTCTACTAAAGGATGAGAAAGAAATGAACGCGAACTCGAAACATATCTATTCGTGATCAACCTCGAAGAATTCGTGAAATTTATCTTGCAGTCAACTCGAAAGATTCGCAAAATATTCGTGAAATAGTTTCTTGTAGAAGCTCGTGATTTCTTGTTGAAGCTCAAAAGATTCGCGAACAGAATCTTGTCGCGAAATATTTTGTTTCATGTTCAAAACTCAAATGTCACGAAATTGTCATGAACGATTCGCAAAATATTTTGGATATTTTTCTTCAAGCTCAAAATTGTCATCTATTGTGAACAATTTGCGAAAGACGAAAATGTCGCAAAGAGACAAGTGTTGCAAATAATTCGCGAAACATGAAGCTATGACGAAGAGATGGACTGTCGCGAACAATTTGCGAACAGAAATTATTTGACCCTGAAAACAGAGCATCTATTTGAATATCAACCATCGTAAATGGTTAAATCTACTGTTACAGAATTAAAAGGCCAAAAGACCTGTCCTGGGAGAATATAAATACATGTGCACTACTCATTGTAACCAACTCTTAGAAACTCAAACTGAAGAAACTCTCAGACTCATTCAATCAGAGACACAACAGTGAGATAAGACAACAAGAGATGTATACTGATTCAGATTCAAAATCATAAATTCATTTTTGATCAATAGTTTCTGTTTGTCTGAAATTGTCTTAAGTTATCTCTTAATTTCGTATATCATTTCCGCATGCATATTCAATCATAGCAAATAATGTTCTATTAGTACATAGATCAGCTATAGACCCAATTGAAGACATTGATATTAGTTTGATTTATTCAAACTTTCATCGTGTTCTCTGTGGAAGAATAATTACTATTTTTCCTACAAACCATTCAAACAAGTTTCAATGACTCTAGGTAAGCTAAAATGCATGAAATTAACTATTTGTATTTATTTTGACCTCCACATGTGAAGCTACTATAAAATAACTTGAATATGCTTAATGATCAGAAGATAAACTAAAGCATGAAGTACATCAAGCCATGAACTCAAATTCGCATGTAGCAGACAAAAATCAATGTTTTCTCATTTATTTTATGATCAATCCAAGCAAGTACATATAGATCAGCTTGATCTCGATTTCTCTCGTTCTCCACTAATTTATGAACGTCCCAATTTCCAAAGTCTCAACTCTGGTAGTTACATTGGTAGCATACAAACAGACAATGTATTTTTTTTTTCCAAAGTTTTGAATGTATTGTACCTTTTGAACAAACAACAACAAGTCACTATGATAATTTAGTTTTCATTATCAATTCACTTTAAGCTATCTCAAAGTAATCAAAACTAAATGAGGCTAGATACCTCCCTCTAAGAACAAGTGGCCATCACATATATATATTTTCATATTTTCTAATTAAATTCCAAATAACATATCGTCCAAGAGAAACGAGAGATCATAATATCTAAAATATACAAAGGAAATTCCAATTTACATTTATTTAAATAAGAAATTATCCCATTTTCAATGTTCATTTGGCCCAATCACAATTCTCCAAAGTAGTTTTATTGTAAAGTACTCCACCAAAATTAAAATTAAGCTCAACTTTTGCATAGTAGAAATTGGCACCAAGCAACTTGCAAGTTTTAAAACATAAATACAATGTGTTCATTCTAGTGTGAATGCCACCAAGACTAGGCTAGCTAGATTTTGAGTTTACTTTTATTCTAACTCTCGCCCTAAAAGTAGACTCTACTTTTCATCCACATTTATACATACCATCAAAGTTAACAAACTTTAAGTATAGAAAGCTTTGATCTAAACTTGTCAAACTTTTTTCTAATGAGTGGCTTAGTGAAAATATCAGCTAGTTGTTCATCTGTACTATAATAAACAACGTTTATTTTCATATTCAGCAACCTCTCACATATGAAGTGATAGTGAATTTTGATGTGCTTGGTTCTCGTGTGGAACACCAAATTCTTTGCCAATTGAATGCCACTTTGATTGTCACTATATATAACTGTGGGGTTTTCTTGCTTCACATCAATCTCTCCCAAGATCTACCTCAATCATATAGCTTCATGTGCACCAAAAATTGTCTTATATTCGACTTCTATTGTGGACAAAGCAATTTGCTTTGCTTCTTACTGGACCACTAAAAAAACTACTACAAAATTGGAATACATACCCTGTGATTGACCTATGATTATCACAGTCACCTCCCACTTGACATCCACATAGCCACTAATCTCAGGTAAGCCCTCCAGCTTCCTATATAGTAAGCCAGAGTCGGAAGTGCCCTTGACATACGGCAAAATGTCCTTGGTAGGGTTTGGCATTTTGCGAGTAAATCATCTACGAGTTTTGCGAATTTAATGTTTTTAAATTACGTCAAATTGATAGCACGTGGCATGCTATATTTTTTTAAGGTTTTTAGAATTTATTCTACTCCGCTTTTGGGGGTGAAATCTATTTGTATACTTCATTATCATGTTGTTTATTTTCTTACTAGCTAAAAGATATGTCTGCAAATCATGTTGCCTACAAATTGTACATAGTATGCTATATCATTGAGAACACATAAAACTTAATCACTTTAATTTTACATTTATCAAGCTAAAACATTTTGTCTACTGCCAAGGATTGATGTACGACCATACATCAGAAGACATGATCATATGTGGCCAAGCCTATGATAGGTATCATAAAATCAACGTTGGTAACAAAAAAATTATTGTATGTTCTAGATGGAGGCTATAACTTAACTATTAAGCTATCTTGAGCCATTTATAGGTCATTTTAGGTCATTTATACTCTAAGGACAAATTTATATTTTTTGATGTGATTCATTAAAAGAGGCTTTTTATGTGTTGAAAAGTTTGTATACATTCAAGCTTCATATTGTTTCTAGTTTCTAAAAGTGACAATCTCCTCTAGTGAGTGAGCTATTCTCTCCATGTGGATGACTCTCCCTAGTGAGTGAGCTATGCTCCCCATGTGGATGACTCTCCCTAGTGAGTGAGCTATGCTCCCCATGTGGACGATTTAATCTCCTTTATTGGATGAAATTTTTTCTTTGTGGATGAGCTTTGCTCCCCTTGGAAGAAAAGTCTCCCTATATGTATGGATGAGCACTAAGATTGTCAATTATTTTGCATATAGTTTCTTGTTGACTCAATAGGATTGATTGTATTAAGCTCTCCAAATTGTGTGTGAGTAATCAAATTTCATATCTTAGTTCAATCTATTGTAGTTTGTCATTTTTTTATCAAGGTTCATCAAGATCTACATGTAAGTTTCCTAGTTTCAAGAGAGCTAGTCTTTCAATGTTCTACATCATACCATTTCACTGTTACTTCATTTGTTGAGAGGAGTTTGAGTGCTTAGTGCATTAGAACATGCTCAAAGAGAAGAAGTAATCATTATACATGATGCCTACTAAAAGTGGAATCATGTTGGAAAGTATTGATAGGCTCAACTCAACTAACAATTCAAATTGGAAAGTAGGGATGGAGTTCCTACTTGAGTTGAATGAGTTGATGGATATTTTTGTAGGTGTGTAAGAGAGGCCTTTGGTTCGTTGGCCTCCTTGGGATGCTTCTTCTTTCCATTGGTATTTTTCTTGCCTTTGAATGAGAAATTGGCTTTCTCATTACCATCTTGCAAAGACATTGAGTTCATTCTTGCATTGGTGTGCATCATCCTACACTCTTCAGCCACTAATACACTATAAAGCTTTTCTATAGTGGGAAAAGGGTCTTGGATTGCAAAGATTTGGACCAAATTTGAAAAGCCACTCCCTAGACCATTAAGGACAATGTGTACAAGCTCTCATCACTCCTCTTCATGCTTTGCAAAATTTGATTTCTAAGCATGAGGACTCTCAAAGTGTTACTAGATTCATAGATTGATTTTAAAGACTCCCAAGCCTCTTTAGCACTTTTACATGACGATATTTTCCTCAAAAGATCATCGCTCACATTCATTTTCACACAGTGAAGTGCTAGCCTAGATCTCTTTTTGTATCTCACTTATTCTTGTGCACCTAGAGGTTCCATCTTCATCTTCAATCAGAAACTCATAAAGGTCTTGGAGCACCATCAGTGACTCCATCCTAACCTTCTAAATTTCATAATTAGTAGAATTCAATCTCTCACTAGCTTCTAGAAGGTATTCTTCAACAAATCCCATCTTACTAGTGAATTCTACACACAAGAAATAGATTTGATTAAACTTGAAACTCACAAAGGTTTCACACTTGCAGTTTTTCACTCAAATTTGATTTTTAATCCAACAAATGGACTTGTAATCACAGTTCTATCACTCCCTTGCAAAGCTAGAATAATATAAGATGATGTGAAATCTACTCTCAAACAAATCTTGCCAATCTTGGCTATTTTTGGACAAAAAATGACATAATCTCTCTCACACACTTTGATGTACCTTCAAGACCTGTAAAACAAGTTTAGAGGACCTGATGTCAGCCTATATTAATTAGATCTAATGAAACAAATTCAAATCTAATCAATGACACTTGATCTTGGTAGAGTTTCTTAGGAATTCCACCAAAAATTACATCAAAGGCTCTCAAATTAAATTTATGGTGACCAAATGAATATAGTGCATTAAATGCTGGTTCAGAAGTGCCCACACGTGGGAACAGTATGGATTTTGATCCCTTTCAACTTTGAGATCAAATCCCCTCACCAAAACTTGGCTTCTAGCTCGCCCCCACAAGACTAGTTTTTAGCACATGAAACTGCTAAAAATGGATTTGAATGGATCTATGATCAAAGCTCTTGTACTTGGCTCTGATACCATGTGAAAGTATAGTACTTTTTAGACCATAAATGGATCTTAAAAGATCCAAAAGCATGATTATGTACTTGCTTAATCAATGCATTAAAAAACTAGACAAGAAATCTTGATCTAGATTAGCAATTTGACACACAACAAGCATTGATAATCATCAAACAAGATCATAGACTCAAATTTGAGCCCACACGTGTGAAGAGCAACCTGCTATACAGATTTAGAAAAATGTTTGAAGTCCTTGAAGTGATGGTTTCATTTGGTTCTCAAAAATCAAGGTATATAGAGAGTAGAGGTGAATTTCCATCATGTAATAAGGAAGTTAACTCCTCACTTTTGCCCTACAATGAAACCCTAGTCTATTTCCCATAGTCATGCTTGGTAGGTGCATGGTTGGTCAAAATCTCAGCACAAATCAAGGTCTAGATCCTATAAAGTAGGAATCTCTACCAAATGGACGCAACCACTCCTCTTGACTCAAGCTAACTTACATTAGGTGTAGATTGCCATGTCGCACTTTGGCCATACAATTGTAGAAACAAAATTATAGACAAAATGTACAATATTCTACATGGCTAGATTTGCCAATGTTGGCAATTTTTTTCACATTCAATTCCAAGACCTTGATGTTTGCTTCAAACCATATAAGCTCCTTTGAAGATGACATACTTTACCCTCCATCCTGAGCTTGATGAAGCCTTGGGGCTGCTCCATGAAGATGTCTTCTTCCAAATAACCATTTAAGAATGCATTAGAAACATCCATTTGAAAGAGCATCCAACCAAAATGTGAAGCAAGTGCAAGAAGTAACCTTATTGTGACCATCTTGACCATGGGTGCAAAGGTTTCTTCATCATCTATGCCCTTTGCCTGAGCATATCCTTCCAAACTTGTTTGAAGATGGAATGTATACCTTATATCCCTTGCTTGCTTTGCCATACTCGAGCATGATACCTTTGATTGATGATGGATCTTCCTTGGTCCTTGTCTCATGTATGCACATAGCAAATGCATCCAAACACCCTTAAGTCCTTGAGATTTGGCTTCCTCCCATACAAGACTTCGAATGGTGTTTTGCCTTCAATAGAGCTGCATGGAACTCTATTCATCAAATGGTTAGCACAAGTGAGAGCTTCTCCCCAAAAAGATTTTGCTAAACATGCATCAATCCCTAAGGCTTTAAAACATTCACACAATGTCCTTTTCCTCTTGGCTACCCCAATTTGATAAGGGGTGTAGGAGCAAGATAATTCTTTTTTAATCCCTTCTTGATCACAAAAATCCTGAGATATATTCTTCACCATTATCACTTCTAAAAGTCCTGATCTTGTGATCATGATGCTTTTCAACAAATGCTTTGAACTTAAAAAAGCTTTCAAATATTTGTGCTTTAGATAAAAGTAAGAATACCCAACAAAATCTTGAGTAGTCATCTATGAATGTAACAAACATGGTGGCACCTCCATTGGACATTGTACTTGCAAAGTGTACATCCGAGTGGATCAACTCAAGTTGATGAGTTGTCTTTGTGATGGAACTTGAGAAGGGCTTCTTATGTGCTTTTAAAAGAGCACATGTTTCACACACTTTCTCTTCTTTTGCCAAGGATCTTGGAAGTCCTAAGGCAAGCTTTTCCTTGCACATGACCTCCATGGAATTTGAGTTGATGTGGCCAAGTCTTTTGTGCCATAGAATATGGTTGGATAGCTTGGTCTCCTCTTCTAACATCACAACATTAGCATCCACATAGGCATCTAGCTTGAATATTCTTCCAAACCTTATACCTCTAACAATGATCTTGTCATTGTTCTTGATGTTACATGTATTTGTGGTGAACTCCACAATAAAACCATTGTCAATTGTCCTACACTAAGCAAGTTCTTAGTTCTACTAGGAATGTAAAGTACTCCAGCAATCTTGATCTTCCTTGAAGATCCCAAGCACAAAGGTATGGATCCTATGCCTTCTACCTTACAAGCATAATCATTTGCTGTAAAAATTGACTTGATAGGTCCATCATAGGTAGATAAGGTTGAAAAATACTCCCTCTTACTTGTCATATGGGAGCTAGCTCCAATATATATCCACCAAAGGTCCTTCATGAGTGAATTTTCATGAGAGCTCTCCTCTTCCTCTTGGCCTAGTTTGCTTGACTTTGAGCTTGCTTCTTCTTGAAGCACTCCGAGGCGTAGCACCCCATCTTGCCACAAAAGTAGCATTTGATCTTTGACTTATCCTTCTTTGGCTTGCTCAAGCTTGGACTTGAAGATCCTTCTTGATATTCACCTTTGACTTGGTTCTTGTTGAATGCATCACCTTTGCCTTTGGATTTGCTCTTGCTCTTGGTGAAAAGAGCCTTGTCATATCCATCATTGAGGGAGAGCTTCTCCATCCTTGACTTGATGTGAGTTCTCCTACTCTCCTCGACCATGAGGACTCCTTGGAGATCTTCAAGTGAGGGCAACTTGCCCATAATTGCATAGCCTTGCACCAAGTTAGCAAAATCCACACTTAAACCATTCAAGATTAGTTGAACAAGCTCACTTTCCTTAATGGAATCTCCTATGTAAGCAAGCTCCTTGTTCAAGTCCTTAACTCTCAACACATATGAATGTCCACTCTCTCCTTTAGCTTGAAAACATTGAAGGATTGGATTCTTCAAGAATAGCAACCTTGAAGTATTCTTGGATTCATATATCTTTTGAAGAGTTTCCCATGCGTCTTGAGTCGAGGTGCCTCCTTAAGAAGCTCATTAGCTACATTCATTTTTATCCAATGGAGGGCAACCTTGCACCTCTTCTTGTATTTTGTAGCTTCTTGAGGGTGAATAGGCTCATCCTCTTCACCACTAACTATATCCATTGGATCTTGTAAAATAAAAATTAATTCCATTATTAGCTTCCAAAGTGAATAATTAGAAGCATTCAATCTATCATGTGAATCCAAAAGATATGCATTCATTGAAGTCGTTTATCTCTAAACAAGATCTTGATCACAAGAATAGATGCAAAATAGAAATGATTGAAAGACTAGCTATCCCACTACCTAGAGACTTGGGCAATTTTGCAAATAGGCAGCTGTAGTAAAAAGCAACCCTCTGTATCGAATTCAACACTTCGACCAAAATCAGTGATTCTGCTTATCAAAAATCCTTCACCTTCGATAGAATGAAATGAGTTGTCTCCAACTTGCACAACTCTTGAGTGCGTGAATGCTTTGCAGTCCTAGAACTAGTCTTGATGGTGAGTCATGTGTTGAGTTGCTCCCAAGTCCACATACCAAGAGTTGATATCTTGCTGCTCTCCAACCTTGGTCATGAAGGCTACTTCATATTCCTCTTGTTCCTGGATTGAGTGACTGGTTGAAGGAGCATTGGCTTGCCGTCGGAATTGTTTTTTCTTCTCATTGTTGTACTTCAATGTTTGGCAGTCCTTAATGAGATGGCCAGTCCTCTTATAGTATTTGCAGAATAGTTTTTGCATTGGCTGAAATGATGAAGATCCTAAAGTTGATGGTGTGTTTGATACAGGGCTGCTGCATGTTGCTCCTCTTGTCAATGTAGTCTGACTTTGTAGATCTCTTGGATCTGAACTTCTGATTTTTCTTTGTGTATAGATCTTGTGGATCCGATCTTGAGCCGGAGGAGGAAGCATTTTTTCTGATATCCTCTTGTAGTAGCATCAAGATTATTCTTGATAGAGTGAGATGTTGTTGGGTTGAAATAGCCATAGCCCAAGTTTCATAGGCATCAGGGAGACTCGATAATAGAGTCATTATAGTATCTTAATCTTCAATGACTGATCGTGTTGCAGGCATCTGCTCCATAAAATTTTTGAAAGTGTTGGGATGGCTCGAAACACTATCTACATCAGATATTCTGAGAGTGAAAAATTTCTTCCTCAAATAGAGTTTGAAAGTGACATGTCGTAGAGAGTTGCTAGGATGTCCCATGCATCCTTAGCGGTCTAAGCAGCACATATGTGGCTGATTTGAGAGTCTTTGATATTGAGAGTGATCAAGGCAAATGCCTTGCCATCTCTCTGTCTCCATTTGGTGATGCTAGCTGCATCAACCTCTGGTTTGACCTCAGTGCCACCAAGGATGTCCCATAGTTCTTTGGCAAGAAGAACTACTTTCATCTTGAACTTCTAGAGATGGTAGTTCTCTCCGTCGAGTTTGTCAATCAGAGATGAACTAGAAGATGGATCCATTGTGGTTTAATGAACGAGATCATTGATAGAAACAACAACATTGTGAATAGTGTTGGTTGTGCACTTGTTGAGATGATGTTTTGGTAGAAACAAGACTGATAATCTGCAACAGAAATGCAGATTATTGAACCACCTGCTCTGATACCATGTTAGAAAAATGTGGGATACTGTGGAGGTATCAAATATGATAGCATGCTCTAGGTGCTTGCTTGAGTCCATAAAGACTCTTTTTCAAAAAACAAACTTTTCCTTCAAGCTCCTCCTTGATGAAGCCCTCGGGTTGCCTCATGTAGATCTCTTCCTCCAAGTAGCCATCGAGGAAGGCATTTGTAACATCAAGTTGAAATAGCTTCCAATTGAAAGTAGTACCAAGACTAATGATCAATCTTATGGTAACTAGCTTAGCCATAGGAGCAAACTTTCATCATAATCGATGCCTTTAGTTTATAAAAAGCCTTTTGCTACAAGCCTTTCTTTATACTTGTTTATTGATCAATCTTGGTTATACTTCAATCTATACACCCACTTGCAATCAAGTGGTTTCTTCCCTTGAGGAAGATCAACAAGCTCCCAAGTATGATTCTCCATGAGAGCATCATACTCCACTTGCATAACATTCATCCAAATTTTTGATTTACAAGCATATTCATAGCAAGTTGGTTCATCAAGCATTAAAGTAAGAAAAGTATAGGAAGTGAAAGATGAGGTGCCTTCCCTTTGATCACCTTTGTCAATATAGGTGAGCCTAGATGGCTCGGCCCTTGCTCGAGTGGATCTTCTTGGAGTCCTTGGATCTTGAGATGGATCCTCAAGATCTTGATCACTTTGCGAACTCTTCCACCATCCTAACATGCTCTTTGACATCAAGGTGGTTAGTAGCACTTTCATCCACTTTCCAAGCTTGTCCTTCATAAAAAATAACATCCCTACTCACTATGATTTTCTTAGTGATGGGATTGAAGACTCTATAACCTTTGCTATTTTCACCGTAGCCCACAAATATACCTTTGATAGAAGTGGAATCATCCTTTTTCCTTGTATCCAGCATAACAAAATTTCTTCAACTCATTCAATCTATAACAGATCTTAGTACTCCCACCTAAGATTAGGTCGACTTATACATACATCTTTGGCTACAATATTAAAATTAGGGTTTTATTCTGCCTAATTCAATCCACGACAAAATGGTCTTTGGTAAAATCGATGAGTGGAAATTAATTTTAATCATTGTCTCTACTATCCATAGACACGAATAATTCAATTTCCAAACTATTTTCAACAATCCCTAGAGAGTTCCTCTATTTCACTTGGATAGTTCAACCTTTGCACATATACTGGAGTTCTCTGAAAACAAATCTATGCAATTGGTTGATCCCTTGAAAGTCTTATTTCAGTCACTTCATCTCCCCCATTTAAAAGAAATTCCATAATTTCAATTAAAGAGTTCCCCATGAGACGATGTATATTACAAACCAGACTTTTTCCTATATCATAAAATATCTTATCCCGAGTGACAAAAATAGAGATAATTAACTATCAAATAGAGATAATCATTTGCGTCAAGAATCTAAATTCCATAAATTTAGTCATTTTTTCATTGAATCTGAATTAATTGAAACCTTCAATAGATTCCAAGTCGTATTCACATCCGTGTGGAAGTAGAATTTCATATAACAATGACCAATCCTTCATAACATAGTTCACCACTAGAAGGATTTACATGAATCTTAAACTGATTGTCCAATATTCAAGAAATTTTTAAAAAGTATAGGTTCAAATAAAGTAGAAATAAGAATACCACTACACATTGACCCAGGTATGGACGAAATATATCATTCATAAACTATTGAAATGTGACAAGCATATTTACTAAACCAAAAGGAACATTAAGAACTCAAGAGAATTGAAATAATACTATAATAGATATCCAATATCTATTTCAGAATCAATAAGAAGAATCTCATTCCTTCAAAAGCTAAAAGTATTCTTGGTTGTATCAGTTACCATAAAGAAGCACTCTATAATATCCTCAACTCAAATTCCAAAGTACAATATTCATGTATAAAACACATTTCAACTACTCTTCGTTTGCAATTTCCTTGAATTTATCCAAATCCAATTGCAACACAAAAATAGTTCCATAACTGGATAATTATCCGATTGTCATCCACTTCTTCCCTTAGAATCTTTGATTCCTCAAAATTCTAAATGAATATCGGGGAAAAGAAATCAAATTCCAAGAGATAGTTAAAAATAATTCATAAAGAACCTGATTACCAATTGCACTCTCACTCTCAATCACTTATACTTTTGGAATTCAAAGTAAATTAACGCAAGTGGTTCACTTGGTCAGTCAATTATAGGCTTCAACTCCTCTACTATCCTCCCAAATGTGGTTCAGGCTAAAAGCCCAAAATTTGAAAAGGATAAGGCTTAAGTCGATTCAGTAGAACTTCCATCTACTAGTCTTGCAAAGTGTTCTGATTTGTTAAGTGCCACATTCAGCTACTAGCAAACCTTTAAGTAGGTCAAATAGAAACTGTTCCCTTGATATTTGCATTTTCCACAGTCATTATTGATCGCATAAGACAAGAAATTGCTCCCAATAGTTGACATAATCCAAAAAGCTTCAACCAAAAATGGAAATCATTGTGACCCCCAATAAACCGAGTGACCCATCTCAGTAATGTTATTTACTTGCAAGCCAATTTCATCTTGATCAATAATCGACAAAATCAAAACATTTACGGATTTTTCATAACTTTACGTAACTGGGATTTTTGAATTCCCTTCAATATGAATCGAAACTGTGAAAAATGATTTCCAATATCGAATTTTTTTGTTTCACTGATACAAATCCATTTCTCACTAATTTCAAAACATCTAGCATGCATCTTATTGAACATGCAATGATTTACTAAGAAATCAACTTTTTTTATGTAAACTGCCTAATCAACAGAAAAATTGCTTTTCAACTGCTTTTTTTACCAAAACTGTATTCATGCATGAAATTTCTCTGTTCCAGTTAATATAACACTCTATACCATGTTTCCAAACATGCAAAGTGATTCTAAGAAGTCCTTTCAACAATGTACATGTACACTAATGCTTCACATACTGACATGCAGTCAAAATATTTCAAATTTTTTGCGAAATCTCAAATAAAAAACTGCCAAAACTTCCGATGATCATCTATAGGACACCTTCACATGTGCGAGCTCTAAATGCATAAAAAAATATGTAGGAGGGTGCATTTTTCAAGCATGGTTTCTCAAAAATTATCAAAGATCTCTATTAGGTTTAATAGAGAGAATTAGAAGCTTCTATAATGTCCAGCAAGCATCTGTAGGCTCAGATCCACTAAACATTGCTCCTATGGAGAGCGCCATCAAGCAAAATTTAGGATAGATGGTGCCTAAGCCTCTCACCACAAAATTGGGTGAATGAGGGCTCAAATCAAAGGCAATACTACTATATTTTAGAGTGTATATAGTTTAGGAGGTTTTAGATCCACTACATGGAGTGATTCAAGCTCAAAATTCATCAAAAATACACTACTTTTTGAAGTTTTGAGACCCCTAATAGTGACCAATTCCAACAAAACTTGTTCAAAGCCGTTGAAAAACTTCAATACATCTCCGAAGATGTTCATGCAAAGTTTCATGACAAGATATTGAGAGAAACTTCCAAAATTGTGAAAAAAAAAAACCATGTTTTATGACCATTTTCTGACTTTTTCAGCATGTTTTGATGGATCAAATCCACATGCAAGTGCAATTGGACCCTATATATTGTAATTTATCTACATGCAAGCACAAAAAGTTTTAATTTGGACCAATTTTTGTTCTTATAGTCAATTTCTAGTTCAAAATTGCCAAATTTAGACCAAAAACACCATCTAAATCCAATCTTGATTATATCACTGGCATGCAATCATTAGAACCTGTCCTAATTACTATAAAACAACAAGTAAAATCTTCAAAGAAATTTATATTTAGTAGATTCGACAAATTTCAAGGTGAAACAATGAATACTAGTCCAAAAACCATCAAAAACCAAATAATTTCCAACATTTTCTATGGAAAAAAGCCATAATACTGATCATTAGGCTAAAAGCAATCAAGAATTAGAGAAGCCACTTACTTGGAGGTCAATTCCACCACCAGGAACTAAGAAACAAGGAAGTAATACCAAAAAGCTAGGAAAAAGCAAAAAGCAACTCCACCTTCTAATATAGGATGCCAATTCTCAACCAATTGCTTTTGTTCTCCTTTACATGCACTTGAAGCAGTCACTATCACCATTCACTAGCTCCATAAGTCCTAATTAGAGAATTTAGTCACAAGATTATTAATTACATTTTTGGCCTAGTCCGGAATGATGTGGCATAACTAATAATCTCGTACACTAGAGTGCCAGATATACAAGTCTAGGATTATGCCAAATCCTAGGACGTGGACGTAACACTAACTATAAGGAGTAATAAAAGATCCTTCAAGGACATTATTCTCAATAGAAAGATAATAGGATCTCTTATATATCTAACCATCACAAGACCAGATCTAAGCTATTGTGTTGGTAGATTAAGTCAATTCATCCATATGATCCTAGTGAGTCTCATCGGAAGATAGGAAAAAGAGTATTGAGATACATCTCGGGTTCTAGAGATTTTGGTAGCATGTATGGTGGATCTACACCTAACCTTTATGGATTTTCAGATTCGTACTTTGGAATTAATCAAATGTATAGGAAATCCATAAGTACATATGCTATTTTCATAGGGTATGGAGCTATCTCATGGATGTCAAAAGAGCAACCAACTATCTCATTATCTTCAACCGAGGCCAAGTACAAAGCATTGGCTACATGCACCAAGGAAATGCTTTGGATCAAAAGGATGATATCGGGTATTCACTTTGTTGGATTCTAAGAAGAATTCAATTCTTTCAGCAGAAAGTTTTGCTAACAATTGGTCCATTTTCCTTCTATATGGAGATCTACTTGAAAATCTTCTAGAAGTCAAAATTCGTCTACTTCAGCTTATTACACGCATGTGAGCTATCCTCTACACATGGGATGTGACACCTAACCAAAGGATGTGTCTCATGCAAACAATAGATTGATGCCATGTGTCATATGTGTAGAAAACTAGTTTTGGGCCTTTTTAGCCACTAGAACTTGAATTAAATTATATGTACAACCTATATGATTATGGTACATGACAAGTATACTATTTTCACACGTGGGAACAGACTCCACACATGTGTAATCATTCTATATACAAGATTTCTGGCCTCTACCAAGCTTATTTTTGTATTTTTCACACTCCTCAAAAATCTAGCTTCGTAAATCTAGCATAGATCTATCTATAACTCCAAGAGCCAATCTGAAATTTATAAATGAATCTTTAGGCAATGCCTTGTGAGTATATCAGCAATGCAATCTGATGATGAAACATGAATAAGCTTGATCTCCTTTGCTTGCACTTTCTCCCTCAAGAAATGATGTGCAATCTCGATGTGCTTTGTTCGAGCATGGAAGACTGGATTGTTTGCAAGTTGTTGAGCTACTTGATTATCACAATATATGCATGGAATGTCTTCATCCTTGATCACATGTAGCTCCTCCAAAAGCCTTTTAAGCCAAAGAACCTCCTTTGTTGTTGTTGTCATAGCTTTATTATCGGATTCTGTTGATGAAAGAGAGATGGTATCTTGCTTTTTGGAAAGCCAAGATATAACTCCTCCACATAAGAATGTAGCAAATGCACTTATGGATCTTCTATCCATCTTGTCACCTGCAAAACTTGAGTCCAAATATGCTCTCAAACAAATATTAGTCCTTTCATAAACTATGCCAAAGTCTTTTGTAGCCGAGATGTACCTCAACACCCTTTTTGCTCCTTTCCAATGACACATTAATGGACTTTGCATGTATTGACTCAACTTGCCAACACAAAAACTAAGATCTGGTCTAGTGATAGTTAAGTATATCAAGGAACCAATAAGCATTCTATAGGTAGTGATGTCCTCAAAGGATGCTTCATCACTTTCCTTAGAACCTTTTACACTTAGTTCCATAGGGATTTCAACTCCTTTACAATCAATCATGCCAAATCTTGCTAAGATTGATCTAGCATACTTAGATTGACATATGAAGGTAAAATCATTACTTCTAGTGACTTCTATTCCAAGTATAACTTTAAGAAGTCCTAGATCTACCATCTTAAATTCACTAGACAAGGAAACTTTCACATTCTTAATGCCATCTAGATCATTTCCTGTGAGTATAATGTCCTCAACATATAAAACTAAGATAATGATCTTTCCATCATTACATTTGTAGTACAATGATGGTTCATAAGAACTCAAAACAAATCCAATGGAAATAAGATAGGAATGCAACCTAGAGTACCATGCCCTTGGTGCTTGCTTGAGTCCATAAAGACTCTTCTTCAAGAGACACACCTTGTCTTCTTCTCCATCTTTGATGAAGCCCTCGGGTTGGCACATGTAGATTTCCTCTTCCAAGAATCCATTTAAGAAAGCATTTGTCACATCAAGTTGGAAGAGCTCCCATTTGAAAGACGTTGCAAGACATATGATTAATCTAATGGTCACAAGCTTTGCAACAAGTGCAAAGGTTTCATCATAATCTATGCCTTTGACTTGCAAAAAACCTTTCGCTACAAGTCTAGCTTTGTACTTATGAATGGAACCATCTTGATTATATTTCAATCTATATATCCATTTACAAGTAAGAGGCTTCTTTCCATAAGGTAAATCAACAAGTTTCCAAGTTTGATTTTCTATTAATGCATCAAACTCTACTTGCATAGCTTTCCTCCAATATTGAGACTTATTTGCTTCCTCAAAACTAGTTGGTTTTTCAAGCATAGTAGTCAAGAAAGTATAAGAGTTGAGTAGTTGAGAATCTTCCCTTTGCTCCCCTTTGTCACTATAAGTGAGCCTTGATGGCTCAATCCTTGTCCTTGTTGATCTTCTTGGCACCCTTGGACTTGGAGTAGGTTCCACTTGGTCTTCATCTTCATGAAGCTCCTCCTCGGCCATAGCATGATCATTGACAAGTTGAGTGTTGTTGGAAGTCACCTTTCCTTTGGCTTGGAGAGATTCATCAAAAAGTACATCTCTACTGGCAACAAATTTTTTTGTAATAGGATCATATATCCTATAGGCTTTCTTACTTTCACTATAACCAACAAAGATGCCTTTGAAAGAAGTGGCATCTTCCTTTTTCCTTGTTTCTAAAGGAATATGTACATAACAAGTACATCCAAAAACTTTCAAATCACTAAGATTTGGCTTTTTGCCAAACAATACTTCATAAGGTGTAAGTCCTTTAATGGCACTACTAGGAAGTGAATCTTGAATAGCAAAGGTTTGAACAAGATTGGAATAATCATCTCCTAATCCATTCAAAATGATTTGAACTAATTCATCTTCTTTGATTTTATCATCTATAGAAGACAACTCTTTATTCAAAGATTTGATCCTAAAGACATAATTTTGGAGACTTTCACTACTTCCTTTCATGCTTTGAAGGATTTGATTCCTAAGCATGAGTATCCTTGAAGTGTTATTGGATCCATAAATGGCTTTTAATGAATCCCATGCCTCTTTGGATGTGGTACAAGATGAGATTTCTCTCAAAAGTTCATTACTTACATTCATTTTTATGCAGTGTAATGCAACTCTACATCTCTTTTTGTACTTAGCCAATTCAACTCCTCCTTGAGATTCTACTTCCACCTCAAGTACTATGTCATAAAGATCATGAAGTACAAGCAAAGATGGATGTAAGTCTTTCACTAGCTTCAAGCAAAAAACCACCCATTGATGCCATTTTTGAATGTGAAAAAGCACTGAAAACTCTTATGGTTTCTCTAAGAGATCTGAGCCTAAAGTCTTCTAGCAATTTAGAAAGCTTATAGACTCAATCCTATCACTCATGAACCAATCTAGAATGATAGAAATTTAGATTCTAGTCTCAACCTTGCAAAATCACTCCTTAATCTATGATTTTTAGCAATTTCTCTCTTCAACTTCAACATACAATCAAAAAATCAGAGTAGATCAATCAATGCACCTCATTAAAGCTTCAATTTTAATTTTTTGGCTGATCTAATCCAAGAACTAATCAAGGGATTAGACTCTCTATAGAAAATGCTTGATTTTGCACCAAAAATCACTCAAATTGGGTATGTGAGTCAAATTCTACAAATTTTTGAAATTTCTCAGTCAAAACCGGAGCTGTACGGCCTCACACGTGTGAAAAGGGTTCCTACAGCCCACAACAAGATCTGGACCAAAAATTTTGAGAATAGCTATCAAATCCAACTCGCTACACAAAATTTGACTAGTTTCCAAAAAACTGCTAATTTTGGCTTTGATTTGGATTAACCCTATCAATTTCAACAAAACCTCTTGTACTAGGCTCTGATACCATGTGGAAAAAGTACAAAAATGATCGAGAGTGGATCTTAATCTGATCCTCAAGAGGGATTGGTTGTCAGATTACTTGATCTATCAATCTACTTGAGATTAAGATCAATCTAGATCAATTCTAGCCACAAAATCCTAACAAGAACAATCATTAATTGAAAGTAGGTGTACTTTCTGGTTTCCCACGTGTGAAACCCTGTCTGAGTATGGACTCCAACCTGAAAATCAAGTACACATTGATAGCACCTCAAAACAATCAAAACAAATGTAGACAAATGGAGAGAATCACTCAAAATTGCTTCCAAAACCAAGATTGGTGTCTCACAATGATTATGGCCAAATGTGGCTCTATATATACAATAAGTGGTACTGATCATCCCTTTGATCCCACATGTGTGAATGTGCTTTTTCATATGATGATTCATCATGCAAAACTGACACTTGGACAAAACCTTCTATTTTGAGCACTTTTGGTCCATTTTTCTTCTATATGGAGATCTACTTGAAAATCTTCTAGAAGTCAAAATTCGTCTACTTCAGCTTATTCTACACATGTCAGCTGTCCTCTACACATGAGATGTGACACCTAACCAAAGGATGTGGCTCATGCAATCAATAGATTGATGCCATGTGTCATATGTGTAGAAAACTAGTTTTTGGCCTTTTTAGCCACTAGAACTTGAATTAAATTATATGTACAACCTATATGATTATGGTACATGACAAGTATACTATTTTCACACGTGGGAACAGACTCCACACATGTGTAATCATCCTATATACAAGATTTTTGGCCTCTACCAAGCTTATTTTTGCATTTTTCACATCTTCAAGTGAAATTGTTGCTGATATCTTCACAAAATCATTAAGAAAAGACTTATTCATTAAGCATATATCACATTTTGGTTTATGTTCTAAATCTATGCTAAAACTAGTTGAAGAAGGAATGTAAAAAATGTCAACTAGTTTTCTACATAGTTTGGCAGTTTGGGTCTATATGAGGCCAAATATGTAAATAAAGTGTAAATGGTAGGTTCACATGCGTAAAAATGTTACAAATGACTATTTTTATGTTAGTTTCAAGTTTATTTGGTTACTTTGTCATTAAAAGTTCATTTTTAGCTTTAGTTTGGCAATTTTGGCCAATATGACTATTTTAGGGCTAGTTGTTGATAAGGCTGGCTAAACTCATCCATTTGGAGGAGAGAGAATCTTCATTAACTGCTATAAATATCAAATTCTATGCTAGAAATATTTTTACTAAGAAGTATTTCAATTTTGGAAAAGTTTGGAGTCAAATCTAGCTTGTTATTTGTGGTTCTCTCTACTTGTGAGTATAATATATGTTGTAAGCTTGATCAATCTCTCTTGGAGAGTGGCAATAAATGGAATTTTGCAACTTTATGGAATTTTTATAGAGAACTCTTCAGATCAATTCATGTTTTGATTTTCTTTCAATTCTATCAAGTTATGTAGAGTAGATCTTGATCAAATTGTCAATTCTAGGTGTAGAATTGTACGAATTTTTCGAATGTCGTCGCAAAATCTATTATGCCTAGATCTATGTTTAGGATCAGTTTGGATCTTAAATTTTGACAGAAACTATAATTTCTTCAAGAGTTCTTCAAATATAGTCATATTGATAATCTAAAAGGCTAGTCTAGATCTTTTATCAAACTATGTTCGATCTTGTGCTTGAAGAGGCCTTATCTCTACTCCTGGAAAATTATACATTAGATCATGAACAATGAGTGATTTCACTGTCTTCGAAATGTGATAATTGGAAGTTAATAATCTATCATGACTTCAAAGAGCTAGACTTGCATTATTGACATATTGCATGTACTTTACGTAGATTTGATCAAATGTGAAATACAGAAATCAACCAACTATATTTCAATTTAGTGCTACAAAGACATTTCAAAAGTGTCAAAATCAAGTATTTTTACTCACTAAAAATACCAACAAGATCTATGACAAGATGATTGCAAATTTCTACTCAATCTCTTTGCTATTTGAGAGATAAGACATTTAGTGTATCCAAACTCACACTTTTAATATCCTAGTGAATTTTTTATGAAGTATGACTTAATTGTAGACAAAAAAATAGTCCAAAATCGATCCAAGTTTATATTTAAAAAATAGCTCAAAGAAGTAATTTGAGGGTATGAAGAGAGATGAGCTTGAACTCATGCACAAACTTGGCACTATCTCGACCAATCTTGGTGACAATGATGAAATGTAGATCTTAGGTGCCTTCCATGACCTAGTGCTTGTACCAATTTTTAAAAGACCTAAAATAACACTTTAATAGGTAAAAAATATCTATTAACCTAGTTGGATGATGCCCAAAATGATAGTCGGTCCAAAAAAAATGTCAAATAACTTCATTTTTAACCAACCATTTGGAGAGGCTAACTAACTCCTACTTTTGCGGCGTCTCCTCCACTTTGACCCAAAAGCTGAAATTCCTACAACGAAGCTCCAAATACCTTGCAAGAATAAGAAAAAAATAGGTCTATTAATTGTTGCTTCAAATTTGCCCAACATCAAGATGTGGTAAGTACAAAATTTTGCTAGTTGGTGGAAAAACGACAAGATCATGGATCTTTCTTTTTGCAACTTTGACTTACCGAATACACCCTAAAAAGTCACTCGATATGAATTTAGATTACAACTAAAGTCTTAGCTTTAATACAATATGAAACTTTGAAGTGGCCAAGTACAAAGATAAAAACCATGGCACACACAAATCTATCAAGGTAGAGAACATATATGTAGCTCAA
This sequence comes from Diphasiastrum complanatum, assembly GCA_029204225.1. Taxonomy (NCBI): domain Eukaryota; kingdom Viridiplantae; phylum Streptophyta; class Lycopodiopsida; order Lycopodiales; family Lycopodiaceae; genus Diphasiastrum; species Diphasiastrum complanatum. The sequence continues at coordinate 32,399,221 of CM055103.1, read as the reverse complement.
GATGTAGAGAAACAACAAATAACACAATCCATCTCCACCACAACAAAATGTATCCAAGATTATATGAAAACAATTTCTCTTTGAGAATCACTTAAAAAGATGATATAACCAAAATGCAAAATGGATTCCAAAGCATGAATATCAGACTAGCTCAGTGTCTCCAATACAAATTTCTCTACTCTTTGTACTCTCTTACAAAGAAAGATTTAACAATAAAAGTTTATATTCCTATTTATATATTCGTGAGGCTTGAATTAGGTCTTCTAGATACATTTCAATTGGTCTAATTCAATCCATCTTTCCCTCCATGGTAATTTCTGAAGTTGCCCAAGGCATTATAAATGTGGCACATGGCCTCTCATGTGCTAGATAAATGAAAAGATGAAACTTGTCCCTAGGGAGATATTTATTAGATTCAGGCCTCAAATCATGGCTCTTGACCCTAGAATGAGATGCGGACAAAATCTTGAAATTGGAATTGCATAAGTTCTCTTATTGGTCAACATTTATAAAACAAACATTAAAGTTGTCTACGTTCTCCACATCTACTTCTCTTTCTAAATTGTCATAAAAGGTGCCCACATTTTACTTTTTCAATTTTTATATATAGCCCTAAGTTCCCTATACATAGATTCATCTAGAATAGAGTCCTAAGCATGGACCAACTATTTGTAGAATTGCTATTGATAACTTTCCACATGCATACACTGTCTCATACCTTGTCTAAACTCCATTTAGTGTGTTCTGGGCCTCACAAGGATATTAGTTACTTTCAGATCATGTCCAGTATGACGTGGCATAACTAACAACTTGTTTCACTGGAGTACCATGTATCCAAGACTAGGAGTACACTGAATCCTATGTACTGGTCATGGACATGACATTCTTCCCTCCTTAAACTATTTCTATCCTTAGAAACTAAACTTTGAAAAAAAATTCTTTATGCTATCAACTCTCTCCCACGAATCATCATCCTCAATACGAGCTTTCCACCGAATTAAGCACTCAGAGATAGAACGATTTCTCAATTGTTTATCTTTGGTTCTGAGCACTTTCTCAGGTTCCAAAGGTACACTAAGCAACAAATCTTCCAAAAGGGACAAATCCTCATCCGATCCAACTGTATCACCATCATGTAAACTTAGTTTCAAACGACTTACATGAAACACTAGGCGTGCAGTCGATTTTCCTTGAAAATCGAGTTTAGTATGCCAAAGAACCAATTCTACGTACAATCCTGAAAGGTCCACAATAACGGGTAGGTTGCTTATAATGCTTCTATGTATGTAACATTTTAGAATCTTTTGGAATCCTGAGATATACCTAGTCATCAACTTTAAAATCTCTTGGAGATCTCTTAAGATTGACATAGTGCTTATTTCTATTCTGAGCACTTCGGATATTATCCTTAGCTACTTGCAACATCTCTTGCATATCATGCAAAAAATCAACAACCTTCTGGATCTTAACAGACTTCGTCTCAACATTTATTGGAGATCTAGGTTGAAACCGTATAGAAGCATAAAAGGACTGTAACCTGTAGCAGAATGTTTTCTACTATTATATGCAAACTCAACCAGTGGGATATAATCTTTCCAATGAGATTGCCTGTGAGAAACATACGTCCTCAAAATATCTTCCATAGTTTGATTAGTCCTTTCTGTCTGGCCATCTGATTCAAGATGATCAAAAGAACTTAAACTCAAAGAAGTTTCAAAGTTTATGAAATACTACTGACCAAAAGTGACATGTGAACTTAGAATCTCTATCACTAACAATGTCACTGGCAGACCATACAACCGAAATAATCTTTCAACAAAGATCTGGGCTAATTTAGAAGCCTTTATAGTTGACTTGACTGGTATGAATGCAACTAACTTAGTTAACGGATCCACTACAACCCAAATAGAATCATTTTGTCGTTGGCTCTTCGGAAGTCCAACTACAAAATCCATAGATATGTTTTCCCATTTCTTATCAAGGATATCTAACGGATGCAACAAACCACCAGCCTTATGGCGCTCAGCCTTTGCTAGTTGACAAGGTTTGCATTTAACAACATATGACTCGACATATGGCTCAACATATAGGTTTTTTTGGCTATTTTGAACTCACACGTGTGAATCCTAGGTGGTAGGCTGACATGGCAAGAATCTTGTTCACTAGATCTCCCTCTGTACTGAGCTTTACAGCACCCAATTTAATGTACTATAGCCAAAGTTATGATCATCTGAAGTTTTGCAATTTTCAGAGCAAAATTGGTAGAATTTCGAATTGTTCTGATTGCATGCAAGTCAATTTCCTATTTTGTGGTACTGTGCTTGCATGGAATGTTTGCATGTTGATTCTCAGATGGATTCTGACATGCATAGGTGGTTTAGATTTGTTTTGAGTGGTTATACGCATGTACTCTGACTGATAGATACAAAACTGGGTTTTATAGGTGACAATTTTCGTAGAACTTGATTTTACGTAAAATTCCATAATTGTGAAAAAATCAGTTTAATGTCGCATGTCTTGCATGCCTGATGGACATTAATGTAATAAAGGTAAGAATCAAATAGTGAATCGAATTTTCGATTTTGGTTGCTTAATAACTGACAATGGTTTTTTACTAGTCTCTGAAAAAAAATGTAAATTTAAAAAAAAAAAAATTAAAAGTGCGAATACTCAAATTTTTTTAGTTTTTTTCAGTTTCTTGGAATATCTATGAGATTGACTAAAAATAGTGATTTGGCCATGCTGGAGTCAATTTCAGTCGGTTTTGGTCAACTGTGCTTCACTATAAGTTAATCTGATATTAACTAAATTTAGTAATTTCCAAGATAGATATATCGAGATGGCCGAAGAAACTTCAAATCAAGCTGCAAATCCAGGTGCGCCATCTTATATGGTGATTTGTCAACAATTGAGTACGGCGCTCAATGATATGAATAATCATAATCAGATGAGAGATCAGCAAATGGAGGTTCTGATGAATCAAGTCAAATAAATGTCTTCACCCAACTCGATTTTCAACCAGAGGTTTATGAGGGGGAGAAGAAGGAGAAGAAACTTGAAGTCATCGAGGACTGGCTGGCCAAGTGTAGTAGTTACTTCAATCTACACGGTGTTCCTAATGAGAAAAAAATTGAAAGTGTCGTGCTATTTTTACGCGGCAAAGCATCATCGTGGTGGCAAGATTTACCGGTGAAGCCAACTACTTGGGATGCGTTTGCAAAAGTTTTCAAGAAAGCCTTCGTAATTGCTGATGATGTTGACTACTACTTGAAGTTCGTGAACTGCAGGATGGGTACAAAGAGTTTAGACTCTTATATCTAGGAATTCATGGACCTATGGAATAGGGTTCCATCATTCAATGCGAAGTTGGCACTTTGGCAGTTTGTCCTAGGTTTTCCAGCCGACTATCAGAATGAATGCAGGCAAAATGTGCTTCAAAACTTCGAGGATGCGTTTCGGATTGCGAAAGGATATGATTCCACAGTGCTGGCATCCAGGAAGCAGTTTGCGCAAATTCCAACTACTTTGAAAACCAAGAAGGGTAAGAAGCGCGTCCCGAAGCTCCCAGTTTTGATGCAAGGACACACATAATTAGTTAATTTTCATGTTTTAGACCTAGCCCATACTGATTTAATCTTAGGTTATGAGTGGTTATTTAGTAAATCGCCTTCTCTGTTAATTGATTTTGAGAAGCATGTTCTCACTTTCAAGGAGGGTGATAAGGTAGTTACATTATTTGACAATAATTTTGTACATCCGTTGGATCAGATTTCTATAGTTAATGAAATGAAAACATTGGATTATTCTGAGTATGAAGTTTCTTTTATATGTGCTATTCTAGTTGTGGATGTTCTTGGAATGAATCTAAATGGTTGTGAATTCTCAACAATTCTTAACTCAGTAAATTTAGATCATGAACAAGCAGTGAAAGAACATATCATAAATGAATTTAGGGATGTTTTTCCATGTGAATAACCTCATGGTTTACCACCATCTAGGTCAGTAGACCACAAGATTGAGTAAATTCTAGGAACTCAACCTGTCTCTAGACAACCTTATAGGTTCTCTCAGAAAGAGGAGACAGAGATTTCAAATCAAATAGAAAACTATCTGAGGATGGGACATATACAACCTAGTAAATCACCATGGGGTGCTCCTGTTCTTCTTAAAGCGAAGAAAGATAAAGGTTTCCGAATGTGTGTGGATTACAAGGGTCTTAATAAAATGGCTATCAAAGATAAATATCCATTACCCAGGATGGATGACCTTGTAGATCGCTTGGGTGGAGCTCGGTATTTTACCAAGATAGATCTCAGGACCGGGTACCATCAAATAAGAATTAAGTCGGCTGATGTCCAAAAGATAGGATTTCATTCTAGATTTGGTCATTATGATTTCTTAGTATTGTCATTTGGATTAACAAATGCTCCAACAACATTCCAGCAAATGATGAACGATTTATTTCATCCATATTTGGGGAAGTTTGTGTTTGTATTCTTAGAGACATTCTCGTTTACAGTAAATCCTTGGTGGAACATGTAGAACACTTAAAAATCGTCTTGATGAAATTTCGTCAGGAGTTACTTTACGCGAAAGAGTCCAAGTGTGAATTCTTTAAGCAAGAGCTTCTTTATCTCGGTCATAAGATCACAGTAAATGGGATCAAGATTGACGAGGATAAAATCAAGATTGTGATTGAGTGGCCAATTTTGGGGACTGTGAGGCAAGTAAAGTCATTTTTAGTTTTCACACTTTTCTTTAAGAGATTTATTGAGGATTATGCTAAATTAGCAGCACCACTTAATAATCTGACAAAAGGATTTTTTAATAAAAAAAAGAAAGAATCGACCTAGTCCGCTTGGAATGAAAAATTGAATCAATGTTTTGAGAAACTTAAAACAATGATTGTTTTAGCTCCCGTGTTACAAATTACAAATCCAGATTTACCTTACGTCATGAGAACGGACGCAAGTGATGTTGCAGTTGGAGCGGTTCTATTACAAATGGATAGGCCACTAGCGTTTGAGAGCAAAAAATTCACTGGTCCTCAGTTGCGTTATACTACGCAGGAAAAGAAAATTTTTTGCTGTAATCCATGCACTGAAAACCTGGAGACACTACTTGTATGGTAGTAAGCTTGTAGTGTATATGGATCACCAACCTCTTAAGTATTTTTGTAACCAACATGATCTTCGGGGGAGAAAAGCATCCTGGGCACATAGCCATGCATAGCCCTAAGTTCCCTATCCATAGATTCATCTAGAATAGAGTCTTAAGCACGGACCAACTATTCATAGAATTGTTATTGATAACTCTACACATGCATACACTGTCTCATACCTTGTCTAAACTCCATTTAGTGTGTTCTGGGCCTCACAAGGATATTAGTTACTTTCGGGTCACGTCCAGTATGACATGGCATAGCTAACAGCTTGTTTCATTGTAGTACTAAGTATATTGAATCCTATGTACTGGGCATGGACATGACAAGAAATATTTCCTAGATTGAAAATAATAAAAAATGCACCAATGTTAGGTCCAAAAAGAGCATTGGTCATTACGCTAGGGAATTACCCTTGCTCCAAACCTACTCAACTTTTTTCAAGTATATACAATTTCTTCTTTGATATATATATTTGTCTTCCAAGAATTGCAATATGATTTTCTTCCAAGACTTTCAGTATGATTGCCTTTCAAACTTCTAACATGTTTTAGATATGTTTGTGGTCCCATGTTCTCTCTCTCTCTCTCTCTCTCTCTCTCTCTCTCTCTCTCTCTCTCTCTCTCTCTCTCTCTCTCTCTCTCTCTCTCTCTCTCTCTCTCTCTCTCTCTCTCTCTCTCTCTCTCATGGATAGTATCTAATGTCGTATCATCCCCTCTTTTCATATTTTATCTAGAATTTCAATCATATGCCCCTAACTTGTTCTAATATTTTAGCGAGAACTTTTTTTAACAGTTTCTTTTGCAAACGGTCACGATTTACCCTTGTCTTACCCAATGGTTGCTATTTTTTGCTTCATACACAGGGCAAATTATGGTTCTTTCACAATTTAAGCTTGAGAGTTACCTCTTGATCATTCATAAACAATTCATTGATTCTAGGTATGCTACAATGCCAAGATATGACGAGATTAAGGATAAAGATCACTCAAACCTTATGAAACAAGTTTAGTATAGCCTGCACATGTGAACCTACTCCAAAATATCATTCACATGCATAAGATACAAGAAATTACTCATTAATATTGAATAGCATAGATCACTTACTTAAAGGATAGAGGTCGAAAATCAATGTTCTTCGATGTTTTCTTTTAATCAAAATGATGGATGTATACATCATCTCAATTTTTTGGCCTTCTCCCCATAACTTATGACCTGAAGATTGTATGTATAATCCTAAATCCAAAGATCCTATGACCTATGTTGAGTCACCAAACTGAAGATGCCTTTTTCTCTAGATTCCTACAAAATACGAGGGTCAACTTTCTCTACTAGAAAACATGCTTGATTGAACTTTTACATGATGCTGACACGTACTTAATGACCCTACTATACACAAAATACATATGGTAGCCTATTACATAAAAAATTAGCACATCTACTATCATAGATTTTGTACATTCACATATGATATGTCTTTCCTCTTGGTTGCCCCATTTTGTTGAGGGGTGTAAGCACAAGTGAACTCTCTCTTTATGCCATCAGAATAAAAAAACTCCTTGAATCTACTAGAGACATATTGTCACATCTCAAGGCTTTAATATTAACATCTAGTTGGTTCTGAATAGTAGCTTAAGCTTCACAAAGGTTTCAAACACTAATCCTTTGTAGGCAAAAAATAAATCCATGTAAATTACTATAATAGTTTTTAAAGGTTACATACATTTTAGCACCTCCATTACTTAGAGTGCTAAAAGAGTGTACATCTGAATGTAACAACTTGAGGTGATGAAGCTCTTCTTGAGGATCTTGAGAATGGAAGCTTGTGTACTTTGGTGAGACACATGCCTCACATATCTTGCCACTTTTCTTCAAGGTTATTGGCAAACCAAAAACTACATCCTTCTCAGCCATTGTCTACATGCTCTTGAAGTTGGGGTGACCCAGCTTTTGTGCCATAACTCCATTATAGAGAGCTTCTTGTTGACTAGCATCACAAATTCATTAGCGTTTGCATCAACCTTGTGTGAAAGTACTGTACTTTTGGACCATAAATGGATCTACACAAGATCCACAAGAGTGATTCGATGCTTGCTCAACAATCTATTGCAAAAACTAGACACAAAAAATTGATCTAGAATGGCAATTTTACATTCAACAAGTAAGAACAATAAAAAAGCTTTGATCATAGATGAAATCCGAGTCCACATGTGTGAACCACAGCCTGCTATACGGCCTGTAGACACAGAATGAGGGCAATATCACTTTGGTTGCATTTAGATCACAAACACACAATACAAAAGTGTACTAGTTCGAGATTTGCCAATGAGCTCCAAAAATATTCTCCTCACTATGGGAGGATGGAATACATACCAAAAGCATTATTAGGTGAATTTCTGGAATGTAATAAGGAAGTTAACTTGGCTTTCTTGCCCTAATTTGCCACTCTAGCCTCATTCCTAGAGTCAAGTAGGTGACTAGTTGGTCAATTTTCATCATAAATCTAGGATGTGGGTCCTATAAAGTAGGAATCACTACCAAATTCAGTTGACCAACTCTTTGGATTTGATTTAACCTACATAAGGGTAGGTTTTCCATGTGGCTCCATGGCCTCACATGTGTGGGACCCACTTATGTACATAATTTACATTATTCTACATGGTTAAATTTGCCAACATTGGCAATTTTTCACACTCCTCCTCAAATCTAACCTTGGAAATTATTATGCTTTTATCAATTACTCCAATTGAAGATTTTAGCTTAACAAATGAATCCTTAGACAAGGATTTAGTGAATAGATCAGCTAAGCAATTCGATGAAGACACATGTTGGAGCTTGCTCTCTTGGCTTGCACTTTCTACGTCACAAATTGATGACCAATCTCGATGTGCTTGCTCCTTGCATGGAATGTAGGATTAGTAGCAAGTGATTGGGCTGATTGTTTGTCACAATAGATGATAGGAACCTCCTCCTCAATGACATGAAGCATGGCACAAAAGGTTGGGCCACCCCAACTTCAAAGCTATGGAATCCATGTGTGCAAAGGAGCTTGCACTCGGCCTCCTCAAGAGCTTGGCAAAATGTGGAAATCATTGTGAGGCTTGTAGCCTCTCAAAGGCTCATAAGCTACCATTTGCAAGATCTACATCAAGATCTAACACTCCTCTTGAAATCGTACATTCGGATGTACATAGTTTCTCTCAAGCATCTAATGGTGGTGCTGAGTACTATGTAGCTTGATCTTAGTGTTGGAAAATTAAGCCAATTCATGCAAAGTCCTTTGGTATCACATTGGAAAATGGCCAAAAGAGTTCTTAGATACATCTCATCAACTAAGAATTTTGGCATATTGTACAATGGAACTAAATCCTTTTGCTATGCATTCATCATTCATGCGAAAGCACCAAAACAGTTGTGGGCAGAAGCAGTGGCTACATCGAATTATCTTCAGAATCGTATTCTAAATTGTACATCTAGCCATTATTAATTGATTGGCCAATTAACTTTAGGTACAAAAAGGACATTCTCAAGATTCATCCTTTTGGATGATCCTACATAAAATGGAATAGTTCCAATACCACTTATTCTACACTCTTGATCCCTAGCTGTAAAGATGGAACTTTTTACATCATTATAAGAGAGTAAAAGTGGATAAATAGTCCTTTTGGAAAGTCATGTGGGAGCTAGCCCCACTATCAATCCACCAAGAATCACTTGTGTTGCTCTTGGATGATGGTAGTGTGTTGGGTACCATCAAGGATGATTCTTCATCATCCTCATCCTCTTGATGTGCAATATTGGTTTGTTTGTTCTCTTGAGCCTTCTTCTTCTTGAGACATTCTGATGCAAAATGCCCTTTCTTGGCATAGAAAAAGCATTTGAACTTTGATTTGTCCTTCTTGCCTTTTGAGCTTGATGCTGCATCCTTTTCTTTGGCCTCCTTTGGATGTTTCTTCTTAGCTCCATTGGTCTTCTTTTTGCCCTTGAATGAGAAATTGGCTTTCTCATCTCCATCTTGCAAAGAAAATGCATTCATTCTTGTTTTGGTATGGAGCATCCTACACTCTTCAGCCACTAATACACTATGAAGTTTTTCAATAGATGGCAAGGTGTCTTGGATGGCAAAACTTTGGACCAAGTTTGAGAAATCATCTCCTAGACCATTAAGGACTATTTGTACAAGCTCACTATCTTTAATCTTCTCACCAATAGTGGCTAACTCTTTGTTGAGAGATTTAATTCTTAGCACATAGTCTTGTGCATTTTCCTCACTTCTTCTCATGTTTTGCAAGATTTGATTTCTAATCATGAGAACTCTAGAAGTGTTATTGGATTCATAGATTGTTTCTTTATACAATGAAGTGCTATCCTAGATTTTTTCTTGTATCCGATTAACTCTTGTGCGAAGAGGTTCATCTTCTTCTTCAATCAAGAATTCATAAAGCTCTTGGAGCACCATTAGTGACTCCATCCTAACCTTCCAAATGGAATAATTTGTAGAATTTAGTCTTTCACTAGCTTCTAGAAGGAAAGCCCTACAAACAATAAAATTGGTTTGATTGATTCTAGAAACTCACCAAGGTCTCTTTTGTGGTGATTCACTCAAATTTGGTCTCTAGCCCACCAAATGGACTTATAATCATGGTTCTAGCACTCCCTCACAAAGATGAAATGAAGATTAGATTAAAGCTCACTCACACTTCTTGGACTTCCATGTAAAACACTTTCAGAGGACTCGTTTTCAGTCTAGATTAATTAGATCTCATGACACTAAGTCAAATCTAATCAATGGCACTCAATCTTGGTAGCTTTTCCTAGGATTAGAAATCTCATCAAGAACTAATAGAATCCAATTTTATGGATCTAATGAATATTGAGTAATAAATGTAGGTTTAGAGGCGCCCACACATGTGGACAATACGGATTTTTATCCTTACAAAGTTTGGGATCAAATCCCCTCACCAAAGTTTGGATTCAAACTCGCCATCTCATTACTAGTTTTTAGCACCAAAACTTGCTAAATATGGATTTGCTTTGATCAATGATTAAGCTCTTGTACTTGGCTCTGATACCATGTGAAAGTACTATAGTTTTGGACCATAAATGGATCTACAGAGATCCACAAGAGTGATTGGTTAACAATCTATTGCAAAAACTAGACACAAAAATTTGATCTAGAATGGCAATTTACATTCAACAAGTAAGAACAATAAAAAAGCATTGATCATAGATAATCCGAGTCCACACATACAAACACATAATACAAAAGTGTAGCAGCTCGAGATTTGCCAATGAGCTCCAAAAATATTCTAAGTCCTCATTATGGGAGGATGGAGTACATACCAAAAGTCTCTTCCTTTTTAAAGTTAGGTGAATTTCCAGCATATAATAAGGAAGTTAACTTGGCTCCCTAATTTTCCACTCTAGCCTCACTCCTAGAGTCATGTCAAGTAGGCGGCTAGTTGGTCAATTTTCATCATAAATCTAGGACGTAGGTCTTATAAAGTAGGAATCACTACCAAATTCACTTGACCAACTCTTTGGACTTGATCTAACCTACACTAGAGTAGGTTTCCCACGTGGCTCCATGGCCTCACACGTGTGGGACCCACTTATGTACATAATTTACATTATTCTACATGGCTAGATTTGCCAACATTGGCAATTTTTACACCTCGAACATTCTTCCCTGCTTGCTGCCTTTGGCCATAAGTATAGCATCTTTTTTGATGAGAGATGAATCATGATTGAAAACAACATTCAAATCATTCTCAAGTAATTGTCCTACACTTAAAAGATGTCTAGTAATTGTAGGAATATACAAGACATTGTCAAATTTAGTCTTTTTCTTAAAACCAAGATACAAAGGGATTGTGCCAACTCTCTTGATGATGCATTGAGCATCATGTGTTGTAGTAATGATCCTCTTGGCTCCATGATATGCAAGTAATGAAGAAAAACACTCCTTGTCAAATGCCATGTGGGAGAAAGCCCTACTATCAATCCACCATGGATCATAGGATGTGTTGCTTGAGCGATGTGTAGTGAAGACCATAAGAAAACATTTTTCTTGAACTCTTTGCTCCTCTTCCTTGGTGAAATTTCCTTGCTTTTCACCATCTCCTTGTGATATCTTCTTCTTATAGCACTCCATAATTTTCCACAATTGTCCCACCAAGAGATAGATTGCAAGTATCCTTCTTGAAGTAGTGTTTCTCAACACCGAGTCTAGTAGCTCACAACTACACACATTGAAATCCATTTATGAGTATTGTCTACACTCAGCACTATAGGACAAAATTTAAGACATACCCAACAAATTACGAATCTAGTTACTATAGGAGCAACATGCCCGAAGACATTGAGATCATTCATGAGTGTATGTTTGGCTACAAGATTAGTGTAGATAGTCTCAATGTGTGTTTGCCATCCCCACCCAAAGCTTTGACTAGAATTGTTCTTCATTTCTCCATAGAGGGTGAAGAAGGAAAGGCCATAGCATGTAGAGGCTGGTGGAACCACTCCCATCTAGCTTGCCACTTAAACAATATTTCCTCACATCTGTAAAAAAACTTAAATTTCAAAGCCTAGATCATAGAGTTTGGCCTAAGCTTAAAATTCAAGTTAAATCAAGGTTCAAGACACCATATCAAACTTAAAACTAGAGAATGCAAATGTGGTGTGCAAGCTCAAACACTTTCTCACTAATGGTAGCAAGAGCAAAGTTGCACCCCCAACATGTCTATAAACTTATAAAGAAATCCCAATGTGCAGTAGCCCTCTAAATTGGTAAATTGTAGGACAATGTATATAGACTGCAACATTATCACAAGAGCCTATGTCTCATCCCAACAAGAATATGAGAGCATGATCATCTCAAAACACGTTGACCTGGCCTCTCGAGAATGCCCCCACACTTGCCAATCTTAGGCTAACCATGCACCTTCAAGAAACACTCGAAAACACGAAAGATAAAGGCAAACATGAGATAAATCAAGACTCACATTGTATAAGACAGGAAGCTTCAACAAATAGATGATGAAAATATGAATCGTGAACACAAAACTTTGAAGACTAAAGCACACGTGGTGGGTTCCAAGCTACAGGACCTAAAAATGTTAAGGTTCATTTGTTTCTTGGTGAAAAACCTCATAAAGAAGTTTCTTATCTCCCACACCTCCTTCACCCATGATAGCTATGCAATATCATCAAACAAGAATTCTAAATAATCAGCATCAACTCTAAACCCTAAATCCAAGGATACTTCTCATTTACGAGTTTTCCCATGGCAACACAATTTTTTGTGGTCTTTGTGATAAACTGTAAAGCACATTGCACTATCACCAATCATCAATCCAAGCGGCAATGTAACACATTCTTGAATCAAGATTCAACATTGAACAAGTAAACTGCAATACGAACTAACTCTCAAGTTTAGGGTGCTAAGCATGATGTGACTACTTGTACAATATTATACTTGTTCAAAACTTCTCAATGGTATTGTCAACATAGCCAAAGAGTGTTTGGGCATCCGACACATTAGGGGATATTAGAACTCAAAATGGGCCCTTTGTCAAGATGCTTTTTTTTTACTTCCACTTTCAACGCTTAAGTGGCCCAATCAATGGTGTCCATCTGTGATGAACTGTAACAGTGGTTGATGGACGGAAATTGTTTTTGCCTTTCTCGGCCAAATTTTCGTGATTTTCAAAAATCCCGCTGGGCAAAACAAATGATTGTGATTGGACCACGATCACTGCCTGAATGCTCTTTTGTTGCTCCTATTTGTATACTCGAGGTTGATTTGATATCAATAGTCGTAAACTGTAGTTAACTAATCCCTGTAGTTTAGGAACTTCTTATCATTCTTAGGTATACCTCTCATTCTCTTCATTCTCTCCGTTCTCATTCGTACTCAACTTCCATAGACATATTTTGGACTAATGGGAACACATAATCGGAGGACAAGAGGAACCATTGATGCGGATGAAGACGAGCAGTTTGCTTGGTCCGGGCCATGCGCTGTCCTAGTTTCGGATCAACGCGCGTGTGTAAAGATCAACAGTGAGGCAATATAGGAGGCGCGCGCTGAACCGATAATTCGAGAATCAAAGTTGGCAGTCGGTAGCGGATCAACGCATAGGTGAGTATAGGCTATTGTTCGTTGTGTCAAGTTTTTTGATCGAAACTGAGTCTTCATACTTTTCACATGCTGATTTTTGTCTTTTGGACGATCACACACTTTGAAATCTTTGCAAATTAAAAGCGAAGTCGCCGCCACACTAAAGTGAGGAATAAAAAATATTCTCTAAAAATTAGAATATTCTCTTTAGTTTTCATCTAATCCGTACTAATATCGGTTCAACACGTCGAAGCCCAAAAAGATCCTGAGAGGTTGTACATCTGTGCGTTAAATCGATATTGTATGTATCGGTACTAATATCCTTTCAACGTTCGGACAACTGGGTCAAAATGGTCAACCGCACGTTCAACCAATATTAGGTTGATCATTGATTGACCACCAAAAACTTTGACTATGAATATCTTTCTAACCATAGCTCAAAATTGGGTCATGTTGGGTGTCGTTGGAAAGCCCTTGTCAAGGGCTTTCTAATGGCACTGTAATCGTCTCAATCCGAGCTGTCATTCAAAAGTTACAGTTTTTTTTTTACAGCAGGCAATATCGATTCAATGCGCACAAATACGACCTCTGGTACTCTAACTGGTCCGCGCGTTGAAACAATATTAGTACAGATACATGCAATATCGATTCAACGCGCAAATGTACGACCTCTCGGAATCTATCTAGGCTTTCGCACGTTGAACCGATATTGGGACGATCATTCAAAAGTTACATATATTTCATGTAATATGTACTAATCTCTCTCTCTCTCTCTCTCTCTCTCTCTCTCTCTCTCTCTCTCTCATGACGTGAACCTTGAGCAACATAAGTGGCAAAAAATCAAAATTTGGTTATTGTGGAATTTAAGAAAAAATGAATCATTTTGAATAAATTTTTTTTTTGAAAAGGTGTTCGTTATTCAAAACGCAATTCCAAATACATTGTATAATAAATGTATGTATAATTTTGATCACTTGGTCCATTCATCCAGCAAGCAACTACAAAATGTTTGAACCATTCAAATTGGCCCTTTCTCATTTTACACTAGAAAAACGTTTTATGCATAATCTTGGTTCACTTGGTCCATTTGTCTAGCAAGCAGCTACACAAGCAATAGTGTGAATGTGGGTGGCTCCAAAATGTTATTTTCAACTAAGATTTCAACATACACATACCATCATGGCCTCAATGGTATATATGCAATCAATGGCAACTCTACTTCCACATAAACATGTATGGGAGGGACCTCTAATCAACGCATTTTTTACATCATCATTTTCATGGACTATCATGATTTGCAATATTATTTATTTCATATTCCATGTGTTGTTTTGCAAATAACTCCAGAGTTGTATGCCCCCTCTCCCAGCAGACTCTCAGGCCAGTTATAAATTAGGACTGACAATAAATGATTTGGTGACTGTTAATGACACTCTCTGATCATTTGCACAACAAACTCTCCTAGAGAGACTAATTCAAGGCCAGGAAGCTATGAATTTTTTTGTGAATGCAAGCTTAGGAAAATGTGTCTTTGATTCATAGTTGCCCGTTCTGGAATTGCGTTCCTTTCCAGCACAAGCCATTAGTACGTCCTAAATTTATGTATCTCTGACTGGAAATTTATGTATTTTTTTTCTTTATTAGTTAAATTGGTCCTGGTCAGTATGTTTTGGTACGTACTATACGTTCTGACCTAATTTCCCAGGAACAAGTATCTAGGCTTTGATTAAACAAGTGCAAACTTACAAGGCCAAATGGCTTCCTGTTAATATGTTGAGTGCCAAAATGTACCAGCAATTGATTGAAATACATAACATGTACTCTTCTAGAATGCATGGACAATGACTGCAAAAATAAAGCCCTGAGAAAAATATGATAGAATAGTGAGGATTTACACCTCTTGCTTGTTTATGATGCTAACCAGTCCATAGGCATCGTCTCCATGCTAACAAAAATTAAAAATAATAAACTGCTGTTTGGAGTCCAATGCCAAAGATTGTGACATTGTGTTCTCCTTGTGCACTTTTGGTTTATTCAAGCATTTGAAGCAAGGTAGCTCTCTGTAAACAACAAGATGAAATTTCCAGAATGCTTTGAGAGAACTTCTCGATAACTCAGAGTATGTTTTAAATGAACTCCATAACTGCCATCATGTTTCGAGAAAACTCTAGTCGTTCTATTTAGTCCACCAAAAAACAGTTTTCACTGCTAATGGAACTGCAGGGAGTTCTCCATCTGAGTAATTACAAATCACCAAACAATTACCCAGCTACAGCCGCTTGAGGTGTCCTGGCTTTGAGGCAAAGATCACATGGATCATTCCTGGGGTATCACAGTGACCTTTCCTGAGTGAAAGCGTGCATCACTCATGTTCGAAGCTCGAAAGTCACAACGTTTTTGATACCAGTACGGGTCGACGGTCATCTAAAGACAGGTAGTTTGATTGATTTAACCTGATCCTAAGATCTTGGTAAATGCTTTTAGGGCAGTGCCCTATGGAATCTGCCAGTCTTCACCCTCAAATCTATTCTACTCAATACCAACAATCATCAGTCAAATCGACGGTAAGATATGCTCTAGCAGATTGTTGGAGATGCCAACCAACCATACATTGTTCAGGCCCCAAAAACCTTCCCCTAAAGAAATCTGCATGGACTTGTGCAGAAACTTCTCAAGCTGCCCATTCAAGCATTGTTGATTGTGACATCTCAACTGATAGTGTTGAAAATACAGCATTGACCAAATTATGTACTTAACAATCATGTGAAAGCGAAAAATACTGCAGATAAAGAGAAACAAATACAGGGATATGTTCGTAATAAGCTCAATTACTTGAGGATCTCCATCTTTGACTTGAAGCAGTTCTTCCTTCAAATAAATCATTAAGGTAAGTTTCCAGGTCTTCAGGTGTGTATTTGATATACTTCTCAGAATGTCTCTCGCTCTCCAAAAACGTTCTGTACCTGCCAAGAAAGGAACGATATGCAGGAAGAAGATTCTCAGCAATTGATATGCGTAACTCAAGCCGAAGCTGAGAATCCGGAACTAACCAGCTTGATTGAGCTTTGTGAATATCCTCAAATGCAGCGTTAAAATTTTTGAATCTTTCTTTAAGTACAGCCTTTGAAACACCATTGGAGAAGCTCCCACTTGTACGAATACCTTCATCCTTAAGACATGCAAGAATTTTAGTCCAAGCTGACCTCTGGTAATCTGTGGCATACCTCCTGATTAGTCTAGTGTGCTTTCGCAACCAATCATCTCCTAGAAGTGCCTGCACTTCTGAGCCATCTACTTTCTGGACAATGTAGCGTACATTGTTCATAAGGAAGAGATAGCCAAGTGCAAGATCTCTATAGAGCTTCGATTTCCCATCTAAATTGCTTTGTAAAACATTCATAATCGCAATGGTCTGCACTGCGAAAGGTGATAGGCCATCGTGCATCGGACTCGTGTTATCATCACCTTGACCGTCCCGCGTGTCAGTATTCTCACCAAAAAGGTGCTTCAAAGTATCTACATAATCAAAAAGGAATCTTACATAGTTCATCACGTATCGAGTAAGAGGATGGACTGCACCTCCTGGAACAGGGACCTTTGATGTATCTTTGGCTATCGCATTTTCAAACTCTGTGAAGGTTCCCCTGGCTGCCTCGGCCAGTCGCAATAAGATTCCTGATGCTTCCTCTCTTACTACAGCACACGACTCCCCTGAAAAGATGACTGAAATATCTGCTAGGAGATCCCTCAAAGTTTCATACATATCCAATAACCTGAAGAGTTTCTCTGGGGATCTCCGGCTAATGGCTATAGCCTCCCCGAAATTCATAAGCTGTATAAATGGGGCCCTTGAAAGCTCTGCAAAGCAATTTTCTACCAGTTCTGATTCTTCGAAAATATCTTCACAAAGCTGACGTTCACTTGCAAAAAGAATCTTTACACCAGCTTTCATGGCCTGAATCCACTTCTTGATTCTGCCTTCCAAAACTTCCCACGTAGTCTTCTGCACCTCATCAATGCTGAGCTTTTCAAACCCTAATCCACCCAAACTCTCCTCCAACACAGGTTTTCTTAAGCTTCCATAAACCTGACAACACTCTCTTCTATAACCTGCAATAACCATTCTCTGTGCTATTTCATGCAAGCTTTTCACAACTTCTGGAGGAATAAGGTCAATAATAGGGTCTGTCTGCAGTTCCGCCTCTGGTACATCCTCTTCTTCTTCAACTGAACTTTGAGAAGCTACTTCTTCTAAAGCTTCCTGGTGATTTGAACTCATAGAGACTTCCAAAGAGCTCTTGGACTCCAGATCTGCCCCCCCAGTATACGAGTTGAATGAGCAAGCGAAATGGTCCAAAAGGAATTCAGGATCCAGAGATTGGCTGTGCGTAGCCAGCAAATGACGAAACTCTTCCTGTAGGCGTGCCATTGCTACTTGAAGGACATTTTGCGCGCGGTTTTCTGTTGTATTGCTCTCTGAAACGGACAGCAATCCAAGGGCATTTTGCACCTCGTCTACGGCTCCTAGGTACTTTGCCCCATCATCTGAGGAAGAATCAAAGATCGCAGCCCCAGAAGTAGCTTCTGAAATGACAGTTTCCCATTCCAATATTACTCCTTCAGCCGCGTCTAGAGCTTTGTTTAATTCTTCAGCCACTTCTGTTGACACCACTTCAGCAGAGACAGGCTCCTGATTCTTAGGTAACATCGTATTGATGCCAGAAAAACGATCATCAAAGTTGGAAAGAATATTTAACATGTCATCTGTCATATTCTCGGTTGTTCCCAGCGATCTGACGATGTGTTGTGCCGTTGCCAATACACGCTCCTCTCCGTCCAACTCAGCCATAATTATCTGAGAAAATTCTGTGTGTTTTGCCCAACACTCCTGCAAAAAAATCATTCAGACGATCCTACACCTCTGAACAAACATATCCGCAGAATTGACCACGACTAGAGTTGAAATAGGACACGATCCATATGCTCTCTAAAGTCAAATTAGGGACTTGTTGGCACTATACCAAGTGATGATACCAATATTACAATCCTAAGCAGAAATAATTATGAGCAACCTAGCTTGTTACGGAAGCAAGAATCGGAACAAAAATATTTCATGAAGAGATAATATGACGCAATAAAGAGCATAATGCACGACCACAGTTGTGAAAATACCACAAAATAATGGCTGATAGGATGTTCTGATATGCTTGAGCTACAGCAATCAAATACAGCTAACTTTCCAGAACTAGAAAATAGTTAAAAATGTCAATATTGAATCTGTCATATCTTTTTGTCACGTGCTTACAATTCTCAATAACGAAGATCGTGCTTAGAACACAGACACGCAACTAAAATACAATACAAACAAGTCCAGCGCAGGAAACCTTAAGGAATCTAAATCCTCATAACATAGACGAAACCCAAAAATAAATCAACACATACGTATCACAGGAAACCATAAAAGCCATCTAAATCCTTAACAAACCATGGCACCCACAAGGCTGCCGCAGCTCAAGCAGGCTGCAAAGATGATGCTAAACAAGAGTAGGGCAACAACGCATTGTCCCACCTAAATGCGCCTTTGCGGAAGCCCAGGCTAAAGGGAAACAGTCAGGTCAGTCCGCTCAGAGGTTCAAGGCCGCCATAGCCACAAGCCATGGCATAACTTTCCCTTGAGAATCGGTCGCCTCTGCGCTATGCTACGGCCCCACCATCATCAACTTCTGACACACAAGCGGCGACTGGAAAAACAACCTTCCCTCTCAATACAGAATCCAGATCTCTCACCTCTCTCTCTCTCTCTCTCTCTCTCTCTCTCTTCCCCTTCTGCTCTGGGAAGAAAAATAGAGAGACTCTCCATCTTCTCTTCTTCCCTTTTTTTTTTCTTCTTCTTCTTCGTCGTCCTCTGCTGCCAGCTAGGAGGAGATGGACACCTGCAAACCAAGGGGCGGGGGGGGGGCCCGGCCAAAGGCAGTGTTCCTAGAGGGATGGGTTTTTGGGATGGCCAATACTTTGTGGAGGTGTGCGTGGTGGAGGATGATGCACTCAGGCTCAACCCTAGTAAAAGGGCAAAACATGGGACAAAAACTTTGGGCACAATAACACCGCTTTCACACGCACAAGGCCGTTTTCTACCATTTCAAAAGATGCTCTCTCTTTAAGCGAGATTTTTTTAGATAGAATCTGCAATGCTTACAACTTTGCTATTGCAAATTCACTGGGGGGACAAGAGATTGCGGGAACGAGGAGCGCAAAGCACTTTTCTTTTCAAGCGCGTTGCTGCATCGTTCGTAAAGTTATGGCGAGGTTGTTATGTCGAGAATTCCAAGTGTAAAGGATGGGCAACGCATCTAACTTATAGCATAAATTGTTTTTATGACCTATACATCTTTTACTGTTCATAGGTTGTAATATCCGCACTTTCTCTACACACTTTTTATGGGTCTTAGTTGTTTTTTAGCACTTTTATTCACCTTCAGATACATAATCTAATCACGTGTCACTTCATAAGTTGGAAAATAAAATTTTCACCAAATCCATTAAACCTCGTTGCACCTCTTAACTTCCTAACGAGTGCCAAAATGCATTTCACAAATGAACAAGATAACATATTATGAATCCTCTATCTATTCATAAAAACCTACTGATTTGTTGACAATGTAAAAGGCACAATAGTAGACCTGAATTTATTATTCCAAGATTTGATGGAGTAATAATTGTGTAATGCATTATCACTATTTTAGACACGCATAAAAGCACATTACACTCTGTGATATACTAGTACTATTTTTAGAAAGGCCTGATCAAGTACTCATCAATAAATTAAAATATTAAATTTCTTATTTTTAGAAATTTGTAGCTATTTTTAGAAGATAAAAAAAAGATTTAAAAAACCAATAGGTTATCACGGCAGGGAAGGCCCCCGCCCAAGGGCCTTCTCATATACTTATTAGTCTCATGCTCAATAGTGCATCTTGGTGTCCAAGCTTGTACTTGGGACCAAAGAAAATTTGGATGCTATGGTAACCAACTGAGCCATTCCTCTTATTGGCCAAAAAGTTCTTATTGATTATTTTTCATGTCACACAATGTTTTACTTACCCTCATATGGCACAATACTTGGCAATTAGAATGTAGGAAAGGTTCTGCGAAACTACTAGAAAGGTTCTGCGAATTCTTTCTTAGAGAACATGATTAGAGGTTGAATAAATCATACCAATATCAGCGTTTTTAATCATGCTTGAATCTGATCTATGTACTAATAGAGCGATTCTATTATGATTAAATTATGCGTGCGGAAATATGGGTGCAGAAATTGGAAATATATGCGCGAATGTGATAGACAATGAGATAATCAGATAAACGACTGAAACTTTGATCAGAAAACAAATTTTATAATTCTGAGTCTGAATCAATATACATTTTTCTTGCTGCCTTTTGGTATCCCTTTTACAAAGAGTACGTAAGTGCGCAAGTGAATAAGTCAGTCTGAGTCTAAGTCTGAGCTTGAATCTGAGAGTGTGTTATTACTATAAGGGCACATGTATTTATATTGTTATAGGATAAGTCCTTTGGCCTTTTTTTTTCTGTAACAGAATCCATAAATTCTGTTCGCAACGGTTGTCTCTTCGTTTCAGCTTCATGTTTCGCGAATTGTTCGCGACACTTGTCTCTTCACGACATTTTCGTAGTTCACAAATCGTTCGTGACAT